>VXBR01004992.1:948729-1063701 GCA_013400215.1 Cisticola juncidis | reverse complement strand
TTTTTTTTTTTTTTCAGGGATGCCAGTGAGATCTTTATTATTTGAGTCATTCATTTCTGCAGGAGCATCATAAATCCTTTCACAGCACCTTGGAGCCTCTTTGGTATATCCTTTACTCTGAACTCAGGGAGGTTGTGTGACAAGCTGAACCAAAGGGTGTTACAAATACACCTGACCTTTCTCAGCTGCACAATTTACCTTCACTGAAGGTTCTGAAATCTCAGCATTTCAGAAAGGAAGCAGCATAGCTCCCCAAGCCAGATGCAAAAGCAGCATCTCCTCTGTCACATTCTGGATAAACTTCTAAATAAAAGTCCAATAAGAATACAATATCTTACATAAAAGATGTTAAATAAGGATATAGGCATGGATTTCAATATTGCTACCAATCAGACAATTCTTTCAGACTAAATGGTGCAAAGGAGTTTGCTATCCACAAAATAAATATAGAAAGACAGTTATATCTTATCAATAGTTATATCAGTAGTTATATCAACTACTGCAGTCAGTAGTTGACATCCAGCCACTTTCACTTCTAGCAAAAGAATTTATATAATTATCAATAAATTTAAAACCACACAATTTAAAGAAAAAAAACATGCTCACATATATGATTTACAACATTTGAGTACATGAAAAAAGATTGCTGGTCTAAAAAGAAGGGCGAACAGAAATAGTCACATTAGCATGATGTCTGAAATAGTTTTGTAGTGTTAGCTGCATATTAGCATAAAATTAGCATGGATTTCACAACTAACATCTATAAAGACACAGTCACATCACATCATCAGTTAAAACCACACCTTAGCTTAAATATGCAATTTTAAATATTGTGGTTTTGCACACAATTTTCCAATCATAATAATTTCTGTTAGCACAAATAAATATCAGAAAGAAATAATTTCTTTTCATTTTTGTTATTCCCAATGATGGTTGATACAAAGCTCTCTACACAGATTTTAGCCCTTGATGAAGGATCACAAAGAATTTGGGCTTAAATACCTCACCTGAGCATCTGGAGGAGAGGCTGAGAAAGCAGATAGTTACTTTTTGAGCAAAAAGGCAAATAAAGGAGACAATCCCCTTCTGGTACTGTCAGTCTATAAAAGCTGTAATTCAGTCTGTGCTCTGAAAGCGTTGAGATAAAAATGAAAGGTTGTATTATGGTTATTATACAAATACTGAGCTCAGGTTTACCCAGCCTCTTGTGCTCCTCACCAGACAGCCTGGTTTCCATGGAATGCTCTCTTTGCCTGCTGCTAGTCCTGCACATCTAGCTTTTTAAGTAAGAAAAGCTACTAGTTCTAGCATCTCTTGAGAAATTCTGGAAAGTAGGGCCTTGTCTGAGAGCACTGAAAGGTGTCTGACTGAAAACAGCCTGTGAAGAGCAGAAGGATCTCCAGGCATCAGCTCCACCCGTGGCTGCCTCGCAGCCTCTCCCTCAGCTCAGACCTGAATCAGCTCTCGGCAGCTGCAGGGTGCTGGCTCCATCAAAAGGGTTTGACACTCAGACAAAGACTTTACTCAGTCAGACACAGGAACTTGCCTTTCCTTTGAATGTCTCTTGGATAAACATCCTTAAATTCCTATGTAAGGTTCACAGATGATTTAATTTCTCTGTGACAGGTGCTTTGGAGGAGGTTAAGCAGGTTGTGGTATCTCTCCTTGACTTTTCCCTTAAAGCAAACTAGCTTTAAGCAAGTGTAAGCAGTAAAATGCTATAGAACTCCATATTTTCACATCAAGTTCTACAAAGGAAAGGTTTGGTTAAAGTGTATGTCACAGCTACAGTATTGTATTTATGAGATTAATTAGTTGCTAGGTACTAATTTGAGAATACATTGGTGTCCTTCTCTCTGACTCTTGAGCCCTAGCCAGCTTTGCTTGCTTGGCTGACAAGTGACTTTGTCATTTTAGTTCTTCCTTATCATTTTAAGAGCAGTCTGGACATTGCCCTTCCAGTCCTGTGGGGATTCAGACATCTGCACAGAAACAAACCCCACTGCTTGTGCCTGCCTGGTGGCCTGTGCTGCCCAGATAGACAACCTGGCAAGCTGGGAAATGCAGAGGATTTGGGAAAGATTGCAACATGGCCTGCATGGATGCCTCTGCTGGCTCTGCTCCAGATACAGCTCTGCCAGCTTCTGGAATTTTGTCACACCTACACTGCTGGTTACACCTCCTTGCTGTTGGTCCCTTCCATGCCCTGCCATCACTCTGCCAAACTACAAAGTGCCTGTGGAGCTCTGCAAAGGTAGAACAGGAGATAAAGCAAGGATGCAGACAGAGCAGGACACTGACTGTTTGCAAAACCACAGAATCAGAGTGAGTGAGGCTGGAAGGGCCCACAGTGGATCATCTGGTCCAGCCTCCCTGCCAAGCAGGGTCATCCCAGGGCACAGGACTGAGTCCATGCAGTTCTTGAATATGTCCAGTGAGGGAGGCTCCACAGCCTCTCTGGGCAATTTGTTTGCTTCCTCCTTGCCATGTAGAGAATGCCCAACAGAGATTCCTTTGGATGCAGCAGACACAGGTCCACAGTCTTAATTAGGGAAGTGGCTGTGTAGGCAAAAGGATACTGGATAGGAAAGCCTTACAGTGCTGTAGAGGCTACCTCATCCACTCACTCTGGGCAGTTTGTGACTCTTGGGGATGGGGTTGTGCAGGGCTGGGAGTTGGACTTGATGATCCTTGTGGGTCCTTTCCAAATCAGCTTATTCTGTGATTCTGTGAATCAGATTTTTTACAGGTTTTTAAATGTCATGTACAAATCTGTGCAAATGTTCATGACAAACAGGAATACACAGGCACTTTCCTGGGCTTGTGATGCACAGAAGTGAGAAAAGGAACTTCTAGCAAGAACAGGAGCTGGTCTAGAGCAAAGGCAAAGCTATACATGGTATTTTTTCTGCAGCTACATCAGGGAGACTGTGATGCCTGGTTGCTTATCACAGGCCTGTGTGGGGAGAGTAGGGAAGGGGCTATGCTGGGAAGTAAAAAGCCATGATGACTTCTCTTCTGACAGCACTTTATGTCCTTATAAACTTTGAGACAAAACATTTTAAAAGTCTCATTTTTCTTGACTTTTCCTCTTTTCCCCAGATATTATCAATAATAAAGATCTAAACCCCTTCTAGTGCTCTCAGACACAATTGGTATTGAACCAAGATAAAAGGAGCTGGTAAAAGCCTGTTGCATATTCTTCAATATCTGTTAAGTTCCAACAGGATTCAGTAATAGTTGAGACTTACATTTAAAGTGGTACATCTATAAACATTGCTGAAAAAAATAAGATCTTTTAAATGTTTCCTACTGACTTTTTAATTTGTTTGTTCCCTGCTGCAAATTCGTTGAATGATCTTCCTATTTCACACTGCTCAAGGTAAAAATAAACCCAAGAAAAGAAAGATTTTGTGCTCTTTGCCATCAGATACCTGTTTACTGAAGCATGCTGTGATGGCTGCAATGAGATTTGCACAGAAGGGGGATGAGGGAGTCACTGGCAGGTAATTACTGCTATTAGCAGCAATTGTGGCTGCTGTTGGAAGGTGCCCTGGGTGCTGCCCAACACAGCCACACATTAAAGTAGCTCCTCTCCTCACCTCTCACCTTCACAGGGACCATCATCCACTGCTTGCTCTGTGTCCGTGGACATGTCTTAGCAATCCTTGCTCATTCTGAGATCACAGACCACTCTTCAGTTAATGGGGAAAAGGATTTAGGTATTCTACTGTAGCCAACTCACCTGCCTAAAGTTAGGTTCTGTTAACTACTTCCTTCAGGTAGCCTCAACAATAGACTCTTTTCACTCCCCAAGAAGCTGCATTTTCTTGTAGGGCAGAGGCAGTTATGTAAAGATTTATGGTAGCTTCTGGAATTCTGTGAGCAGAAATGTCCTTACAATTCATACAACTGGTGGGAACAGAGCATCCAAATGTCTTATGTGGTTGCATACTCATAACAAGGTGGGCCTCAGGCCTGAAAAAAGTAGAGAAGAAGCAAATGGAGAAAAAATATTTTACATTCTCATATCATCTGCAAAAACAAATGAAAAATAAGCCTCTTTGTAGATGATCTATATTTTTAAGATCTAAAATGCACAGGTTCACAGACAGCATTTAGGTAGTATTGTGTAAAGAAAGCATCATGAAAACAGTAATGTGCATCATCAAGAGAAGTGGGTTAAAGAGATGGGCTGCATACACAGGGATTCTTGCAGGTAGCACAGAAATGCAGGGGCTTTCAGCAGTCTCAGAACAAGAGTGCAGGTGTGTGGGAGAGCCTCTCCTTAGCACCAGCTGTGTGGTGACACCAGCCTAGTTAATCCTCAGCTGGAGTCAAGGGGGGAAGAAAATGTCCCATTGCCCTCCCTGCAGCCAGCCAGACCATGCCCAGAGGAATCACTGAGCTCAGACACCACCAGCACCCTCCTGCCAGATATATACATGAGGCACCATGCCTGAGAACCACTTTCTGATGCTCCACTAGAGCCCAAGGTTCCTCAGAAAAGAAGACTTAATCTGATTGTTTCTCCCTATCCTTCCCCAAGTCCCATCGTGCTGGGCACTTTGAAAACATAACTTTTCAGAGCTGGCAGTTGTCCCTCCCTGCTGTGCCCTGTTTGGTTCATGTCACTGCCAGCCCCTCCCAGCCCTCTGCAGTGCTGCTCCAGCTGAAAGCTCCCCCAGCACAGCCCCGTGCCCAGCAACACGCTCTGCTTCTGGAGGGCTCCACAGCAGACACTGAAATGCATTAATGTGTTACCTTGGATGACAAACACGTATCACCCATGGACAATTTTGCAGAGGACAGGTAGGTATTGGTAATATCTTCTAGCTCAGTGCTGAAATGATCAGAATCCTTGATGACATTATAATTTAGGGCCATGCTGTAAGTGGAAGGTTTCTTCTCCTGTTTCTGCTGGTAGTTGCACAGTTTCCTGAAGGCTGCTCTGAATTTCTGTGACATGAGATTGTAAATTACAGGATTGATGGCACTATTCAAATAAATACAGATTCTGCAAAATAGCAGGAACCAGTTTTCTTGGAAAGGTCTGGAGAGAAAGGAATTGACGACAACCAGGGTGCGGTAGGGCATCCACAGGAACGCAAATAGAATCACAACCACGGCCAGCATCTTGGTGACCTGAGGGGGACAGAAGAGGGGCAGGAGGTTAGTACTCCCCTTGGAATGCTTCTTGCACCTCTAGGGCCAAACCAAAACTCTGGACAGATCCTTCAGCGGGAATCTCTGATGAATATCTGATTCAGAAATGTTTTCTACAGTAAGAAGTACAAAACCCTTAGCTTCAAATTCTTCCTAGACTTTGTTAAATTACTCTCCCCAGTAAGATAACTGTTGTAGACCTTGGACAGTTCCACTTCTTATGCTGGAAGGTGGTGTTGATTCAAATGGGAAAAAAAGGACAGAAAGTATTTTTTTCCCAAACACAATAGATCTCTTCCTTTAGACTAAGATAGCCTGTAGAGTAATTGAACATTAAGCCTTTTTAGGTTATCTGGTTTAAAAGTTAGTCTAAAACAACTTCTTAAAGCCAAAAATAAGAAAAAAAAGAGAACAATTAGATTAATTTCTATTCCTCAAATCCTCAATATTTAATTAGATCTTCATTATTTGATGTTTACTCTGAAAAGTCAAATAAAGTTTACAGAGACAGGAAAAAAAAGTATTATCAATAAAACTTGATTGTTATAAGAATTTTATTCTACTATGTAATTTTCTTTTTTCAAAAAAAGAACAACTTTTGGGAATACCCAGGATAGCTGAAATGAAGTGAACAAGAAACAACAAAATATTATTTAAACTCACTTTAAAACTATTATTTTGGAAATAATTAAGTTCTCATGTAGACAGTATTCAATAGTCTCTACATTAAAGAAGGTTTGAGAGATATTAATAAAGAAGGTAGAAAGTACACAGAAATGTGACATGGGACAGAACAGTGGCACAGCCTCATGGATGTCAGGAGATGACTTGGTTAGCCGTGTGAAATAGAAAGTATTGGCACAGACCTTGGGGAGCTACAACTGTTCTTTTGAGTTTCAAGAGGAGATAACTCCACTAAGATCACTCACAAACACATGATAGTTTTAGAAGCAGGTTTTAGTTTGAAGTTGAGAGAAGACAAGTCTCCTGCCTTTTGACCAGATAAGATCATTATATAGAAACCTGCCATTATATAGAAACAATGCCCAATGAATGCACTTTCTGCTGTCTATCTAGAAAGACACACTTTTTCAGCTTTTTTTTTTTTTGTTTGTTTGTTTGTTTGTTATAGGTATTATAATAAAGAATGTGATGAAAGTCAAAGTTACTCTATAAATTGATGTATTTTTATCTGTCTTTAAATGTACATATTCAAAGACTACAATTTTATCCCGTAGTTTTCTTCCCCTCACCCTTACTTTTGATTTCTCTACAGCTATGTTCAGTGGAAATAAAAAATAGGACTGAGAAATACTATCTCCTTATTTGTCACTGGACTGATACATTTCATTATGACTTCTGGACTGGTTTTTTTTCTAATTTCTGTGCACAGTTGTTGTAATAGAATGTTGTAATAGAATGAAATACAAATTTGAATGTTCAAATCTCTTCTTATCTCCACTTCTGAAAGGGCCATTCCTGTGAACATGGTGGCAAGGAGAGCAGTGACCCAGTACTGACCCACTCTGGCTCTCATCCCTCCAGTTCAGCTCCAGCCTGTGCCTCCACACTGAGCAAATCCATTCAGAGAAGAACAATCATTCACCACAGAAAATAATCCACATTTAGAGGAAGAAAGCCACCAATTGTGGAGCCTGGGTGAACAATGGGCCAGAGCCAAACCACCAGATGTATTCCATCAGCTCAGGCATTCAGTGCCTAACAGCCTACACAGGCACCAGGGTACTTTGCTACCAGAGGCTCAGCAGGGCACTCCATTTTGGTACCTCACAGTCATTGACAATCTGCATTTCTTTCAGGAAAAATTGCTCAGAGGATCATTTGCAGTGTTGCAGCTATCAGCTTGAATCTGGACTAGAAGTAAATTATTATTACTGTCAAGGAGGGGGTAATTCAGAGTTACACAATTAACATTGCACAGCAATGAAAAAAGACTGTTACTCCTCAAGTGACCGTATCCCATAGACCACAAATATATATATTATATATGTATGTTTGTATATATGTATGTAGTTTACAAATTATTAGCTGAAATTGTGTTTATTGGCATTTGGATGGGCATTTTCTTTCTAACATCATAAGCTTCTACTGCTGGAAATGAAGCACTCTGCAGAGCTGGTTTCCATTTTGCTCAGGTCAGTGAACCAACTCATGTACTCATATGCATCTACAGAGTCTTCATTCAGTGCAAGAGAAGAGGCAGAACCCATGGGTGGCATCTCTTGGTGGTTCAGTCCATGCAGGACAATGAGGAGAATTCACCATAATTCTAAACTGTCTGCAGTACATATCCTTCCAAAGCCGCCAAAACCAACAAACCTCTCACAAGATCTCTATTGCCTGTCAGAAATTCTATTCCCTGATCCATCTGAGCAGCTGTGGCTGTCTCTGAGACACACAATGAGGCCCTGAGTTCAGGTAGTTATTTGCCCATTGGTAAATCCTCCTTCAGCTGGCTCTGGAGTTTTTATTCATGCTCAGCTACCTCAGACCATGACCCATGTGCAAATGACAGAGCTCTCAGGAGGTGCTCTGGCAAGGCTTTCTTTGTCCCAGCCTGGGGGCTGTCACCCCACTGCAGGGTGAGGCACCACTCAGGGCTCCTGACAAATTCATTTCAATTTGCTTTCTAGGTGAACTATTATCTAAATACATGACTGAGGCCAAGCTGCATTCTTATCCACATCAAAAGTCTTTATTGCTGAACATAACCTGTTTAGAGAAAAGTTTGGTCCTCTTTGTTTAAGTAAAGTGCCATATCCTTTTCCAAATCACTTCATGTGGAACAGAACTAAGCATATATTGGGAGGAGGCTAGTTATTTGACATCAGTGGAGTGCTAAGAGGACAAATTTTAAAAGAACATGTTTTTTATTATCTGTAAGCATAGACCAAAGTTCCCTGAAAGCAGCAACCCCACATCCTCAATTCGCTGCTCCAGTGAAGGCAAGCATACAGATTGCTCTTTTCTTTTGGATGTGCACTGTATGTCCTATGTTCAGGGTACAAATTATTCTTAGTTAGGATGATTGAAAACATGGTGAAAAGGCTTTGAGCAATTTCAGCTTAGTCCAAATTTCAAGTGTAGTTTGAACGATAACAAAGGACTTGAGATTGAATACAGTCCTGGCTGCATATAAACATTCTTCAAGCCCTATCTTTTTAGTTCTGAGGATATTCTAAAAAAATTATTTAAAATAGATTTTACTAAACACAGCCCAAATATTTTAATTCTGAACTAGTATCCTCCTTTTCCTTCCTGCTCCAAAAGCTTCTTATTCTAAGGAAGTGTTTTTAAACATTTTCATTATCCTGAAACAAACAGTTTAGTATTGCTTCCTTTTCCTTTGAGTACTAATCTCTCTGACATTGATAGGTAAAAGCAATAGTCACTCTGGTGTTTTAAAGCCATGTAACAACATCTTCTTGTGCCTGGTCATGTTCATTGCAACACATAGAGATTGTATATCCCAGTCCATGATTTCGTAATCAAAAAGAAGTTGTGCAATGAGGAGGAGGATTAAATAAACAGAAGGATTAAGCTCTTGATATACTAACACCACAAGTGAAACCAAGTGATAAGATTGAGGATTTATGTAAGCCATACAAAATTTATCTTGCTTGCACTGCAAGGTGGAATCTGTGCTTGCTCTGCTGTGAGAGAACAGAGGGATTTCTCTGGTGAGCAGGTCATCACAGACTGCAACACTGTCTAAGAGAGGGCTTTGTCTAGAGGGCAATCTACCTTTTATAACTGGCCATGATAGCCAGGATGACCTTAGATTATTTGATTGGACTTATCAACTAACAATGTGAATAATAACACGCATACTGTTAAGTGAACTGGATTCCATCTCAAGTATAAAACATGTTTGCTATGTAAGGTTGCATTTATTTTTTTCAGTCCCCTTGGTATCTGAGGAAAGAGGAATTCCTTTGGGAAAAGCATGAAACCTACATGCAAATATGTAATTCAGTATTTGTATTATGAGTGGAAAAAAAAATCTGGAATCTGTGGGCTGCAGGACTCACACTCAAACAGAGGTCAAGGATGAGAAGGAATGAGTGACAAGAGACCAACCTGACTGCAACACTCTCTGTCCCCACACTGCTGGCTGCCTCAGGGAAGGGGCTGAGTGTAACTTGTGGCTATAACAACAGGCAACAAATAGGCAGCATTAATTTTCCCCAAGTCAAGTATGCACTGCCCATGACAATAATGGTTTGTCTGTCTGTCCTTGTCTTGGATCATGAAGAATGGAAGTACTTCCCATTTTGTTCCCCATTCTCAGCTGGAACCACCCCCCCTACAGAAAAATGCATACATTTAATTTTATAGAAATGTTCTTGAATAAATATGAGATCTGCTGCAGAAGCAGGAAGCGCATGCCACATTTTCATTCACCTTTTCTACAGATCACATGCTGGATATTCTACACTACTCAATCCCTGTGGTGCAAACACAGGTCTGAGAAAGAAGACAGAGTTTCACATTTCAGGAGGGCTCATTGTCAGGCCAGACTGTATTGTCAGCTATACATGTCCTTCTCAGTGTGCCAGGAAATTTTCCCTTTTGTGTCTTACTAACTGTTGGTATTCTAGATTTTTTTGAATATGTACCTTTTTTTCTCATTTTACACTACTACCTATCTTTTGCATGCTGCCATTATACAAAAAATATTAGTAATTATGCCATGCTATCCTCGCTTTTCTTCCTGTGTTGTACTATATGCAAATTCTAGCTTTACTTGTAATGAGGCTGCTTTAGCAATCAGGTTGCTTAGGCTTTTAGAGAAAGTCTTGCTGTCTTTACAAGACATAAAAAATATCACATTATAATCTTCACTTTTTGGTTTCATAATATACTGTCCATATTAATCAGTGTTCAATGTAAAAGATTTTTCTAAGTGAGACTAAGCACATGTAATCAAGCATAAAGTGATATTAAGAACTTCAAGAGCAGATTATCTTCTACTAATTAATGGACAAAGAAAAACAACCTTTAACACTTCTTATCTGACTGTTAATTATAACTGGCAACACAATTAAATATAACCTAGCCTATGTATTTCTGTTGTGTGTTTCCAAGCATAGCTCTAGTACCCTCTGGGGGCTCGGTGCTCTAGCAGGCAGCTCAGTTAACTTTTGAGGTTTTTGCCATCTCTGTGATAAGAGAACATGGTCCCTCTCACAAACAGTAGAAATTGATGGAAAATAAGAAGAATAATATCCCCAGAGCCAGCTGCCAAGGATGCACCCTGTGTTTCCCATTATTGCACCAGCTGTGCTACCTGCTGCACACCTTGTGGTTTACTGCAAATAGCCAGCAAAGAATCTACTAACTATATTCCACTGGTATTATTACACACAGCAGCACACATATTCAATATATATAAAGAAGGTAGTCAAACCTATGCCTCAATTTTGGGCCATCAATACATAAAAATATTTTTTGAGAGACAGAGTAACAAAGATATTTAGCATTTACAAAGCAATTTATATACAGACTTTCTTCAACAGACTTTTCACAGGAGAATTAGAGACAGGAAAATTTACAGCTTGAATGCATTTGCTGAGTGATATAGTGCCTTAGCTGGGACCCAACCTCAAGTCTCCAAAACTCCCAGGCTAGCTCCTTCCCTTCAAATCTCAAAAATAAGTCAAGAGTTACTTTGTGTATTTGACAAGATTACTAACAAGCTGTAATATAAAGAAACTATAGTTAAAAATGTTTCATTCATAATTGACACTTGGTAATTGCTTTCTGATATAGGAAATAAAATACGGTTTCTTTTTTTGTTCGTTGCAGTAGGTAATAGTATACAGGGAAGAGAAAAATACATATTTTTATGTATATGTGTATGACTGATTTTAAACTTGACTACTTAGAAAAAAGGAAGAATATGTTTTACCTCCTTCCACAGCTTCAGACAAGTGAGCTGTAAAACAAGTGGTTTCAGAAAGACATTTCAAATAGTTGATCCTACCTGCCTTCGAGAAGCAATAGTGCTATTGAAACTCCTGTTAGTCATCTTGGAATTCACAGGCTTGCTTTGGTGAGCCACATCATTCCTCCAGGTCTTTGAGTTTTCTTTTGGGTCTGAAGGGATGGGGTTCAGGAACAGTATTCTAGCAATCAGGCCATAGAGGACAGTAGCCAATACCATAGGCACCACATAAAATATACCAAAGTCCATCATGTAGATAGGAGAGTAGTAGCTCCTGGAGACCTTGTAGCCACAGGACACAACAGTCATCTCTTTGTAGGCTACTGTGTTAAGGTCTAGCAAGAAAAACCAGAGCATACAGTACATGGAGGTGAAAGCCCAAACAAAAATAATTATCTTTTTGGCCCTTGAAAAAGTGCACAGGAGCTGAGCTTTGATTGGGTGGCAGATGGCTATGTACCTCTCGATGGTGAAGGCGGCGATGGAGAAGGAAGAGGCGTTGATGCCCAGGTACTGGAGATAGGTGATGCAGAGACACCCGGCGTAGCCGTACACCCAGGATCTGTACAGGCTCTCGGTGATATTGGGCAGCCCTGCAGCCACAAGCACCATGAGATCTGCCACGGCCAGGCTCACCAGATAGCAGTTGGTGGGGGTTCTCATGTGCTTGGTTCTGAGGACCACCAAAACCACCATGATGTTGCCCACGATGCCCAGCCCGCAGATGAGGAGGACCAAGAGGATGGTAACCACTTGGTATTCGGCTGTAATGCCCTCCTGGCTTGATAGTGGCAGCCCAGTCTGGTTCTGCTCCTCTCCCGTGCCATTCTCCATCTTCACCAGCCCACTGCTGCTCCTGCAAGCGCTCGATCAGCACCTGCTCTCCATGGTCCCCTGAACAAAGGTCAGTGGAGCAGAGTGGGTGAGCTGCAGCCCCAGAACACGTTCTCCATGTGGTCACAGTCCCATTCCTGTCCCGTCCTCCACTCCCCCTAAAGCACCTTTCAGTCTTTGTAAAGTCAACTATCAGGTGGGTTAATCCCTCTAAGACTCCGGCAAGTGCGCTAAAAGTGAACAGGCTAACAGGCTGTTTTCTCACGGCTGGTTTGAGGCATTCTGCGAAGCCAGCTGGTGGAGGTGGGGGTTTCCTGCCTGCAGCGGGGGAGCAGAGCCCCGTGGCCCGGCACTGCTGAGCCGATCCCGGCTGAGTCGATCCGGGCTGAGCCGATCCGGGCAGCGCAGCCCCGGCCAGGAGGAGCCGCAGCGCTCCGGGGGTGGGGACAGCAGCTGCAGGTGGAACAGGAGCAGAACTCCCCTGCCTCACGCTGCTCTCCCTCTCAGCTCTCAGACAGCTATCATGACAGCATCGATCGCATTGATCCACACCGGCAAACAAAGGAGAGCTGACTGGCACTAAATTGCACTGATTTTTAAATTCTGACTGCCGCCGTGCCACTGTGAAAGGAACGGCGATTTACACTTGCCTCCTGCTCTGCAAGGAGCTCTAATAGTCTCTTCAGAGCTTTACAGACACAAATGCATCCCAGCTTTAGAAAACAGCAGTTTGTTTGTTTGGTTTTTTTTTTTTTCTCTTAATAGAAAAATCTGTTCAAAACCTCTATTGCTACAGCTGTCATCACTCCCGAGTCCTTTCAGTTCTTTTTTGAATTGCAGCAGAGCGACAATAAACTGATCACAGCACAAACCACTTCTCAGCTAGAGCAGTCTCACACATGTGCACGTGTGCATGCACACAACACACACAGTGTCACTAATCCACCACTCTTTCCTCAATGCAGATTCTCCTCTGTTCGAATAAACACGGGTCAGTCAGGCTGTGGAAGTTAGACAAATCAAAGGCTGGTGGAAATAACTGTATTGAGCAGTGCAGCTGAAACCCCACCAGTTCAGTAGCCCAGCTACATCTGGAGACTGCACTTTCCTGTCTCACTTGCTGTCTAAATGCCTTAGTGAGAGAAACAACCGCAAACCCTTCTGTAAGGCTCTGTGAAAGTGCCCTTGTTAACTCCCAATCACAGTCCCTCAGCCCACCACTTCTCCTTATACTATTGTGTTAAAAGTTTGGAGAGCAAATTTGTCTTTAAATCCCTTATTTTTCTGCATTTAGGGCAATTGTTTTTGCTCTTTGCTCGGGAACAGTTCAACAAAACAAAATGTTGCACAGCTGAGGAGAGGCATCTTGGATTTCAAAACAGACTGTAGTGTTTAGCACTGACATATGTTTGCAAATGGATTTTAAGTAGACTTAAACAACAGGTGGTGACAAAAAGAGACTATCACCTGAATCACAGCTGAAAATCAGACTCAAACAATTCCAGAGGACTGAAGCCATTCAGTTAAGTTTTCCAGTCATTTTATTCCATTTGTCTTTTCACATTCCTGTTGTGATCACATACTTTTTTATCTGGAGATCCAAAATACTTAATGAACTAAAGCAAATATTATTTTACCTGTTTAATATATTAAGGAACAGGAGTGAAAACAATTAGACTTTTTTGCCAGACATCTTGCAGCGGCCTGTAGGAAAATGCAGGTTACTGATTACTTGACCAACAGTGTATCAGCAGAAACATATAATTTTGATTGTCCTCCATACCATCTGCAGATGCTATTATTTTGGACACAGTTGAAAGAGGAAAAAGGTCAGCACTAGTGTAATGCCTGGGTGTCATTAAAAAATATTCTTTCCAGCCCCTTTACAGTCCACAACATTTTGTCCTTCAAAAGGGACAGATTTCCCCTTAGGAATCCATGTTTTTAAAGCTGTGTGACTGTAGTGGGGGTAGCCCCAGATGTTCAAGCCCATAGCATAAAATGCACCATGAGGGGTCCCAGGACTGAGAGATCACAGTCAGTGTCAGCACTCAGGGACCCAGCAGGGATCAAACCCAGCAGGGCACTGAATCAAAGATTCAGTCCAGCAAACTGAGTGAGATGGCACTGTGGGTAAACTCCTCAGTCCTCAGGAACCTCAGGTGAATTACAAGATTCTGGCACCTCCATAAACTGATTTCTGTTTAAGGGGTGACTGATCCCTTTCTGCCATGCTGTCACACCATAAAGTATTTCTGCTCATGTTTCTTGCCAGCTTATGTAGGCAAAGTGTGTGTTCTGATTTGGCCTGAGGATTAGCACATCTGAGGGCATGTATGTGTTTGCAGTGCAGGAACAAATGGCTAAGAACATGGCATGCAAAGAAGCTGTGGAATATTTAAAAGGCCAGGACTTGGAAGTAAATACTGGAGCTCTGGAAGATGTGCAAGACATGTATTATCTGATGCTTGCCTCATTCTTCTGCATCTGCTACTTGTCTGTGTCAGAGATAGGATAGATTGTCTTGTCTCAGTCACTTTTTATGACTTGTTATCAAGCGTTGCATTCTGGTAGTGAAAAAGGTGTCGAGTTGTCACTGTATGTTTATAAGGAAGTAAATCTACAGTAAGCATTCAGAGGATTTTATAAAAATTTTAATATTTTATCAAAAATTAAGTATTTTATCAAAGTATTTTATGAAAATACTATCAGTATTAACATACTGAAACATTAACATACTATCAGTATTAAGATAAAGAAACATTTCCCTTTTCTTTTCGTAAAATGTTTCCACAACCTACAATATTTCTGTAAAACTTGCAGTAATTGCAGAAGGAATTTCAAGACTGGAAATATATATTCTGTGTAATTAGAGCATCTGGTGCTGTGGATTTCACTGAAATATCATATGATGCACTTTGCACATTCAAATTATCCTTTCAACATAATTATCAGTCAGAGATCAGGCACTGAATCAAGGAATCAGTAAAAGACCAATCTTTTCTCCCAGCTGATTCTGTGTTAATGCAATCCTCAAAATGTGCTGGCTAGTTTCAAAAGCAGTTCAGCAAGAATACATGCAGGCCCAGCAGCTGTGCCAGGGAAATTTTGGCAGCAGATGGTCCAGAAATTGCTGTGAAACCTTTACTGCATATCTGTTACTCCATTTTATACCTGTACCTGTTTTTCATTCCTTGTAGAAATGAGGATAGATGCAGCTTTGCAAGTCAACAACAACAAGCAGGAGAACAAGCCCTGGGAATGTGCTCACTTTTGCCAATGCATTACTGTCAGTACTGCTGTTGGGATAGGAGGGAGAGGGGAAGGCATGTTGACACCACCTGTTCTATGGACACTTAGCCAAGAGTATTCTTGTCCAAATTGTTTTCCCATTTGTCTCAATTAAAATGTATCTCTGCTCACTTGAATAACAACTAACTCATAACAAACTGTCTGATAACATTAGGTGCACACTGAGGTGGAACAGTGAATCATTATAAACAGCTTACTCCACTAGATATAAATTATTCTTAATTCTATTTCTCTAACTCAGCTCACTTCCCCAGTGGGCTTTTTCTGTTTTGATAAACAACTCTAAAAAAAAAGGCAATTTCATAGTCTATTACCTCCTGTACTCAGGGTTCATAAAAAATCACAATTAAGGTGGATTTTTTACTCTGTGTCCACCTCTGATGGAGCACAGAGCACTTACTGCTGTACAAATATTTCCAAGGCTGCGTTTTTGGAGAACAGAAGCCATCATTGGTAATTGCTTTGTTACCATCCAGAGGCTGCCTTTTAACGTTTGTAACTAGCTACTGGCGAGATCAGCTCCAAAAGCGTTTGGGAGATTTACACTTGACATAGTTAAATATTGTAGCAACTGTGGTCAGCTAGAATTTATTGTCCTACAGCTGCTGTGCCACATAGCTGTGGTTTTGTGCTCATGTAGTGAACCTGTGGATAAGTGTGTGGTTCATGGGAGAAACCTGCACCTGAAAAACCTTCTGTAAATTAAGATTGTGAGGGAACCAAACCTATCCTCTGTGAGATAAATCTCATTACCCAAGGCAGGGATCCTTCTTTCTAAGTTATTTTTTGTTGTCTGTCAGTGGAGAACACTGAACTACTGTTGAAATCCTGGGTGGGTTTTCTAGACATGCCTCTGTGGTTTAGGACTGATGATGGGTTGGAGATCATAACTGTTTCTGACAAATGCTATTTGATTTAAGGGCTTTTAATCTTCATGAGAGTCTAAGTCGTGTTTCAAAGGGGAGCGTTTTTGTATCATATTTCTTTTCTTTAAGTCTTCATTTTGGATTGATATTGGCTCAAGGCAAATGATAAAGAATCTTTAATTTACTTGTTTTGAAAAAACAGTTGCCCCAAAAATTATGAAAAATGAATTTAGTGGCTCACATTTAGAAAAATGGCTCACATGGGAAATTTGGTTTATCTCTTGCCTGTCAACAAGGTCACTGGATCCTGTGGTTTGTTGAGACAGATCTGGGATCATGTGGCAAAGGAGGCTGGAAGAACTTTAGGAATGCTGCTGGGTTTTTTTCACTTATTTCTATTAACTTTTACACTTATAAAGTGTAAAAGGGCCTTATGAAGGAGCAGGAAATTTGTCAGAATAAATATAGAAAGACCACCCAAAACAAAAATTAAAAATGGGTCAGGAAGACTGCGTTTATGGGGGTTTTTATTGCTTAATTATTTGCATTCCTTTCAACTTCACTTCTTAAGGGACTGTCAGCTAAACCATAATTATCACTGAAGGTGATCTGGAGAAAGAGGAGGTGCAGTTCAATAGGGAAAAACACAAAGTGGTTCACTTTGGCAGGAGCAAGCGAGTGCCCAAGACTGTAGAAGCTCTTCATCTGACCCCAAGCCATGCAACCCTCAATACAAAGGTTGATGAGAAGCTGGTGTGAAATCCAACTTTCATCCAAAGTGTATGAGCAGAAATTGGGCATTCTTCTAGCTTATATCATGTCTTTTCCTCCTTTAAACACAACTATTAATGCTATTTGATAATGCATAATTTCAGAGAAGAAAACACATACTGTCAAAATCTGCATTATTTCATAAATGTACTTTAGGTTAAAATTGTTGCCCCTATTTAAAAAAAAATGACACAGAAAGTCTTCTGTGATTATGGACAAAATTTAGATTATAATTCCAAATTCTTAATAAAAATAAAATTATTTTAAAATTATGCTGGAATCTCATTCTTTAAGGTTCAGATTCTATGAGCACACTATGTTATAGTCATTAACATTAATTGCCTAAAGAAGAGATCCAATATTTCATATAAATAAAAAACATAACTGCCTAAAATATCAAAGCAGAGTTCTTGTCTTTGGTGGTTATGAGTTCTAGATCTCACAGATCTCATAGTTTTCTTCAAGGACAGAACTTCTTAGTTCCTATGTAAAACAAATTTTCTGTTATGTGTTTGTGTCTCTAGAGAGCCTCAAGTCAGGAGAATAAATACTCATTCTACCATGACCCTGAACAGAGCTTTTTCATAAAGAAAATAGTTGCTTGTCTATTATTCTAGGGGTTAAAGTAATGAATGATCAGACTGAATTTCAGGATATTCACATAAATTTGTACTACAAAGATGTCACAATTCAGCACAGTACCAGCTTTTTATGCTCAGAAGAAATGCAACACAAGGATATAAATTCACTCATTAAGTTACTGTATTTCCAGTAATGTTTAACACAAACTCTTCCCAGCTGTGAGAATCACTGATGTCACCTAAGTACCTTGATCATCAACAGGCAGTGTGGCATATCTGAAATGAGATTCTCAGTGGGTTCAGCATGATAACCCAGGAGCTGGGAGGGAGGTTGACTCACTTGACATTGCAATTGACAGCTAAGCACTTTTTCTTAATGAATAATAACTTAATAAAATAACTCAATAAAATTAATAACTCAAATCTTAAAAAAGTAACAGAAAAGAAGTGTCAGGGACATCAACTCTCAGCTTATGCATTATCAGGGTGAGTCCAGACCAGGCACAGTCCAACAGCTCCCCAAGTATGGAGGGAGAACATCAGACCAGTGTGAGCCTTCTGGGTCCAGATCCCTAATTCATGTACAGCTTGGTAACTTCTTCCCAACCAGCAATGAAAAACTGAATTATCCCAGAAAGCAATTAAGCATCTGCTGAGTGACTAACCAAGTGTGCTCAGCTATTCACTGTTGATCCCTGTAACCATGGTGCAAGATGTGAGTTCCCCATGGGGAAGATGGGAGTTGTGATCCCAGTGTACTACAGCATGGCAAAAAGTTGGGAAATGTTTCTGTCAGTCTGAGATGGTCAGCTGGGGTGGCTGGTTGTTTGTATACAACATGGAGCAGACTGAAACCTGTAGTTCAAACATAAGAATACAATACACTGTTGTACATCCTTGGCTCCATGTTGTGTGCCCTATTATGCAAAGACAGTGTCAAATTGGTTTATGCCCTGATTTTTTGCACATACCACTCCCATCAATAGATGAGAGCATTACTGGAAAGGCACAGAACAACTGCTATAGCCAAGTGAAGTGATCTCTAGGAATGTTTTGTGTAAAAAAAAATATAACCAGGATGACTGAAACAATTTCCAAATTTTTTTTTGAATCCTAGTAAAGTACTTTTGTTGGGAAGAAAAAAAAATCAGCAGGTGCATACTGTCATTTCAAAGTGTTGAAGAATTTTTAGTAAAGCAGAAAAGAACCATGTTGAACCACAGTTGAAAATGTAGATCTATTTGTTCTTAACTTCTGAGCTTCATAAAATTTTGAAGACAGCTGTTTTTTATTTCGCTTAAGTTAATCTTTATGGGTCTATTTGCTCTTTCAGGCAAACAGTGAATCACAAAATCATTTACTCATTCATATTTAAAAGTAGAACAGACAGTAGAACTGGAAATGCAGTAGAGTAGGGCCACAGAGTGGTTGCTGTTAGAATCAGGATGAGTCCATGGCAAAAGATGCAGGAATGCCTTCTCTAGGGCTTGTATCAAATTAGAACTTAGCCTGCTGATTTTCATTCTGGAATGAAAAAGAGTGAGGTTTGTGCCTCTTCTGTCCCTTTGTTCAACCTCAATAATTCTCAGAGGCGTTAATGAACCTGATACATTTGACAGACACGTTATCAGTCTCAAATAAATTAGACCTGGCAAATAGTACAATTATGTACATAAAGGGCAGAAGGTTACAGATGTGTCTGGAATGGAGTAAATTTGGAACAAGGGCATCAGGAAAAAATACAGAAAAAGACCATTACAGATACTATAAAATAGAGGAGAAACTTGGATCAGAATTTGTGCCTTGTTACATACCAGAGAATTTAAGCAAAAGATGCATTTCTGCAAAGAGCCAGCTACTTTTTTCTATGCTCTGACAATTGCTCCCTTGATTTTGTAAGTGTAGGTTCAATAAATATGATGAGATGTGCAATCTTAAGGTCAATGCAGTGAATAATCCATGTGAAACAGCTAATTAAAACCACCACAATGATGTCAGATGTACAGAGGAAAAAATGACTGAAGTTATTAATTAGAGATGAGCAAATAGGACTGAATCAAAACCTATTCAAGCAGTAATTGTGTGGGATAAAGCCAAAAAGATGCTGTTTCCTTCCTGGAGATTTGATTATGTTCTCTTTTAGTCTTTTATTCCTTAGAATGCAGCAGTGCAAAAAATGGCAGGTTTGGTCCTTTTGGACTTAATTTCTGCTGTAATTGTATTGGGAAATAGCAGTGAACATGTAGCTAATGTATGAATGTAGCTTTAATTCATTGTATTACACCATGGATATAATAATGTCCTTTGTGCAAAGTAAGTATTTTCATTAGGAGAATGCAAGACCACAGTTTTTGGATGTATTGGATATATTTATATACTTCATTATGGAATTAATAGTTAAAAGTTGATGCATTAATTTACCAGACTGTGAAAACACGTTTTTGTTAATGGATAGCATAGTTTGAAAGACAATTTCTTAGCACACACAGCTCTTTCCTTCTGCTCCCCTCCTCTCATCCTTCATTCTCCATAAACCCCTTTATGACTGTGTGTGGTACAACACAATTCCCTGAGGTTTTCCCCTTGCCCTTATCTCTATCGGCCTGTTACATTTTGTGACCATTTTTCATAATCACCTTCTCAGGGAGGATCAGAGGCTGCACTGTCAGAGACACGTTCACAGCTGGAGACCTGTCCCTCTCTGCCAGCTGCTCTCAGCTCAGCAGACTGAGCAGAAAGGGAGAAGTCTGTCCTGGTTTCACCCCACTCCCACCCCATCAGCCCCCAGCCCCCCCGATGTGATATGGTGGAACCTCTAACAGGCACAAGGGGTTCTCACCTGCTCAGCTGCAAAGCTGAAAACAGCAGGCAAAAATCTCTGCTGAGCTGATTTCAGCCTGCTCTCACCCCTGTGGAGCTTTACCTGGCTCCAGTGCTCTGCCTTTGTTTCCAAAGTGATTGCTTGCACAGTGGGCTGTTGGTGGCTCAGGTGCAGCTTGAACCCATCAACACAGAAGCAAATAAAAGACAGCAAAACATTTCAAATGGGACAGAAAGTGAAGAAGGGCTGAGCCAGAGCTCAGTCTCTGAAACCAATGAGCATCAGTGCAATCCCTAGCAGCCACTCCAGTGATTTTATAATGTATGGAGATTTAAGAGTTCAGTGGAGCTGCTCCTCATTCTTTTTTTGCTATCTTTTGATTTTATCTTCAAGGTGAACTGCCAGACTCAGCTGTCGTGTGTTAGTAACGAGTAGTTACCAGAAAAAATTATGTTAGAACCATGGACTAAAACCAACTCTCCATAAATCCAAACAGGGCGGTGACAGAGAACCATAGACTCTCTCCTTGATGCTGCTCTGTACTTGCACAGTGTGCAGGTTTAATGAATGAGGACATGTAAACAGCAGTTCCTGCTAGTATTTGCCAGTATCTTGGGAGAATAAATGGCTTTACTGAAAAAAAGCGAGCATCAAGAACAGGTTCAGAAGGTATGACATGTCACTATGAACCTTTCCAGAAAGACACACTGGAGCCCGGAGTTTGGGTTTAACAGAGCAGCAGCAGGGGAGAAAATCCCCACCTTGTTTATTCCTCCCTATTTTATACTTCTAGCAAGGTGACCATGGATTGGAGAGTGGGGCATTCCCACCTCTCACCACATTGGTCAAGGAGGCTGTCATTCAGCCCCCCCTTCTCTTGGAGAAGGAATTCATAACAATGGAAATATTTACAAAACACGATCTTCTGTTTACATTAATGAGCATGAGAAAGTGCACCCTTCTACTTTAGTATGAACGCTCAGCACACTAGGAAGATCTCATGGTGACAATGACATATCACAGAAGGGGTGCTTCACACTGCAGATCATTACTTCACCTGTGGAGTCTAGAAGGGTTAATACTGTTCCTGAGGACAGAGAGAAAAATGGAGTGGAATAAAACAAGGAAGGACACAAAGAAGTGAGTGAGGATACAAGTAGAAGTGATAATGGATGTAGCAGTGTGAAAGAAATGTCAATCCTGTGCCTGGTTGGTCACCATCATCTGAATTGCTGGCAGAGCACCAGCACAGCTTTTACTGTGGAGCCCTGTGTGAAGGCCTTGGAGCAGGGCTGGGAAGGATCCTGATCTCCCCTCATGCCAGAGAGTCCTGCTCTCTTGTGTTTATATATCACTCAGCACTGCACCTCCTGCTGCTTTTCATCCTGCTGGAAATCTGGAAATGTGTTACAGACGGGAAAGGACTGCAGGAGGAGCGGCTTTGCTCATCCCGGCTTTGCTCCGGCCTGCGGGCTGGCAGTGCGGGGCACAGGGAGGGACACACGGAGGGACACAGGAAGGGACACAGTGAGGACACAGCGAGGGACACAGTGCCCAGTGGTCCCACAGGTGCAGCCCAGGAGTGCCCACCCCTCACCTGGCTCCCCTGCAGACCCTTCTGTCAGTCTGACCTCAGAAGGGCACCTTAGGAACCAGCCTGATGTTCAGGGGGATCCTCACTGCCTTCTGCAGGCGGCTTTGAACCTACCAGCAGCACAAGGGGATGCTCAGTAAGGAACAGGGATGTCAAGGAAAGCTGAGGGGGAAAAGTGTGGGGGATAAGCAGCAGGGAAGGAAATAGAGACAAAGAATATTTTTTAAGACATAGGAGGGTTAAGAAAGCCACATAACTCAAAAAAACAAAGAAACTGTGAAAAGAAAAAAACCAAAACACCACCACCAGTAGTGTCATACACACACACACACAAACAAACAAACAAAACAACTGACCCCAAAACCAAAACAAACAGACAAACAAAAGAAAAATCACCATGAAATGGACAAAAGGCTAACTTGGTTTGGGATTGGGTCATGACAGCAGCACTGGAAGGAGATGAAGCTGTGGGTGAATTGAAGGAGAAAGCACTTTCGTGCTGATTTTCTGTACAGAACAATGCCAGCAAGATCTCCCATGGGTCTTCCAAGAGCTGGGGACTATTTCCTTCCCCCTACTCACCCCATCCACATCTGCAGACCCAGCCCCACCACAGAGGATGAGGAAGAAAGATCTGGAAGGCTGATCAGCCTCGAGAAACAGCCCAGTGTGGAGGTCAGTCCTCAGCATTCCATCTGAAATGAAGGGATGGAGGTTCTGCTCCTCAAAACCAATAGTGAGCCAGTGGTACTGGGTGAGATTGGGCTGTTCAGCCACAGTAACACTGCTCTGCAGCTCCATGGAAAACTGCTTGGCTGACTGATTTGGAGACTCTGAACCTGGAGGTTTTCAGGACTTCCTAGGCAAGGCTCTGAGCAGCCTGACCCACCTGTGAGTGCTTTGCCCAGGAGGTTGGACTAGAGGCTCTCCAGAGGGGGCTTCCCACCTGCCTGTTCCCCTGGCTCTGAAGGGAGATGCTGTAGAAAGCTCTGGTGTATTCCTGGCACCCAGGGACTGGGAGGCTGTGCCAGGATCTGTGTTTGGCTGCAGAGCAGGTTGGAGCAGGGAAGAACCTGATTCCATGTGTAGTGGGCAGTCTGACATAGTAGAGCAGCACAAGCAGACTGGGAAGGTTAGGCTTTTTATAAATCTGGATAGTTAAAATTCTGGGGGTTTGTCAGGCTCTTATTATTTTTCTTGTAACTGCCAAAGAATGGTTAGGTCACAGCTTGGTGACAAGGCTTGGTCATTTTTTAAAAACACATGCTGCCTTAGCAAGTCACACACAGAAGAAGGACTATGAAAAATTACATTCAACAAGAAAAACTATCTTTACCTAAGACAAACCACAAATTGTGAAATATAGTTCATATAAACAAGCAGTTCAGAAACCCAGAACTTAAACTAAACAAGGACAAAATATGTCTCAGAATAAGCACTCCTAAGAGAAGGTAAGGATTTGTGACTCTTGGCCCCCACAGTCACTGCTTGCACAGCTAACCCTGAGATGAAGCAACAGCAAGAAAGTTGAGAAGGAATGTGAGTTGTGTCTATTTATGTCTTCATTTAACACCCAAGAAACAAAACTCTTCTAGGCAATCTCAAACAGCTCTTGTGAATCTTGCGATCACTTCACACTCACAGAACTGGACAACACAAAGACATGAGCCCTAAATTTTCTTTCTCCTTTAGCACAGACTAAACCAGTATTTTTTTTTTCAAGTTGCCACATATTCAGTTTTTCAACCAGCTTGCCATGGCCATAGAAGTTGTTGGTTTTCCTTTGCAAATTTATGCTATTGTAAAGGTTTTTAGGGAAAAATATATAGTCCTTTAATTCACTGTAATACTTTTTGATGGAATCAGCTCATAAAGGTGCTAGGAAACATAGAAATGGCTGCACAAGACCTAGCATTGAAGATGAGTTTTGAGGAGAGATGATTCAAGCACCTTTTGATAAAATGGTGTCCAGGGGAGGAATCCTACAGCTGTTTGGAGGCACCAGAGCACACAGATCCCAACAATGTGAAACAGAGAATGAATGTCAAAGCAGAATTAAATCACTGCCTGAGGTCTTGAGATCCCAAATATTTAAAACTAAGTTTTAGTTTTAAAGTAGGAAGGTTGAATATATACATTCAGCCAGATCAGTACTTGGCTGCCTGTTGCAATGAAGATACACCAAGCCAGACTTAACAACATTCTAAGGCTTGTGTTTTTTAATTCAATGCTGTGCACATCCCTTCGTGTGCTGAGGACAAGAGTCCTCATTTTTTTAACTGCTTTTGAAAAATCAAAGAGGAAGCTTCCATCCTTACAAATACATCTGAAAAAGGTACAGCTAGCCTAGCAACAGGCACTTTATGAACTGTTTCAAAGCAAATAAGCTATTTGTCTGGTACATACACATCAGAAGATGTCTGGAAACAGGATGAATTCAGAAAAGAAGAATGGGCATTCATAATATGCACTGAACAAAGTGTTTCTTCACATCTCCTTGTCTGTGTCAGCACATACTGTGCTGGATGTCATTTGGGATTCACTATTATTTGATGTCTTATCATTACAAACAGGTGTCTAAACTGCATGGAAGAAAAATGTAAGACAGAATAAATCCAATCAAATCTATCTCATGTTGCATCCTTTCTCTGCTCACATTTTCCTGGGTTAATTACAGTTAGCCCAAATCCTGTGCAACAAATTTTTAGCTGAAAAAAATAGCATTGGAAATTATTGCAAATAAAATTGGAAATAGTATTGCAAATAATCTACAATATCAACACTTCAAATAAAGCCCAATTTTTAAAAAAAAAAATTGTTTTACTGCCTTGCCAAAAGAAGGGTAGAAAATGAATTCAATGATTCACCCTTATGCTTGAACACTGGGTATGCTCTGTGGATGGAAAGCACACAAAAAAGAGGACATTTTATTTCAGCATGTATTCTCAACACAGCAGGTTGTACAGGTGCATTTCTTGTTAAGCATTCCAGCCCTGACACCACAGTTTTAATTCATGATCTTTTATAGGATGGCAATTCTTACGTATATTGCTTAACTGTGGAAATGCATTTTGAATTGCATGTCCTGTCACTGCTTCATTACACAAGAGGGGCACATGCAGCCACAGCCCACTGTGGAGACAAGTGTCCATAAAGCCCAACTCAGTTGGAGATATTTAGTCTTGATAAAGTAACAAAATAGTGACTTCTTTGAAATGTGGCACTGCTGGATGGGATCAGTTGGTTGGAGAGCTCTAATATGGTTGCTAATTATTTCAATTTGGTTTATATCATGCCCAGGAAATTTCTTTTTTTTTCAAAATGAGGGCCTGGCTCTGCTTCATAGATTGTGGCTTGTTTCTCTAAGCCTTATTTTCCTGTTTCACCTGCCCACAACAACTGTTTGCAATCTGGATATGTCAGTCCACAATTTCTGTGTGAAAACCAGTGTCTCAAACTGGTTTTGCATTTCCTTGTACATCAGGTGAAGCACAGAGTGGCTAACCATGTCACAACAGTGGCTACTGCTATTCCAGCAGAGCTGGGATACTTCCAGCTCCACTTTACCTGTCCTTTCCACAATTTGTTATAGAGCCTCAAATTGGACAAGTTATGCTGAGAGCATGTACAGCCTGTTCTTTTTACAGATTTTAAAGACATTTTTTCTTGGGCGGCTTTTCTTTATTATTCTTTTTGGTCATGATCCTGTTTCTACACAAACTGGACAAAGAATGAGGGAGCTTTCCTCACTGACTCAAGAACACATCAAATCAGATCCTGACTGTGCCAAAAGATAAAGGAAGACTTTCTATCTTGTTATTATTAGGCATGCAAAATATTTTCTTTCTAACTGGGCTGCTTTCATAACACATCATTCTCATAATTCTCTTATGTTGCTACTGCAGTAATTTGAAGTCACAATTTTTTGTTCCCTGCCAGCCATAAAAAACCTAGAACACTTTGTCAGATATCTTCTCTAGGAGGTTAAAACCCATCCAGTTAGGGCACTGTAAAACTTCAACTGGGATAATTGATTTTCATGAAGATAGAAAGAAGGAATTAATGTGTACTGGTTTTTGTACAGAGTCAATGATTATGCATAGATGCTCTTTTAAAATGAATTGTTTATGTTGAGCATTTTGCTTTCCACGCAGTGAACTCCATCTGAGTGAGGTCAATAATCTCCTTGACAACACAGCATTAGTGGCCAGGTCATTTTATCACAGCTGAAATTATGTTAAATAGAGAAATACACAGAGCTAAGGTACATGGAGGCTCTGTGGATTTTCTAAGTACCTGTAATGCATTAAAACCTACATCCTCTGCAATTTGTATAGGCTGAAGACAGCAGGTTCCAGAAGCTTTAATGTTGTTTCACAAGGCATTTTCACAAAAGTAGAACCAAAAAATCCAGGGGCTTTGAGGCAGCATATTCAAGGTTGAGACAGAAGTGGATATGAACAGAGATAAAATAGTTTTAGGAACCACTTCTCTTATCTTTCAAAAATAAAATTGCAGCAAGTGTGTGTCAGAATTCCCCTCTCTGTTCTGGTGGTGATGCAGATCAAGGACATCCTAGTTGGCCCTGCAGAGCTGGGAAGCTCTCCTCATTCACAATGAATCAGTCTGGTTTTGTGGGCCCCAGAAAAAAGAAACAGCCATTTTTCTTAACATCAAGATTTTATTATGATTTAAGTTACAGCAAGAACTGAAGGCATTAGTTTTAACCATTATTTGAACACCAGACAAACAGTAGCTAAAATCCTGGGAGCTACCAAAAGGATTCAAAATAAAGTTCTGCTGTGGCATGACTGTCTGAATGCTGCTCAGAGCTGGAGCAGAGCCAGCAACCTTCATACATCTGAATTTCTGTGACTCTTTACCTCCGCTGGGAGTCTGTAGTGATGAAATAAGCAAAGCACTTGAGCTTTTTTCCCTTGTCATATCTCCACACAAGTTTGGCCCAAATGATGACGACCTTGAGGTGAATAGGAAGGCTGACATCCTGAAGGCTCTAGCAAGCAGTGTGTGTGCTGATCCCTTTCAGCAAATGTACTCCTCCAAATTCCTTGTCCCAAACCCATGGTGAATGCCCCGAGACCAATCTTGGTAGCAGAGACAAGGAACCTGAAGAGACCACTGATCCTGGCACAGGACTCTTCACTCTCTTCCCCTGCTCCAGCATGAAGTTCCTCCAACATGAAACAGTCCACCACAAGCTTCTCCAACACGAATCCTCCTCACAGACTGCAGTTCTTCACAAACTGCTCCAGCATGGGTCCTTTCCATGGGGTGCAGTCCTTCAGGAACAGATTGCTCCAGCATGTGTCACCCACAGGGTCACAAGTCCTGCCAGCAAATCTGCTCCAGCTCCTCTCTCCATGCGGCCACAGGTCTTTCCAGGAGCCTGCTCCTGCATGAGCTTCTCCCAGGGTCACAGTCTCCTTCAGGCATCCACCCGCTCCAGCACTGGGCCCTCCATGGACCACAGGTGGATCTCTGCTCCTGCTGGGGCACGGGTGCCTCACCATGGTCTGCACCACAGGCTGCAGGGAATCTCTGCTCTGGTGCCTGTAGTCTCTCCTGCACCTTCTTCTTCCCTGAATCACGTGTCTGCAGGTTTCTCTCACATATTCTCACTCCTCTCTTTCAGTGACTNCCACAAGCTTCTCCAACACGAATCCTCCTCACAGACTGCAGTTCTTCACAAACTGCTCCAGCATGGGTCCTTTCCATGGGGTGCAGTCCTTCAGGAACAGATTGCTCCAGCATGTGTCACCCACAGGGTCACAAGTCCTGCCAGCAAATCTGCTCCAGCTCCTCTCTCCATGCGGCCACAGGTCTTTCCAGGAGCCTGCTCCTGCATGAGCTTCTCCCAGGGTCACAGTCTCCTTCAGGCATCCACCCGCTCCAGCACTGGGCCCTCCATGGACCACAGGTGGATCTCTGCTCCTGCTGGGGCACGGGTGCCTCACCATGGTCTGCACCACAGGCTGCAGGGAATCTCTGCTCTGGTGCCTGTAGTCTCTCCTGCACCTTCTTCTTCCCTGAATCACGTGTCTGCAGGTTTCTCTCACATATTCTCACTCCTCTCTTTCAGTGACTCTCACCATTTTCTTTCCCCGTTAGACGTTACCCCAGAGGTGTTACCACCAACACCCACGGGCTCAGCCAGCAGCAGCTCTGTCTTGGAGCCAGCTGCCCCTGGCTCTGTCAGACATGGGGGAAGCTCCCAGCACCTCCCACAGAAGCCACTGTTGCAGCCCCCTCCATTGCCCAAAAGCCCCCTGTTACCAAAACATTGCCTTGCAAAGCCAATACTCTGTCCTGGTTCCATCCATTATCATTTTTGTATACTTTTAAAATTAATATTGTTGCTGTTACTGTTTGCTTTCTTGTCTCGTTGCTGTTTCCAGTAAATTCTTCTTATTTACCCGTGATCTCTGCTTTTTGTGCCTTCCACTGGAGAGGGGTTCAGAGTGGTGGTGTGTTTTTAGCAGGAGTGCTAAACTGGAGAACACCATTCCTAAATCACAACACTCACTAACTTAGAACTGCAAATAGCGTTGCTTGCATGGGAAAAGGGATAAACCTAGATGTTGTTCTCTGAACAGATCATGACTGCACCAAAGGGATTTACAGAAGGCTCTAGAAATTGCTCCATGGCATGTCTGACATGTTTGCATAGGCTACAGCTTCATTCTGCTGACAAGAACGAGCACATTAATCACAGGGGACCAAACACTTATTTAGCAAGCCAGTTATGGGAAACATATCATTACTTTCACAGAATAAATTATTTGAGAAGGGTGATTTCAGACCAAAGTGATAGTTTCAGAGGAATTTGAATGGCAACTAAAAACCACCAGCGAAGTCTATTTCATGATGCTTATCATGCAAAAATAAGTGGATTAGGATAGTGCTTTGTTTGAGTACAAGAAGGAGGTATCAGAATTAACTGAAGTAACTCCAGAGAAATCTCCAGAATAAATTGTTGATTTGCTCTCATCAATCTGCATCAGCAGACTAGGAATGCTGCAGTCTGCTCATGCTAGTCTGCATGAGAAGACTTCCTCATACCTAGGAAATGCAGGTACTTCTGATACTCTCAAAGCACATAAGGAAAAGACAAAAGGCAAGGTAATGCTCTACAGCAGACATCCTCCATGGCATTGTGCTGAAGATTCCAGTCCAAAAATGCAGGAGAGGAAAGAGGCAGAGTGGTTGAACAGGCAGCAGTTCCCACACCAAGGCAAAAAAACCCCACCAGAACAACAAAACAAGGGTTCATAGTATTATAGAAAAAAAAACACCACAACCCAAACCAGTTCTGAAAAGAAAAAAGCCCTGGAGCCATGAAAGGGAAACAGAATATTTTATCAGCCTCAAGTCAATGAAGATGCTACTGTGCAGAATGAGTCATAAATGAGGAGATGTCCTTCTAAAATACCTCTTCTTTTATGGGAGAAGCACAGCCTGCCAGAAAAATAAGAAACCTGTCAAAATGCAAGCAGTAACTGTTGTGACTTTTTTTGCTGTGTATTAACGGGTTTCGAAACACTTCAATGACACATCTACACATCTATCAGTTAAAAAAATGGCTTATTTATTCTAAACAACAACAACAACAACAACAACAACAACAACAACAACAACAAAGAGAAAAAAAAAGTGAAAATGTGCTAGAAGAGTGTGGCCGGGGCTCATGTTGGAGAGCTGGACTGAGCCTCCTTACAGAGATATGAATTTCTCCATGTGCCTTCTATTCATGTGGGCTGCAGAAGTTCATAGTTAAAAACAGCCCCAGGGAGACAGAACAACCAGCTTTCTGCTTACTGCCTCTTCTTTACTCACTATCTGTAACACTAGGTCCTGCCTTTTGCCTAAAATCCAAAAATTTTAGTCCCTCCTCCACCTGACTTTGAGGAGAAGTGGGTTTTGCTGTCAGCAGTCTATTTATGAGGCAGAATGGAAGTAACAAGAGGAATGTCTAAGTTTTTAACTGGAGGGGTTTTTGGGAGGTTTTTTTGTGCAGTTCTTATCATTATTCCTTAATATTACATATTACCCCATAACTGAAGGAAAGAGCTTCTTCTTGCTCTAGTGGACGCTTTAATTTCTATATCCAAACCTAATGGTATTCATCTGTTATCAACTATTAATGAAATCTATGAATCCTGATCTTGTCAGGATCGGGAGACCTTTAAGTAGAGTCAGCGCTGGCAGGTCTTAGTTTGTTATTTTCCTGAAACAGAATAGAGATCTTTTGGGCTAAAAGTGCAGTAATATCTAACTTGATGTTTATGCATCTGAAAATCTCAGACATCTCCCAAAGAAAAATGTGAATGACACCAAATCTTCAAAGAAGAATAAGGAATATGATTTTAAGTTAATACTGATATTTTTCCATGTGGCGTGTCAGTTAGATGAAAGCAAGCAAGCAATGACTTTCTCAGTCCTTTGCCCATAACAAAACAGTTTTACATGTAGGTTCTGCATTCTTATTTCCTTCATGGAGGAAAAATCTTGTGGAAGATCTGAAATTTACTCCAATGTTGTGAACTAGACCTCTTTTGTTGTGGGATTTTGTTGTTGTTGCTTCTCTTCTCCAAGCTGAGCAACACAGCTCCCAGCCTTTCCTCACAGCTGAGGTGCTCCAGCCCTCTGACCACCTCCATGTCCCTCCTCACTCCAACAGGTCCAAGTCCTTCTTATGTGGGGACCCCAAGCTGGACACAGACCTGCAGATGGGCTCATGGCAGAACAGAGGAGCAGAACCCCCTCCCTCACCCTGCTGGCCACGCTGCTTTGGATGCAGCTCAGGACATGGTTGGCTTTCTGATTTCAGTATCTTCACCTTATTGAAAAATGCTTCCTCCTGATACGCTTTAAAAGTTGAAGTTGGGCTTGGACGTTTTATGTTGCAATAGGTTATAATATAAGACAGCCATAGTAGTTCAGACCATCATGAAAGGAAATATGTCCACACTCTTGTTTTTAATTTTCCAGCTTCTTACTTCATCTGATCCTCTTCTCTTGGCAGGACAGGCACTGAACAACGATTCCTTTTTCGTTTGCCTTCTGTTAGCCGTTTCACAGACTTCTAGAATACCACTTCAACTGCCTTTTAGTTGTTGAAATATATTATTCTATTTAATGGTCCCCTGTACTGCACATCCTTCTTTAATCTGGTTAACTCTTCCTGGGCACTGACACAAAACATAAAATGATCTATTATACTTTCCAAATATGCCTTATGAATATGAGTAGCCAGTGCAGAGCCTTCAAACTTGGGTTCCCTTCCTGCTGAATTGACGACGTGCATAATTGAAAAGAGCCTGAAAGAACATATAATTATTTTTTTCTTTCTTATGGAAGACCTCAATTATTTAATGACCCATCATAAAAACAAGTTCTTGTCTGCACCCACACATTCATAATTTATTTAGTTGTCTAACAAAGAAGTAAAGAAAAAGTGAGATATTAAATAAGCTGGAACTCATTTAAAGTGTTTCACCTGCTTCTAGCTCCACTGCTGTCATGATTATAGAGACTTTTTTTTTTCTGATTTGGTGGTTTTATTTTTAACTTGTGAATATACAAGACAGACAAACAGCTAGAATGTACCCTCAGCAAGTTTGCTGATGTTATGAAACTGGGGCTGATACACCTGAAGGTTGTGCTGCCATTCAGTGAGACCTTGATTTTTTTATAATTCATCAAAAAAACCCACAAACCTTGTTAAATTTTTCAGCTTTCAGCCAGGAAAGTCAGTGGTGACAAATTTCAAGTACTTCATCTTGGTCATATATATTTATTTCAGGTATTGACTTGTCAGCATTCAACTCGGTATCAGAGGAAGTACTGAAAAAGACATTGTAAAGAGGAAAAAAGTAGGAGAAAAAAATGCAAAGAGAATTTGTTTTTTCTCAAATAAATTGTATTTTCCTTCTCTTGGTGTGCTCTCTTATATAACTCAAAAGACACTGTGAACACTGGTTTTGAATATTTAAATAGCTTTGTCTATTTTAAATTTCTTTTACTTTAGCAAGAATTTTTTGAAAATCCACCTAAGTAATAATTTCTTTTTTCTAAAAAGCACTACTTTTTTAATAGATACTCTATGTCCTTGTTTTATATAATACTGATTTTTCTCAGGAGGATAGGACAGACATTCATTATAGTGTTCTGCTTCCTAGAAAATAATAAGTGTGGCTGAAATTCTTTTCCTTGCTTTAGGAAAAATGGTGCTAATCACAAAAGCAGTCTTTATGATAATATCTGACAAATGTATGTCTGCTCAGGACTATGTCCCATTACAATATGCCAATAAAAAAATTATTTGGTAATAATGATACTTCTAGTCCCAAAACGTACAATTAAATCTCACTTGTTCATCATACTAAATTAATCTAAAAACAGTATTTTTGTCAATTTGCACATAACGCCAATGTATAAAGCCCTGGACTGAGTTCAACCAGATCAAGAAACATTAATCCACACACATCATGACCTGAGTAAATGACTTAGCTGTTCTGTGCCTTGGTACCCAGCTATAACTGCAGACATTATGCCCTACTTTTGTCTCTGTTGCCTCTTTAGTCCACTGTCTGGCAGGTATTCCCCCATATTGTATGTTTATTTAGTACCAAGAACTAAGAGAGGTTGCTCTAAGAGTTAGCCCAATGAATGGAAAACAAAAGTGCAAGACATTTGCTAATAAAACTATGTTTTGGAAAGTGGAAAGGGCCACATCTTTTCCTCTATCTTAAAAATGTGAAAATGAGCTGTTCTGTTCCCCTGTTTCCCTCTCTTGAAAAAGCAATCAATTGTTCCTGTCCCAAAGACCTGACACTTAGCAGTGTAAGAAATTTGCATAGCAGCTATTTGTGATACAGACAGTCCTTTCCAGTCCAGCTCAGGGGAACTGTTGCCAGTTCTTGGATTCACTTGCAATGAAAGGATTTTTCATGAGGTCAAGATAGAAACCCACGCCAGGATGTGCACCTTCTGCAACTTGTTCCACCACCATATCATTGCACTGCCAGTGTTGAAAGCTTCAGGGAGTTTTTTCTCCTTTAAGCTACATCTGTGTGGAACTGATAACAACACATTCTTCCAAAGTAATTTTATACTGCTGGCTTGTCGGGGGAAGGGGGGGGGGGAAATCTGCATTGCAGATGGAGCAATTGCTTGTTAGCTCATTTGTCTGCAAAAATTATTAGTATTTCTGAGTCTCACCTTCTTTCCAGTGACCCCTTAGGGAGCAGCAAACCGTGCAGGTGTGGTGCACACTGGGCACACATCAGGCACAGTAGGCAGCAGGTTAAGCAATCTCCTATTGTCACTGTCAGAAGAGAAGCTGGCTGGCTGGTTTTGGAAGCCCCTGTCCCTACTGTTCTTCTGCATGGAGAAGAACACCAAGTCTGATTCCTACCCTGTGCTCTTCATCATACCTTTCCCTCTTGGGCTGCAAGAGTGTGGCAAGCAAGGGGCTCGGTTTCCATCCTCTGCACAAAGGGACTCCCAGTGCTGGCCCTGCCAGCTGCAGAGGAGGCTCAGCCACACAAGGTGGCCTCCACCAGCTGCTGCTCCTCCCTGCTGGCTGCCAGGGCAAGCACAAGTCCATCTGCTCCTGCTTCACTCCAGATTGCTAAAGATGAGGGAACGTGCGAGAGTGGGAGGCCTTCTCTTGGTGAAGACCAAATCCCTACAGTCTGCCCTCACCAGTGGATCCTTATCTTCAGAAAAGCACCTGTCAACCTTTTCAGTTTCCCATTTCTGAGATATGTTATCATCTGCTGTTGTGGCCAGTTGGGGTGGGGAATTAAGCCTTATTTTCCTACCAAATTTGGTCATTTTCTTGGAAGCACATCCTTGCATACCTCACCACCAGAGCATGGTGAAACATCAGTCTCTTCTACCTCCCAAAAATAAAGTTGACAAAGTTTATTGCTATCCTGGATTAAACTGATCTGCTTCAGTTTTGTGTAAAGTCATCCTGGGTCCTTTATTTGGCATTTCTGTTGTCATTGCTTGGTTGATTCAGCTCTTGTCATTTTTTGAGAATTGGGTTAGAAGTGTTTGGTTATATAATTTACCTGAACTCAGAGCCAAAGAAGGTCATCCATTCTAGTGGATAGTGCAGAGGGTTTTAGGTATACTTGGAAAACAACAAAAGCCATTATGAAACGGTAACTGCTCTGTGCAGGAGAGCAAAACACTGGGTCATGAATTCATAATTATTACATTAATGGACTCCACTTAAATCAATATATCTAGCCAGAGGGAGCTGAAAGAATCATTTGACCTAGCACTCACATTTCCCCAGGAATACAAAACACTGTAAAAATGTCCTCACATTCTGCACACAGAGGATTATTGTGGAGCCCTTGGAGGGAGGCAAAGGGCACAGAAATCAAGAGGATGATAAGCAGTGCAGGCTGCCTGAGTTCTGGGATGCCAGACTCCAGCCCTCATCCCAGCCACAGTACAGAATTAACCCCTCATGCAAAGAGCCACAGACTCCAAGCAGATTAATGGGGCTCTTACTCATCATTCTCAGGCATGGAGGCCAGAAAAGGCACACATGGGTGCATCATAGGTCAGAAGCATCTCATTATGGTTTCAAGTTCCCATGAAAAGCAGAGCTGGTTTTCCTTACATTTCAGGTTATTCTTTCAATAAACTGAACTTCAAGCTATCAACACTGACAATTACACTTTGGACAAAGTATAATAGAAAAATCACTGATGTGTTGGACAGTTCTCTCTCTAGAGGAAAATCTGTTGCTTCTTGTCTTCCAATACAGCCATGCAGCATTTAAAACTATAATGACAGACTACTCTCAATAAATTGAATTTGTCTGTGAAGTTACTAAGCATTTAAATTGTCCTGCTCTTTTCAAAGTACACCTGTAGTGTTTGAAATGTTCTCTTTCACTGCTGAAGATAGAGGCTAATCATGTCAAACATAAGGAGATATTTCCCTTCATCTCTCTAAATGTTCAGGTCATCAATTTCATCATGTTTTGGGAAATGCAGGGGAGGCAAGTAGGAGGTGAGAAACAAATCCATCATTTAGGACACAAGAGAAATATTTAACAACTTAAAGATTCAGGAAAACTCAGTATTCTGTAACCTTGTTGGCTTGGTTCAAAAGAAATGAATGAAATGATTTAGACAAAATGTGACAAGAGGAGGTGTGTCTGTGAGCTGGAAGCACATTTCCTCCACAACAGAGATATGTGTGCTACCTAACAGGGACAAGGGAGTCATGCATGCTACCTACATATGCTGTGCAGTACTTATGTGCTGGACATTGAGCTGCCCTGTAAAGAACATAAACTTTCACATTTACTCACTAAAGCAAGTCCCAAGCAAAATTTTGTGCAAACAACAGTTAGAGAGGATTGTAATGGGAAACTGAGAGCAGAGAGTATGAACAAAGACAACTTTTGATCATTTGAGATGACATTTGATCTGACTCAGCAGTCTGGCCAACCTGCTGACAGCCTGGGGACAAATGAAAGTCCTTGTTAAAGAGAATGACACATTTTGTTTGCAGAACTTCAACATGATCAAAAAAATCTCTTCTCCCTTCCCCTATTTCTCTTTTTTAACCAGTAGATGATCGACCTCCACTCCTTTGCATGGGCTTTGAGAGGGATGCTGCACAACTTGCCAAAAGCCCTTTGACTAATGGCACACCTGACAGCTTGCAGGTGGTGGAGTTTGCTTGCTTCAAAGGAAAGTCTCTTCAGGCTGTAAAACAAAACAAATATTAATATTTCATTTTACTAGCTGTCAGGTTTTCCTGTAGTGTAGAACTGCAATAGCTCATTTATTGCACAAGATAGGATAAGCTGACATACCTTATTATCACCAAAAAAAAAAAACAAAACAAAACAAAAAAACCCAAAAAAACCCCCAAACCATAAGAAAAGATTTTGTGGGGCTACAGTAGTGACAATGGCTCAGTAAGGGATTGCCAAGTTTTGTAGCCCACGCATTCTCCTCCCTGTCTTTTGAGACTTGAATTATCTGTAATTAAAAATGGGACAGCTTTTTGCTTAAAAACAATAGATAAAATTCTAATAAATTAGAATACCTATCAAGTTTATTTGGGATTTTTATTACAGAACAGAATGAAAACATGACATCATTATTCATTTTGCTTGTGAAACATGGGTGTGAGAGTCAGATACACCACCTGAAAAGCTGTGTTGGTTTCAGGCAGCTCAGAACTGAGGTTTTCAATGCCCCTCTGCAGCAGGTCATTCATGCCTGTGACCTGATGGCAAGACATCCATGTGATGGGAACACATCCTGCTCAGCTGAGGGCACACTGCCCTAGCCCTCTGCTGGGTGAGTCAGCAGCACTTCCATTTGCCCCTGTTTTCCATGCTCTGGGAACGGTTTTGGAGTGCTGAGTTCTTTCTGTGTGAAACTGATTCCATCTGGATAAAATGAAAGCTGAGACACGCTCCAGGAGTGCAGCTACTGCTCTCCAGCTGCCTGTGGGCGTTCAAAGCACAGGGTCCAGCCAGGCACACACTGAGACAAACCCTACTGACAGTCTCCTGTAAAATTAGGATGATGTCAGTAATATCCACAGTTTTAGGTGCTTAATGAACTGCTAATAAATACATAAATGTCAGCACCCCGAGTTTTCAGGCTTGCATGCTGCAGGTATGCATTGTCAGAGTGCTGCTGTCCTCTCCCTGCCAGCCGGACCCAGGCACCCCCAGCACCCCCAGGAATGGTGCTGTGTCTGGCATGGGCAGAGATGGTGATGATGGCGGGGCAGCCTCTGGCTGTGTCAAACTCAGCTCTGTCACAACTTTTTAACGTGCCTTTCATACCTCTTTTCAGTGTGACTCCTTTGTGTCAAAAGTCATGAACAGTTCCCTGGTTGCTCCTCAATCTGACTGATGGCCATCTCACACATTAACACCATCAGATTGGGCCCAATGGCATCATCCCCACTCATGGGATCAATTCTGGGCAAATGCTCTGGGGCCAGTGCTGTGTATTTGTTGCACACACATTCTGCATATGCTCACATTTGTGTCCTAGTGTGTAGTATTTTCCAGGTCAGTGCTGAACNACAGGGCTCAGTGGTGGTGTGATGAGTCCAGTCTTTCTCTGAGAATCCAGTGGAAAAGAAGATGTCTGGGGTCCCTGTATCCCCATTTTTGTCTGGGTAGGGAACGGTTGGCTCCTCCCCACTGGATGGAGCATCTCAAATGGGATGATGCAATGTGTCATGTCACTGGTGACCCTTAATGACCCATTAACAAAAGATATCCCCTGGAGGGTGGACAATTCATGAAAGAGATAAGAAACACTGCCCCACCTGGGTTTAACAGCTGGGCTATTATCAGAAGGCATCCACCTTCCTGCCCCCTGGAGTTACAAGAGATAAAGAAAAAAGAAACCATCCCCTGACTGCTTTCTACAGATGAAATAGAATACACATTTTTTTTGGTTACATAACCCAAGACAACCCCCAAGGTGCTCAGGCAACAGGCACAAGGCACAATCCACAGGGGAACTGAACACACAGGAACACTGTAAAAGGAAATGTGCGGGGAAAATGCTGCAACAAGGGCAGCAGAGAGAAACACACCCTTGAAGACAAAACTGCTCACCATTTCAGAGCCATCTTCAGGGCTTTAAAATAAAATGCATTCCACTGTGGGACACTGCAGTTCTGCTTTAGGACTTCATCTTCTCCTTTCTATTCCAAAACCTAGAAAGACAAATTAATCAAAGCATTTCACTAGAAAAAGGAAAAGCAATGAAAATTAAATCTGCAGGGCCAATCTCTGAATACAGTGTTAATTGCAGTAGGTCTTCCAGGCATTCAGCTCCCTGACTGCAGAAGAATTATCCACACACAATAGCAATAACGAGGTCCCAGACTCCCTGCCATCAAGTTTAGGACACTGACTCCAAATGTTACAGATAATATCCCAGTATTTCCATGAATAACTTCTCAGCCAGGAAAACTGCAACACAGGAGTCCACATGTCTACCATGGGAGCTGGTGCATTTCCAGTTAGGCTGAAACCCACCTACATTTAAGCAGAAACAGGAGGAAAGAGCTATTTCCACGAACTAATTCACCCTGGAACTATCTATCACCCAAAGCAGTGCTTTCCAACAAAATTCAGTTTTGCTATTCCAGTGCAGGCCAGCTCCTAATATGCTTTAGGAATTTGTGTGCCAGTCTCACGTCTGGGAGTAAAAGGCAACAGTCATGACTAACTCCTCTAATTAACTTGACCCATTTGGTGGTTTGGTTTTTATTTATTATGTTACCTGGCTCTTACAAGATGCATCCTTCCTTAGAAGGAAAAAACCTCAAGACAATAAATGTTTTTAATTTGTAAATGAAACATTTTGTCTGAAAGATAAACCTCTCTACCCTCAAGTTCTGCTATCTCCAATCTCCTGCATATCTCGCTTATTTGAGATGTCAACAGCTGCAGAGCTCTCTTGTTGATACATTTTTCAGAGATGAAACATATCTCTCATGTTTCAGATTTCAAGAATGGTTTTTGCACTATTATCTATGCAATAAGATCAAAGAGAGAAGGGATATCAGAGGTAAGAGTCCCATCTATTGGCCAGAGGAGGAACATGATAACCAAATGCTTTCTGAGTCTCATAGATCTTTTACTATGAAAATGTATAAGCAAAGAAAAATTACCACAAAAAATATCTAAATGCTAATAATGGATATTAGTGAAGACCAAAAATAATTTCTTTTAGAATTCCTTTTCTTCTTTTAGAGAGGAAAGAAAAGGAAACCAACTAATTTTTTAGGATAACGAGGAGGGAATTTTTGTTGTCACTACTTTGTGCACCCAGTTGGGATTGTTTCTCAGGAAACTCTTTGTCTAGAGTACAGTAATTTTAAAATATCTGCTACTGTTTTAGCTGAGTTTCCATTCAGGAAACTTTAGTCAAAGCAGAGATATGGTCTGCTGCATAAACAACAGTTCTAGTACTAATCTCATCACCTACACTTAGGAGAGTTGCTTTCGATACCTTGTAAAGTTACACAACAAAAATCTGTTAGCCCTGTTATACTTTCTGAAGCTCAGCACAGAGACAAATGTTAGATTTACAGGAAAATGCCTTAACTTGGGAATGTGTAATTCTTAAGCAGACCACTGCTGGGTTTGGATTTGAGCAAAAATTTTCAGGGGTGTTTTTAGTATGCGTGTTGAATACCACCACATAATACCTCTTAATTCTGAGCCAAATCACACAGCGCCTGGAAACCTGGACATATGCAAAGCATTTGATACTCTCCTGCACAGTCTCTAAAATGGAGATAGATTTGACAGGTGGACCACCCAGTGGGTAAGGAATTGGTGCCTGTGTGGAGACCAGGGATAAGTGGTGTCCCTCAGGGGCTGTTACTGGGACCAGGATTATTTAACCTCTTTGTCAGGGACACAGACTGTGGGATTGAGTGGACACTTATCCACCAAACTGGGAGGTGTTGATAACAGAGGGACAGGATGCCATCCAGAGGGACCTTGACAGGCTTGAGAAGCAGACCTGGGTGAACCTCATAAAGTCCATCAAGGCTGAGGGCAAGGTCTGGCACCTTGGTGGCAGCAGTCCCCAATATCAGTACAAACTAAGGGACTCAGTGATTTGGAGCAGCCCTGGGGAGAAAGTCTGAGGAGTGTTGATAGATGGGAAGCTCAGCATGACCCATCAATGTGTGCTGCAGCCCAGGAAGCCAACCATGTCCTGGGCTGCATCAAAAGCAGTGGGGGCAGGAGTTTGAGGGAGGGAATTTTGTCCCTTTGCTCTGCTTTTCTGAGACCCCACCTGGAGTTCTACATCCACTACGGAGTCCTCAGCACAAGGATGTTGTCCTGCTGGAGGAAGTCCAGAGGAGGGTCACAAACTAGATCAGATGGATGGAGCACCTCTCCTGTGAGGCCAGGCTGAGAGACTGGGATTGTTCAGCCCAGAGAAGACATGGCTCCAGAGAATCCCTGAAATGCCTTTTAAAAGCCTTTCAGTACTTAAAGGGAGCCTATGGGAAAGATTGGGGTAGACTCTTCATCAGGGAGTGTAGTGATAGGACAAGGGGTAATGATTTTAAATAGAAAGAGGTCTTAGATTAGATTAGGTATAAAAAAGTAGTTCTTTACTGTTAGTGTGGTGAGGCACTGCACCAAGTTGGCTAGAGAAGCTGTAGATGCCCCATTTCTGGATATATTCAAGGCCAGGCTGGATGGGGCTTTGAGCAATCTGGTCTCAAGGAAGGTGTCCTTACGTGGCATTAAATGACCTGTAAAATCTCTTCTAACACAAATAAATTCTGAGTCTATGAAACTGTTTCCTACCACACGCCCTTATGATGGTTTCAGACACTGTGTTCATGCTCTGTCTTGGCATGGTTCTACAGATATTTCTTAGTGCTAGAACATGGGAGCAAACATTCTGAATCAATCTAAAGTCAGAAATGGGTATCTAGGCAAAAGCATAAGAACAAGACTTACAGGTCTTCTCCAGTTATTTGCAGCTCATGAACTTCACACGACTTATAATTTGTGTGCATTTAGGAAACCATAAAGGATTTCTCTTCCATGAAGTTGTCAAATCAACCCTTAATCCATATAAACTCTTATAATCTGCAAGACCTGCTCATAAAAATCTATTTTCAGGATGCTTCAAGAATATCTTACGTTTCCTGCAACATTTGGTATTTTAGTGAAGAGGTTCAACTGTTTGGAAATCTTGAAAGAAAAAGACCTGTATTCTAGAGTAGCTTTGATAGTCTATCAAAAGTCCAGAGTAAAGGAGAGTTGCTTATTCTTAAAAAAGTTGGGGTTTTAAATCTTTTTTATGAAATGAGTCTATACCAAATGGAAGCAGTTGAGCACAAAATGATGTGGACATAAAACCATTGCAGCGCTGTATAACTCAGTCCCACTCTCCTCACATGCCAGTGAAACTCCTGGGGGTGAATTGCAGTTCACTGCAATTACCATGCTGTACTCTGGCACCCCTTTTTTCACTTTTCTGACCAAAAGTAGTTTGCAAAAAAGAAAATACGGAGCAAGTAAAACAAATAAAAGCTGAGAGCGCTGCATGTATTATGTAAGAAAATGGATGTTGGGGAAGAAAATTGCAGTCACTGAAGATCCCTGCCTGGGCTGCCTCATAGGCCAGCCCACACTGGGAACTGTCGTGCCTACAGATGAGAGAGAGAAGATAAAAACTGCAGTCAAACCCACTGCAGTGGGATACAGCATATCATGGTGGCTGTACCTTGGCCACTCTCACAGGCCATGACTCTGTCTTGTGAGGAATGCCCATTTCAGGCATGGCCAAGGGGAGCTGTTGGGGCAGTGCCAGAGGCATCCAGAACTCCCGTTTTACACAAATGGTCTGTACTGCTCCAGAGCACAGATACAGCACGTGGAGGACAATTAAAGAAACCCCTATTTGATCTTATCTACTCATTAGAATCAGAGCAGGAAAAGGTAGAGTCTGACTCATCTGAGCAGTAAACATGGTCACAAAAATGTAATTATAACATTTTCCATCTTAAAAGCTGATTCAAAAAAAAAAAATACAAATGATTCATGGTGACAATACAAAAGATCTCCATACTCTAAAACACTTTGTTTTTGAAAAATTGTACAACAAGACTAGCAGCAGCCTGTTTAGTACAGTGGAACTCAAAACAGGAGGTTCTGCATTATGGATCACTGCTATATTCCTAAGCAACAAGGAACAAAATGTTTTTAAAGGTAATGCAACAAAAATGTGTATGCAGAATAATGCATTTAAAGGATTTAAATATGCATTTAACTGTGGACTGACCTCTATTTTTCCATGAAAATTGCCATATCTGTTTTCTCCAGAAGGCTTATTAAAATTGCATCTTTCTTGGAGAAAGATTACATTTGTTCTTACCCTGATTGCATATCAGGTGATGTAAATTGATATAAAATCCAATGTTTGGATCAATACTGTGATAATAAAACTAAGAGAACTGAAAAAATGGATAAAAGCGCCACTCCCCACAGAAATGTTGATTCACTGACCATCTGTCTTATTTCAGCTAAGTGCTTTACCGCTCTAGTTTGGCATTAGACAAGCCAGTCAATAAATTAAATTACTGAAGTCACACTATAATTCTTGGCTACCCTGCTCTATTTTTTAAGCTGTCAACATCTAAAATGTCACATGTATTCCTTTTCTGGGCATATAGTGAGTATGTGCCAAGTCTTGTCTACTCATCCTAAGCATGAGCAAACACAGGTAAATAGCAATTATAGTCTTGGTTTCTACTAGTCACCCAACTGCCATAAAAATTCTTCAGAGTGTAAATATGTGCCTCAAATATATTTGTATTTATTTGCTTACCAACTTGTGTGAATGCAGCCTGACTAAAGGCACCTGCATTATACGTCCTGAGAAAACAAAAACAAATTCACTTGACATGTTGAAGTAAGCTGCCCATATTCTGCACTCAGACAGCAAGAGATGCAAGAGAACACAATTAGAACTTTAAAATACCACAAAAGAATTTTTACAGGCCATTAGAATTCCATTAGTCTCATCTATTCATTTCCAGGCTGCCCTCAGACTGAAAAGTGAGTGTCTAATAGGATGCTTTCATTAAATTAAAATGAACAACCCCCTCGCACCCCATCACAATCCAATATGATTTTAACAGAGAACATGATGAGTGGCTGCTCATCCAACTGGAAGGCTGAGAAGAAGCTCAGAATNTTTTTTTTTTTTTACAAATTTAAAGCATAAACAGCTGAGAGCAACATCTAGGGTAAACAAATATTTCAGCCTTATGACAAAGGGTATGTATTGATTTTAGAGTAACAATAGCTGTCAATATATTTGATACCCTCTTTGTCCGCATAAAGAAGCTATACCTAAATACAGGAGAAAAAAAGTTTACATTATTTCCTAGATGACAACATTTCCCTGTTAATCACTTAAACAACATCAGCAAAGGGTCTAGATCAGATGCAGAAATAAAAGTTAAAAAGCTCACTGCTAGAGACACCAAAACCTGCAACTGCAGACAGCAAAGAACACAAACAGCTGATTTAGAAGGTGGTCAAGTTCAAAATTTCTCATCTTTAATAAGACATATGTGCCTGGGGGGTTCTAAGTGTGCTCCTGCAGTTTACCATGTGCTCAAAGAAGCTGGTAGTACCTGTGGCCAGCAGAAATCCCTGCAGTTGTACGAGTCCTTGCAAAGGTGGTCTGGAAAAAAGTGCTCTTTTAGTGCCTCATCTTTCTCTTGTAGGGTGAGCATGGCATCCTCTAAACAAGCAGAAGTACCTGCATCTCCTCCTGAGGCCCCAGGACCCTGCTGCTGCAACAGCTCTGCTCATAGGCTGTCCTGCATTCTTCAGCTCAGGATAAATGCTGTGCTGGACAAAATCTAAATGGTCCCAGGGAGTGAGCACTGCTGTCCTCTGGAGAAAAGGTGTTTATAGGAAGAAGAGGTAGAAAATTCTCTTATTTTTTTTAACATATCAACAGATGAGTAGAAATCTGTAAGCAAATAAACTTTAAAAATCATATTGCAAGAAAACAGGGAAAAAAATTCAGAAACTAACAGAGGTTTCTGGAGAAAAATATTATGATTCAGCACCAAGAGAAAAGAGCTTAGTGGCTTCCCAGTAAAAACATTTTAAACTCGACATTAACATGATATATTTCTTTACATTTAGCAGGTAAACACACTTTTGTTTCTACATTGGTAGCTATAATAATTCATATAAGATTATTCCCATGCAAGAGGTTTCAGTGTTTAGAAGAAAGAATACTGTCTCAGTAATTAGGCTGTGCCTGTGTCTAGCAAACAGCAGGTTTCCAGAAAAGACTGTGAACAACCCGCTGTGATCCACCAGCCCCCTCCACCACTCCCGCTTCCCGCCCCTTTCCCCCCACGCCTCATTTCCAGCTGTGGCAGCTGTTTGAAACCAGCACTGGCAGACTGACACCTGGCGGTGGCTCAGCAAGCCTCTGACCTTTCTTTCTGTGAGGTTTTTGATTTGATAAGCTTTATGTTATTTTTGAGGAGTGCTTGGAACCAACATTGGTGAAAGAAACAATATTTTTACTAGAAGTTTGAAAGAAGGAAGCATTAAGAGTGCAAGGGATTAAGTATACAGCTGAATGTCACTCTGGGAAAAAAATGCCAAGTGACTGTTCCCATGCTTACAGGTGCTGACAAAATATCTTTAAATGCACTGCAAAGTACTTTACTCTTAACAAATTTTAAAATATCGCATGTGCATTTTTAATATTTTCTAAAACCACGGCTTTTGACCATAAAATCCATAATCTGTGAGCAGGAGTCTGTATGATCCTTCCTGTGTTCACAGCATGATATGTTAATGCTGCAGACCTCTGACTGGAAACACCATGTTGTATTTTGGGAGTTTTCAAACCATTTCCTACCCTTGTCCATCAGTAGCAGTTGCCAAACCTTTGGGGCAGACCTGCCCAGTGCCACACAGCACAGTGCATTTGCCCACTGGCTTCCCAGAAGGGCCAGTACAGCAACCATACATACATCATTCATATCAGACCTTGCACTGGTTTATCTATGGATATAAGTTACTCTCCATGGATACCGAGCCACTCTGCCTGCTAACACCCAAATTTAATCTGCTGCACTGAGTTAAACTTTTAAATGCTGTAGAGAATTAGGGCTTTATATTTCATACTTTTGAAAAATACACAGAGAACATAAGTAATTATTGCTCTCAGTACAGCATAAGCATATTTGTTCACAATTCCTTTAATTTCTAAGTGATTTACAGTTTTCATTATTATTCATTGTCTCACCAGTTTTTGTCTTTATTAGGCATTCATAAAAATACCTCATTATCATCTGTAAAACACAGTTCATTAGCATGGTTGCTCTGTGAAGACAATTGTTTCTTCATTAGCACCAGCTCCTCAGAAATTCAGGCCTTTGATGCTTGTTTGAATTACTTGTATCTTTTCATTTCCTTAGTTGTGTTTCTGAAAGATTTCATTTTTTTCTACAGCTATTTACATTTATGAATATCCTTGTAAGCCCTGCACTTCTAATTTGTGAAGTACTTTGCTTGCAACTACATTAGTTGCTCATACAAATGCATTGGTACAGAGTTTATTCACGGGCTTCATCCTGCATTTATGAGTGCTAATCTATTAACCCTCTTTATTCCTTTAGGCAGGAATGAAAACATTTGTCCCTGAGCATGCTGCAGAGAAGGAGGCATATTTTTGAAAGCCCCATGCTTTCACTGCCTTTCACTTGGATGCTTGGCAAAACCTATATCAAGAACTACATATATATAAGCAAGACACAAAGAGATTGCATTTTATAAATATTAAAAAAATCAAATCAAAAGACTGCAGAATGATTAAAAGTTTCTTTTTCTTTGCTTGAGTGTCGCCCTTCACGTTGCTAGATGGTGACCCCACACAGTTTCCCTCCTGGACTGCTGCCCTCCCCTTGGTTCTGATATCCAGGTGCTCCTCCTACCCCACGGTCAGTGGGAGCTGGAGGTGACCTCTGGAGCCAAAGAGGATCCCCAGCATGACCTGCACCACCAAACTGCCTTGGCCCAGCTCTGACCAGCCTCAGCCTCGGCCTCCAACTTGCCAGCCACCTTTCTATCTTAGTAAGCCATTTGGTTGCAAATAGGACAAGTATTTTTCTGATTGGAGATCACTGATCTGGCACTGACCTGAAACAGGTTCCTTTCAAAAGCTGCCAAACTCAGGGAAATAGCCTAAGAAATGTTTCTGAGTGTATTTTCTGTTTCCAAGTGTATCTTTCTTTTTATTCCACCACTCTTCTGGTATTTTTAAAGGTTTGTTTCTGAAATGGAGAACATTTCTTATGGGACAGATGGTTCAAAAATTTCAGAATTACATAAACCAGGGAGGACAGATTTGTTGAACCTCCTCTCTATGTGCATCTCACTTTTTTTTATGAAGAACCTAGGCATAGTTACAGCTCCCCACACACACCCTAGAGTGTGAGATTGCTCCTCTTTTCTCTACTACACTGGTACTCAAAATACACGCTTGAAGCTAAGGACAACCAAGGCTGAAAGATGCTGCCTTTGTCCTCGGCTTATTACAAATATTTAACATAAGATCATATGGCCACATCCATTACAGTGCAGCCAACCTCCACATAAACAGTTAAAAAGGAATACAAGCCTTCTAATTTCACCACAAACTCAGGCCAAGGTAAAAAACCCAAAGCCAGCTGGCCAGCTTTCAAGAAGGGCTCACTTGCTGGATGGAAAGAGAGAAACCTTGTTGACATGGAAACCTATAACTTCAATATGTATCTATAACAGATAAAATAGCAAGATGAGAGAGAGCTCCAAAAGCCATGATCAACTATAGTTGTGAAAGAAATTTTAATATCCAAATATTAGAAGTGAAAATGTTAAAACAACAACAAGGAAAGTGCTAAAACAAGTTGTTGTTCCAAGCAATTGTTAGAGGCCTCAATGGGAATGTGAGAATGAAACAACAGTAGTCTCATGCTGAAGTATGTTCCTGTATTTGTGTTCTATTGCTGCTATTAAAAAAAGGACCTTGTTATGGATTTCATCTATGCACATTCAAATGAGAGCTGCTGTCCTAAAAATTTAAATCAGAATAGATGGCAGAGAAGGAAAGAGGGTGAAACATTTGGAGAGGTGCAGAGAGGCAAAAGATGCAGCCTTGATACAAATACAGAGCATGCACATTCATAGTCATATCTGATGGCCCACAGAGACACTGAAATTACAAACTGGGAACAATCCTTGGATACCATAACACGATGGTAATAACTCTTTATCATCAGACAAATCCGTACCACAGGTGATCTGGACTGGGTGCAGGGAATGAAACTTTCTGGACATTCCTGTACATAGTACAAAGAATTCTTCCACTCTGTATTCATATTTTTTCTCTTTCTGGGGCATTTTAAGCTACCAAACCCCATCCTGTAAATGTACAAGATGGTTGGACGCATTGTGTGCCTTATTAGTTCAGGTTTTGATATCAGCTCAGCCGTAGATCTTATTTCCTTGTAGAGAAATAAGTATGTGGCCTGTGCAACAGTCCAAAAAAGAAGGGCACAAATCACTAGAGCAAGTAAACATTTTCACATTCAGAAGTGACAGGCTCAGTCCCTCTAAAGAGAAAAAAATGTTTGTTACACTATTATCTTTGCTTATATAATATTTGCTAATATTTGCTCAATTTCTGTTCTTGATTTCAGGTGTTCCACTAAAATATCTGGGCATGCATCATCCTTCACAGATAGACAAGAACTGCTCCAGGGAAGGAAGAAGAAATGTAATTAACTTTTATTGTCCCATCTGAAATAAGAAGGTGGAGTTCACAGCAGGCTTCATTTATGGTAGCAATATCTGTAGTGCAATGTCTTCTTTATTTCTCCACTTGCCAAATCTGAGGAGAGATGGTGACAAAAAAATAATACAGAAGAAAAGAAACCATTAATTTTTATGTAAATAAAGCAAGCATAACAAAGACTAGCTGAAGTTACCACCTGCTGCACAGCTGCTTTGCATAGAAGTAGTAGACAAATGGGGGCAATGTAACTCACCTTTTGGTGTTTGATGGTTATTAGTCTCTTCATTTCTGCAAAAGTCATTGCAAATTTGAGGCACTTTAAAAGCTGCAGGAATCATTTATTTTTTTCTCTACATTATGTGGATACTAGCGAGAGCCAAGGGAGAAGAAAAGATACATGTTCAAGATCACTCTAAGTATAATAAACCCCAGGAGTTAAATGACAAACTCTATTTTATTTTGAATCTTTTCAATTTCAACTGTGCCTTTTTAATATTCTTGTTCTTCTATTTTGTAAAATACAAAAGTCCAGATGCTCCCTCACTGGAAAAAAAGTCCTAAGTCCATTGTAACTGGATTGCTGATATCTTCATCATTATTTTTATGGGCCTTGGGAAATTGCAAGGAGATAAAATTGTGGAAAAAAAATAACTGCCTTCCTTGCTCTCTGTGCAAGTGCTGATCATCAGGAAATAAAGGCACAAAAGGCTGCATATCCTGTTTCTGAGCTCATTATAGACCCCCAAGCTGTGAATCCCTGGGCCAAAATGCAGGCAACTGTCAGATTTCTAAATGTGGAGGGTGTTTTTAATACAAGTCTTACATTAAGAGAAGTGAAACCTTGGGGCATAAATACATCTTTCTCTTTCATATCATTTAAGCTAGCTGAATGCTTCTTAGTGTTCAGTAAATATAAATGTATTTTGCCCCAGAGCCAGAACATGCTGCAAAGAAGTATTGTTCTGCTCAGGATGAAAACCTAGCATGGATTTCAAAGTCTTCCTTAGACAGACAGTCTGTGCAATTGGCAGAATTTATGAGAAGCCTGGGCACTTTTCTGCCTTGTCATGTACAAGTTTTCTAATTGTGCACCTTTGGAGGCTGTTGTCACTTCAGCCACAAGGTCCACATACACATAAAGGTTGTACTCTGAGCTGGGTCATGCAGGTGGTGATAGGATCAGGAAGAGGAGATCACTGGCCTTGTGCTCCATGCTGGGTTTATTAAATTGTCATTGTGGGCCTTCGTCCCCCTGCTTAGGCATACCAACCAGCCTGAGCATCAAAAATGGCTAAAGAGGTCAGAATCCAATGGGGCATATCCCAGGCTAAAACCTGAGACTGTAACAGCTTCTTCTGTGGTCATTAGCTATATCTTTAGATAATGAACCTCTGCTAATCATTGTCCCTTAGAAAGGGCAGGTGTTTTGAAGTGAATGTGGCAGCCGGGGCAAGCACGAACAACATTGCATGACTTCTGCAAAAAACGAACTGTATTCACACATCATGAGCACAAAGGTGATCAAATCCTGTATTCTGTGTCAACTCAGCTCCTTTTTGACTAACATGGCAGTAACTGGTTTGTTGTGCCATTGGGACTCCAATGACTGGAATAGGCATGGACAGTGAATGATGTCAGGGCTTGAACTACAATGCATGGCTCAGAGCATCCCTCTTAGAGCCAAATGAAGTGAAATACCATGTGCCTTTTCTCATATAGACAAATGATTCCTAGTGAAAGTGTTGAACTTCACTGTCTTTCAGTTGGTACATCTGAAGCCACCCCACTGCTGATTATATGGATCTGAAAGGGTATTTTGGGAAGTTTGGTGAGCTTAGTCAGATGGTGAAATATGCTAAAATAAATTTTAAAAAAACCCTCTATTTCTTCAGGGCTGGTTTTTCGCTGTGCATATTTCAATACAATAAATATGTCAGAAAAACATCCTTTATATTTTCCCCTCTTATCAGAATCATTCCCTCTGGCCCTCACAGGAAACGTATTTGGAGCCTGATCACATTTTCTCTCCCTTTTATACTGTTTTAATTAGCAAAACTGGGATTGTAGATGCCTTAGGAGTTGGATTCTGCTTATTCTCACTGATTTCTGAGCCATATTGCTGGGTCACCTATTGATCCTGGGGACACCCCATAGCATGGGCTGCACAGCCCATACCACAGTCCCTGGGTGGGCTGGCAATCCTTTTCTCTTGGAAGGTACTCATTGTAGCAAGCCCCAGATCATCCCCAGGACAAGCAAAATGGACTGAGGATACAAAACAGGACTGTATCACCCAAACAAGGGTTTTGCTTAGGCAAAAATCCATTAACTTTCCCTGATCCATCCACTGCCATCCTTTCTGTCACAGGGTTTTTGACACCCATTGTCATCCTGGGTGCATATTTGACAGGCACTGATGCTAATCTTTTCCTTTAGAATCAGATATAAAGTAGTTTGCCTCGAAGGGATTATCTGAAGAGCCTTTTTACTTAAGTGTCCATTTTAGGAGCTGCTTCAGAGTGGGTTTTCATATACAGATTTGGAATTTGATGAAATAATCTCTGAACTAGTTAGCAGATTGACACTTCTCCTTGTTATTTGAATGATATTTCCCTCTTCTTATTTTTTAATATTTTTCAAAATAATCAGTTTTATTTGTTTATTCATTTGTCTTTATGCTATTTTATACAGAATTCTCAAAGTCCTATCTTTGTGTTGGTGAAATACTGATCAGGTGCAGATGTGGTCCATCTGTGAAATGGTCATTTATATTGGGTAGATGGAGAGGAAGAGAGGAAAAATAGTACTATTTGCCATCTTTTTAGAAGGACAGGAGAGAGAGAATAAAGGAGAAGGAAGTTTCTGCTGCAAAACCAGCACAAGCTGGGACTGGAAGCCATGGATTTGGGCATGAGTCATCCTGAACATGTGATAATCATGTTTTGGCATTTTCCCATTTTGACAAAAAATGTCAAAACTTGCTATTCTAAGTGATCCTGCAGAGTGACAAAGAAAGACTGTATTGGAAACTGCATTGAAAATTCAGTTATTTCTAGCTGTCACAGAGAGTGGCTGTGCAGAGGGCTGAGTTCCCAAATAACTGTGTGCATTCAGAGAACTGCTTCTTTTCTGTGAAAACACCAAACCAGAAATGTGTAGCTAAGGCAGCTAAGGATAAAAGTGTTCACTAATGGTATGAGGCCAAATGCTCCTGCTGTGGCCATTTTCAGGAAGCCAGAAGACAAAATTTGCAGCTCATTGTTCCTAACAGGATTGTGTAGGCATGTTTTGCACATTTATCCCAGAACATATATTGAAGTGGGCTTGGTGCTTTGCTCATCTACAGCTTCTTATGATGTGAAGAATCACAATGGCACTCTAGCAGATGGGTCTGCACATGCCCATGCCAGAAAATCAGTAGGTGAAGTAAGTTTGAATAAGACAAGTAGATAATTTGAAGACCAACAGAAGCCTCTTGGTAACCGCTGCTCAATTAGCTTTGAAAATAAATGCTGCTGCTAAGATGTGCTCTGTTTAAGGTATCTCATGCAATTCAACCAATTCCAGCACTTCCAAGGTTTTCTGTAGCACAGAAAGATCTTGTCAATAAACTCCTCAGCTAAACTATGTTTTTAACTTCAGTGGTGTTCAGTTAATGCAGTCACACAACATCTGTGTAACTCAGGCAATTTAGTAAACTTCTAGCAATTGCTGGAAGTTTTTTTGGGTTTTGACTTGGCTATTTTTTTATCTCTGACAAAAATTCTGTCAGAATGTATGAATCTTGATGAAAAAAGGTGTTAAATTTTACCTTAAGAGAGAGTTTAAGAACCAGATAGGTTCTCTGAAGAATCTAAAACCATCTGAAGGCTATCTCTTAGAAATGAATAAACAACTTACTCAGATGCAGAAAATAACCTTTAGCTGTGACAATTTTGTCTTTTTTTTTTTTAACCAAAAGACAAGTGTTATTTCACAATTTTCTATTATAAAAATGTTCCTCATCACAAAAATACCCTTTAACTTAGCTGTAGATTTTGCCTGAAGAAACCTGCATATATATGTATAATTTCAGCTGATTATTCTAAGATCTTGATTTCTTTGCAGGGGTGTTGGAATTAGATTACTTTTAAAAGTTCCTTCCAATTCAAACTGTTCTATGATTCTGTCTGGACTTGTTTCTCTTTTTTTTTTTTTTTTTAAAGAAGATTTTTATCTGGAAATATTAAAAAGTCTGGAACTAGCACTGATTTTGTTTTGCAAAGACTGTAAAGTTTGCATTTGGACACCATGTCACGAGTCTGAAGGTTTTCAGGAGAGAGGAAAAGAATATTCTTTTGGCATCAGTGGCAATACATATAAATCATGTCTATACCTGATTTTAATAGAAGAATTTCATTACCATTTTATTCTTTTAAGGCACCATTCTTTTTTTTTTTTTTCAGTGAATTACCTATTACTCACTTGAAGTCATTATATTTTTCAGGGGAAATCTATTTATAAGTGCTCATGAAGCAAACTAATTAAAAACATAATTAAAAAGAGGCCAGAATCTTAAGTAAATCACAGATACTTTCTTCATAGATTAAACACATTAAGCAGGCAATGCTTCTTACATAACTATTCCAAATAGTCCTGTATTATCATTTTACCCTGGACACTGACTAGTGAAGCCATGCCATCCTCTGAGAAAAAGTAGTATTTCAGTTCTGTTTGGAGGCAAGAGGAGAGTCCATCTCTCCTGCAGTGGGTGCTGCCACTGTGGAGGTCTCTGTGGCCCCTTGCCAGTCTCAGGCAGTGCCAGTGGGGGCATCGGCCTGGTACTGGCTCACAAAGTCACTGCACAATTTTAGCATGGATCTTGAAAGCTTCCCACCCTTGGTTTTCATCTGATTGTCATCTGCTTAGAACAATTTTAAATGGCAGAGTTCCTTGAGGCAGACTGGGCACAAAGAAAACTCCTGCAGCCCTGGGAGCAGCTGGCCATGGGGGCACAGAGCACCAGCGGGGTGGGCACGGCACACGGGAGGAGCAGTGTGAGGAGAGGATGGCTGGGAGTGACTGATCCCAGGACAGGAAGGCTGGGAAGGTGCTTCCCTGCAGATACAGTCCTGGGATGCTGCAGGAACCTGCTCTCCTCACAGAGCCCTCTTGGACTGTGCAGCCCCATCCTCCCACTGCCATTCCAAGCTGGTCAGTCCTGCCTAGGTGTGCCTGCCCACTGCTTTGGCAGTGTACTGGCATTCAGTATTTTCTAGAATAAACACTAAAAATATATAGTATTTAGTTAAGAAATGTAAAATTTTAACTAATTAATATGCTGATTATTATTTTTTACTGAATATATTAACTAATAGATGTAGTATTTTCAGCATTTATCTTTATCTGCTGCATTTCCCAATATTTTCATTGCCTGTAGACATTACCTGAACACTCAAGTAAGTAACAAGGCAGGCAGGAAAAGGCTTAGAGACAGAAATGGAACCTGTGTGTGCTCAGGATCCTCAAACATTAGAAGAAAGTCAGTCTATGATGTCATTGTACAGAGGTCTTAGGAACAGAGCCCATTCTCAGAATCTCCATGGAAAAAAAAAAGCTGCAAGGTTTAAAGTAAGCTATTAATTCTCAAATGTGTTTCAGAAATTGAAAAATAAGCAGGTAGACAAAATAATCTCTTCACTTTTGTCAAAGCAGCCCCTTATGTTCCTGTCATGCTTTGGGATTGCTTCACAGCACAGACAACATCCTTAAAAAACTTCAAATGTAAGTCACCCTGTGAACGAGAGGAAGCTCATTGCTGCACTCTGCAACAGCAAGCTTTTCAGTGGAGCAATGCTCAGGCAATGGGGTGGATTTGGGGATTAGGAGTGGAGAAGTACTACTATTTTAATATTTCTATTGCTCAGAATGGAGGTCAACAATGTATGTTCTGCTTTTCAATCTGAGCTCATTCAGAGCACTCGGTAGCTGAAAAGTAAAATCTTCCACAGTGAGAAACATACACTTGTCAATGCTGAATTAGAAGCTGGCAATAACAACATTAGCAGATGTTTGGTTTGGGTTTTTTTCAAATTCCATTCTACCTTCTGTCTGACTAATTTGTTACCTGAAAAAAAATGTCAACATGAAATTTTCAGGACTGGAAAAACTCCACTCACTGCAATAAATAGTAGTAATGACATATCTTCTACAGTGGAATAACATTCCCTTACATATTATAAGCATAAATGGCATTATAAAGGCTTAATGAGGATGAGAACAAGCACATGAAAATCAAGATGTGGTTGAATCATTGGTTGTTTAACAAACAGTAAATATATACATTTAGGCATATAAGTCAATGGCTGCAGTGAAATAAACTGAATTTATATTAATACAGACGTTGGAATAGGAAGCTTAATTTCTGTGAGTCGTTTGTTTGGGCTATTTTATCCTGATTTGCCTTCATTGTACTAAGTAAATTACGACCAGAAATCCACGCATCAATAGCATCACATAAAAATAACAAAAGCCAATGCACTGCATCTAAATTGATAGTGGCATTGGAATGACCAAATAACCTTAGAATACACATTCATATTTAATTATTCCTTTTTTGAGGAGTAGAAAACAAAGCAGGATGACATTTTGTGAAACGTGCCACTGATATCAGACACAGGTCTAAAGTAAAATGAAGACAGAAATGAGGAAAACATGAGGGTCTCAGTAAGGGTGAAAAGACCATTCCCATCTACATCATATTGATCCCTTCAGCAATCACAGGAATTGCTTCCTTCTCCCCCTTTTCCCCATCCTCCCCTTCTCCCATCATCTCATATCTGCCCAGCTGAGGTGTCTCCAGTCAGCAAACTCTAACTTTGTCCTGGGTGAACTTCTGTGCCACCAGTTAAGCCCCAGTGAGGTTTTCAAAGCCACACATTTTGAATCACCACTGCCAAAGATCCACTGGCTTCTCTCTTTTCCTGGAAGCACACAGGGCTTTTCTTAGCCATGCAGATCCAGGGAAGGACATTTCTCTGCATCAAATAAAGGTGCTCTTGGCTATGCAATGCATCTTCTCCAACAGGGATTTTTCTCCAGTCTTTTGCAACACTGATAAGGTAAGGAGACCTTCACATCTGGCTTCTGGCTGACCTCAACATCACATGTTGTCCCAGAGGGTTGTGCATTGTTTTGGTTAAAAATGTATTGTTTTTTTCTTGGGATTTATCATCTATTAGAAGATGATAACAGTTAAAATGGATATTCTCAGGATTTTTTTCTTGCCTTAGGAAAAGAGGCCAGTATGACATTTTGTGAGATTACATACATCGCTTTTTCACATTTATTGAAAAATCACCTTGATCCATCAAATAAAGTAGTGTTTATTTGTTCCCATTTAAAAATTCCATGCTGTCAGAAATCCAGTGAGTGCTCTAAATGCCATTGACAAGAATTCAAAAGCACAATTAAAAAAATTCATCAAAAAAAACCCCAGCAGCAGCAGAACTTGTCATACCTGTTCAAACTTTCAGCTAGATTAATTTCTCTCTCCTAGGCATGCTTTGATCTTTCACTGCATCAGTCCACTAAGTTGTCCAATAATTTCTGAGCATTTTTTGCTTTCTCCTTGTCTTATAATAATTTAGAATTCTTCAAGAAAAAAGAGAACTTTGCCCTGTGAGCAGTATATGAAACTGTTTAGGAACTCAGTCACAATGAAAGGGGATGCTATCAAGGCCCCAGGGATGTCTTGCATCACTGGTTAAATTCATCTTTTGCTTTGGAGCCTCCAAACTTCCTCCAGCTCTTCAGACAATGATAATCATTTTGACACATGACCTCAAGAGCTTGTTTTTACCTTGATGAAGAGATCTCCAGGTTAAATGTGATCTTTTATCTACTTAAATCTGTTTTCTAAACTGGCATTGGCATTGTTTATCAAATCAAGGGAGGTTCTCTGGGTGGGATTCAGTTGCCAGCCATCTGGCATCTGTCTAGTGACATTTTAGATGCTTTAGGGTGTTACACCTACCTGTTGTTCCAGACACTTTGGGTTTTGCTGTCATGACTGCTATTTACTAGCCAAACTAACACCAGAAGTCTGTATTTAGGTACCTGAATGCTTCATTCTGTCCTTTCCTTTAACGTCATCTTCAGAGATATTTGAACATCACTGTGAAGCTATTTCAACTCTGAATCTCTGTATGGCTGTTCTCTTTCTTCACTGTTCAGTATTGATCCACTTTATTTTCAGCATGGCTCTCTGCAAAGGGTAAAAACCTGATTACAGTTCTCAGTGGAACTCTAACTGGAGAATGGTTACAATTTCTCTCCCTTATAAAATGTATTCTGCTTAATAACATCAAAACACCTGAGGCCCTTCATTAAATAAATGATTTATTATTAAACATAATAAACTATATATAAAATAACTTTTAATCTAAGAGGTTTGAAAGAATCATAGCTTACCATCTACGTAAATATATGATCAATACATCTGTAAGTTTTCACAGAAACTTGTTTTCTGAAACCTCAGTTATTCCTCCAAATTACATCTCCTGCTTCTAGAGAAGCATCAACTAAAATGAAAAAAATCAAAGACAGTGGCTTAATTTTATATTGCAGTTTTTTCCAGGTTGCAATTTTAGAAATAAATTCCTACAATTTATAAAGACTGGGAACAACAACATCAAACAGCAGTCAGATAACCTTATGGCCTCAAGATCAGCTTTATTTATCAGCATTTTTCCACACTAGCAGATGAATTTATTCTTAAATGAAGAATGGATAGATATCACACAGAGTAGCAGAAGAGAACAATGTAACTGCATACCTCTACTTTCTAGTTATGAAGAATTATTTGCAAAGTTAAATTCAACATCTGGAAGTAAGGGTATTTTCTCCAGTAATTGGTGTTAGAATGGACCCTGCAGACAGAAGTTAAATTAAGCTGCTGTTTTCCTGCAGCCAAAGATACAAACAGCATGTATTGGAATGAGCAGGCATTTGGCATTACCTCCAGACTGGAAGAAAATGGAGTGTTTGCATTTCCAGAAATGCATAAATCATCCTTGCAACACCTGCACAAAAGTGAATGCATGTTTAAATGTACACCAATATTTATGATGCAAAATCATCTACAACAAACTACTTTCACAACTCATAATTTCCAAGAATAATTTAAAACATTTTCTTACATATTATTGTCTGATTTAATCTGCAAGATGCTTGCATATTTTCAGTATATCTAGATTAAATCACCATTTGTCCATACAAGTAGAAAAGTTCACATTCATCTTCACTATGGCCTGGGTAGTAAGTACATTTTATGTGGTGCTGGCCCATCAATATATATTCATAATTAAAAGTGATAATTTTATATTTTTCTTATGGGGGAAAAAAAAAGCTAAAGTTGTAAGCAGAAAAAAATATTTTTAAACAGAAGTGCAATTTAGTTCAAGAATATACATACATTTACTTTCAAATGTAATTTCTAGGCTCATATCCAAAAGGCACTATAAACACATAAGTAGAATGAGACTATACATATGCTGGCAACTATACATATGTTTTAACACCTTGTCTAATTGGCAACCTCCATTGTTTAATGCTCACATATTCAAAATAGTATCTCTACACCTGCATACAAAATCCATTCACTCATTTTTGTTGCAACAGCAAATAATGCCAATTTATAGTCACATGTGATTTTGTAAGAACATTGATCACATCCTTATTAACTGCATCTATGCTCTGCAGGATAAGGATCACATATGCATGATGAATAAACATATATACAGAGAGAGCAAAGTAGTCAGGTAATTTCTCTCTTTCACATACCCATCTTTTAGAGGGGGATGTGGATGATGAGGTGATGATGAACACAAAGTCTACACTAAATCCCTGTGGAATCCACAAACTCAACAGTGCAACAACAGGCAGTGAGTAGGACACAAGTCCTTGGTTGATAAAATACATTCACTACTGCAAAACAGTGAAACTGCTATTTCTTATGCATAATTTGAGATTCTAGAGGGAATGCCACACACCCATTTCACCATTGAATCGCAGAATCATAGAATGAATCATAAAATGTTAAAGGGTTGTAAAGGGCCTTGAAGATCATCTAGCCCCAACACTCCCTGCCACAGACAGTGGGACACCTCCCACTAGACCAGGCTGCTCAATGCCTTGTCCAACCCGCCTTTGAAGAGTGACAGGATTGGGGCATCCACAACATCTCCAGGAAACTTGTTCCCAGAGGGGTGTCTGACCACCCTCAAAGTAAAATGTTTCCTTCTAATAGCTAACCTAAATTTCCCTTCCTTCAATTTGTACCCAATACTCCTTGTCCTATCACTGCAGTTCCAAACGAGTCCCTCTCCAGCAACCCCCTTCAGATACTGGAAGGTGCTGTGAGGTCCTTACACAACCTTTTTTTCTCCAGACTGAACAGACCCAACTTTCTCAGCCTGTCTAAATGGGGGAGGTGCTCCATTGTTCTATATCAGCTTCATGGCCCTCCTCTGGACTTGCTCCAAGAGTTCCATGTACTTCTTATGTGGGGGACACCAGAACTGTATGCAGTTCTCCAAGTGGTCTCTTATTCAAAGCAATGCTTGAGCTATTGGCTCAAAATAGATTAACTTCAGCAAAATATCTATTGTGTAGTGGTGGCTCATAGAGGTGAGAACATTCCCTTTTCTCTGTTGTAGTCATATTCAACATATGAGGGAAGCATGGAGGAAGCAGAGAGGAGAGCAACAGGGAAAACCAGTGAGCCATGAGGAAGAGAAACCAAGCTATGAGGGAAACTGAAGCCACCTCACTCCAGATCAGCCATGGGGTTGGGGGAGCCTTACTGACAAGAAGGCAGGCAGCATTGTTAAAATGAGATTTTTACCACAGTCCCCTGAAAATTAATTATAACTACCCAGTTATGGTGGAACTGATCTAAACACATCTGCCTACAGTGAGAACAACAGTGTGTGACAGCAACGTGAGCAGCAATCACAGTTAGTTAGGTGCACTGTTCACCTAATTCTAAAGTAAGTGCCTAAACTTGGTCAGATGAATCTCATCTCTAACTCTGTTGACTGTGTTGATCTTACCAGTTACAACCACCACCCAGACAGCTGGTTCAAAGTAGAAGTCTGTGTCCCAGCTCCCTATTTAGTCAGATGAATGCCAAACCTGACTCCACTGGATCCAGTTAATTTTTGAGATTGAGTAGTATAGCAAGTCAGGAAAAAAATCCACAGTTAAAAATACAGTCAGAAAATTTCAGCAGGAAACAGAAGACAGTTTCAGCTGTCTGCACAGAATGAAGATGCCCAAGGAGGTAGGAACTTTTGGAGGCCACAGAACACCTTGCTCTAATCCATAGACTACATTTAATGGGTTTTAACATGCTAAATAAACAAAATGTCATTTTCAAACTTGAATAATATTAAAAAAAATCTAGATTTTTCTCCTGAACTCTCATTGTAATGGTGCTTTAAGCACATTTACTAAATTTAGACTTTGCCATAAATGCTTGTGCTTATTAAATAATTTTCAAGAATGGTATTAGTGCAGAGTAAAAAAGTATCTTCATGATAACCTAAATACCAGTCATAATCTTTCCTCCTTCTGCTCCAGCTTCTAGTCAATTTGGGGAGTGATTCACTTTAAGTCGAGATGTTGCCTCATGCTGAAATCTCAGCATCCTTTACTCACATTGAGTCAGTTAACTCCTGCTCCCAATGGGAGACATATGTTCCCTCCGCCTTTGGGTTCACACTTGCAGAGTTACTGGTTGCTTGTTTCTCCTCTAACATGAAAAAAATCACATCATTTCAGTTTAACTGTGTGTTGCAATGTTATTAAAGCCATTAAAACATTAATAAAATTGTTACAGAAAATTGTGAGGAAAGAAAAGGACAAGACATGTTTGTAGCAAACCACTGAATTCTAATCCAGGATATAAAAACACCCTCTTAGATTGGAACTCATTAAACAAGTTTCAGGAGACAAGAAGAATATGTGGATATATATGGACATAGAAGGATATATCTGTTCTGAGGCAAATTGAATAAAATCTTTCATGGTCACAAGTACCCTTTGATTCCTCCTATCATCCAAAAATAGGGATTTAAACACTACTAGTTTAAAAAATATCACCAGAAAATCAGATGAAGAAGCAGATCAGTTGTTAAAAAGTGACAATATTTCTCAAAATTAGAAAAGCAATGCAATTTAAATAGTCTTCATATACTTTGTATTTCAAAACTTGAGAAGACAGGCAGAAAACTCAATCTCCAGTTTTACCATGTTTTATTCCTGTATGATGCTCAGGTGGCAAAAAGGGTGATTGAAATGTAAATGGACAGATACCTAAACTCTTATTATGTGCCCCAAAACAGTAAGATGCTTCTCTCTCTCTTTCCTCCTCCAATGTTATCATTGTTATACTTTATTAGGGGGAAAGCCTTGTTCAGAATACACACAATTGTATCTTCATCTATGTGTCATTATCCTTTCTTGCTATCTTTTCTTAAAGAAAATGGAAATGTTCTAAATAATGAAATTAATCAATTAATAAAACTAATCATAAATGTTTAAAATATTTTTTCTTAGTCTGATTTAATTTTTATATACCCAAGTTAGAAGCTCTTTATTCATCCTTTGGAAGTATAACCATGGGTATTTTTTTCCCTGCAGGATTATGTCTTTGAACATGAAGAAACTGTTAGTCCCTCTGTTAATTTTTCATTTTCCACATTAATTAAAAACTTGTCCAGATGGCACTGTACAAATATCTTCCATGCAGATTTCTGGCTTTGAAATGCAGCTACCCACCTCAAAAAACATCATTTCCGTCTGCTAGGCAAAATAGCTTTCCATGGTTCATTTTATGTATAATCTTGTGCGGGGGAGAGTGTGTCACTTGGAGTAAAAGGAGTGGAAATTCATTTCCAGATCTCCCATTCTCCATGAAAAACTCCACATAGCTTGTTCATTTGTGAATACCTATGTGTGTATACATGCATGGATGCCTCAGAAGTAAGACTAACCACAGAACTCCTATTACCTCAATATAATGTATACATATAATTCTCAGCCAGGTGGATAATAAGAACAGAAAGCAGTACCATCAATGTATTTGACATCTCTTGAGGCAAATGATTAAACCAAGCTTAATCCCCACCCAAGAAGTGCCAGAAAACCACATGCCCTTGCTAGGTCTGACTTACCCACTCATGAGGACTCCGAGAAAATATACAAACAAATAAATCTTTATTCAAGGAAAGACAAAACAATAATACATTTAGCACACCGTAAGAACAAATCCTCCTTCCTTTCTCATCTACCATCAGATGCCCGTTGTCCAGGAAAAGTTATCTATCTGCAGGGATCTCTGCACCCACAAGCTGCCTGCTCAGCCTGATCAGGCACTGCCCTGATCAACCCTAGGGACTCCCCCAGGGGTGCCTGGATCCCTACAGTCCTTTTCTAGGCTCCTCCACACCAACACTCCTGTTCTGACTCCATTCAAGGAGGTTTCACACCAAGGCATTTCTCACCAGACACTCACCAGACACTCAGCTATGTGTCCCTGTCTCACACTGAAATAAATCCCATTGCAATGGAGAGCACATTCAAGGCTCTGTAGTGGAGACCTGTTTGCTCAGGAACCAGGCCTTTGCCACAAGTTAAAAATGATCTTCCTCTTTTCAAGAGCCAACCTTCCTGCAAAACCCAACCTGTCTGTGGCCGGTCCCCAGGCACTGCCAGAGGAAGACTTGGTAATTAGCCAATGTGAACTAAGGCCTCTGTGGTCTTGCTTTCTGCTTTTCACCAACAGTGGGATAGAGACATCTTTGTTTTCCTGAATGGATAGATAGACATGTGTATGTATTTCTTACAAAAAACATTGATTTCCTATAAATAATGTATTAGGAACTCTTCAACTGCTCAAGTAAGCGACTGCCTTTTTTTCATACTGTGCCCACAGTCCTGCCTGCATGTCACAGATTTTACTATCATTGCAGTTCTGTTGCATGCATAACATAGTAACCAGATAAAATTTACTCTGATGTGTCAAGAACAGAAAAGTGTAAAACATTTTCTTTAGCAGCATTTGACTCTCTAAGACTTCTGTTTGTGAAGGAGCCAACACAGTGTGCTGTCACCATTAGAATATACGGCTTCAAAACACATTGCAATTAAAAGCTTTCAGAGAGCTGGTTTAATATAGAGCATGACATCATATTTCCTTCCATGCCTCCTAACTAAAATAAAACCCAAACCATCAGGTCAGGTTTTATTTTCCACTATTGATTCCAGATACCTCTTTTAAGCTCAGCCTTAAGAGAGCCTTCTTCCAAGGCTATCAAAGGAGGACAGCAAGTAGAACCTTCTTAGGAATATGAACAGTGGCTACATCACAAGAAAAAGAACGTTAAAAGCCTTAACCATATCTGATGAATTAAATGTTTATTGCTCTGTGGCTATTTGGTCTGCAATGCCTGCCACTGACATCAATAGAGGTCTTGTTTAAAAACCTCTAGTTGCATTCTCAAAATTCAGGGGAAAGGCTGGACTTTAAAGGTTTGACTGTTTAAAAAGATCAAATATTTTTCCTTCCAGTTTCAGTCTGATCACACTCCCTTGGAAAGTAAACAGGATCAACTCACTGGATGTCAGAGAGGAAAATGCATAGATAGATGGTCTAGCTCATTCACGTGGCCCAGTAGAAGGATTGCTTCTCCAGTTTGTTTTGTAGCTCTTTGTTCACTGTTTTTCAGTATTGTAGAAGAAATCTTGCCCTTTGCAAGAGTCTGGCAGATCTGTCAGGGCCCGTATTACTGTGATTAGTCTTAATTTTCCCACTTTGTTTATCTACCTCAGGTTTTAACGTGTTGTATTCCACCAGGGCTTTGCAGACTCCTTGCAGACACTGTTCTAGAAGGAACCTCAATATTATTAGGAGATAAGGAAGGACAGTAGAGAAATCCTAGCCTGTTTAACACTGATGGCAAAAATGCTATAGTGATTGTGATGGGGCCAGGATGAGACACATGGTGGGCAAGGCTTTCCTCCACACATAAATTCAGCATGATGGTCAGCTTAAGGGACTGTGGAAGAGAGCAAGAGAACAGGAGAAGAGCTCTGCCTTGAACTCTCTCAAATATGGCCTACCATGTCTGCTAACTTAGATACAAATGCCCCCACCAGCAATCTGCATGGACCCGAGCTCTGCTTCAAAACCCCACTGATACACCTTCCTGGCATATCTCTGATGCTGTGGTTTATGAGCTTAAAAGAGTACTACTACATCTCTCTTCCCCCATGAAGTGGTTCTCCCCTTAGGTACAAAAAAACCCCTGAGTTTCCTCTTAAGTCACTGCTTGCCCTTTGCTGTTAACTAAACCAGGTGGAATGAGGAAAAAGGCTCAAGGCCCAACTCTTCCATCCTAATTTTGGTGCCTTGATTTTGGTTCTGTGTTGTCTGGATTGTAACAAATTACACAAGTTTCCCATGTTTCAGCTTCTTTGACTTTAAAATGGGAATACTGATTTCAGCTTTTTAATAAAGTGGAATAAAGCACTACCAAGAGAAGAAGGTTTTACTTTTTTTTTTATGTTTAGTCTTTTTAATACAGGTAAATTCCATAAATTATCAGCATTACTTCTCTAATGTGAACACATCTTTGATGTTTCTGTTGAAGAAACTCTTTAACACATGCTGATAATATAGAATCCCTGTGTACTATTCCTGATTATTTCTATAAAACCTCATTCTGTCACCAGCAATATCTATATTACTGAAGATTGTGTGTCCTTGCCTTGTCAGAAACTGCAGCCTTCACTTTCTTCTTTCACCCATAGTTTTATGTGTACTGCAACAGCTAAGAGTAATTTTCGGTTCCAGATTCAGTATAAAATACCTCCCTGTACAACTTTATGGGTCAAGCTATTTCCTCATATTGTGGTGAGGTCCCCTTTTATTTCTGTTTTACTTTAAATCCCTTGCTTAAAAATCTCCTTGGTGATCTCTTTATTTCTCTCCTAAGCAACCTCTGATTTTCAGCTGGGCTTCCCTCCAGGGTAGTCTATTATCTCACTTTCCCTTTAAATTCCTTCATTCTATAATTAGTACTTTTAGGTCTGTCTGTGCTGAATAACTGGTGGACTCCATCTCCGAGATCTAATATGTGATTACTAGAGGTGATTCTGTCTTTCCATGCAAGTGTGCAGGGAAGAGAAGAGAGTAACCATCCAGGAAAACACCTGAAAAAGCAATGGCAGGAGTGTCATGTGCGTGACACTGGCACTCAGCAGCCACAGAGGGTTCAGGGCTGTAGTCTTCAATTTGTGGGTTGGCCCAGGGAGAAACAGGCCCTTTATGTCTCAGGTATGACCATGGTGGGAAATAAATGGCAACTTTGGCTCTCACAGCATGGTGACAGCACAGCGCTGGTATTTCCCCATCAGTGGGCAGACACCTGCAGGGACATGTGGCAATCTCAGCCCACAGCAAGGAGCAGCAGTTTGGGCTCTGTCAAGGCTCCTTCAGACCACACAGCTCAGTGCTCAGTGTTCTGGAGGCACACAGGGAGGCAAAGGGTGTCTCCTCTACTCCAGTGCCCAAAGCTGTGGCACTTCCAGTGCTATTCAGGTACTGGCACTCAGCAGCCTGCTCTGGGCACAGCAGGGCCAGCTCAGCCTCATCCTGCTGTGCAACCTGAGCCCAGACTGCTGAGAACGAGCTGTGAGAGTTAGCAGGACACTACAACAATCAAGGTACAGTCAAGGACAGGCCTGTTCACACAGAGGTGCTCAGCTGCTTGGGGATTCAGAAGGAAAAAAGGCTGAGTCTGAGCTCCTGAAGGGGGAAAGCAGGGAGGCTGTCAGGATCACCAGTAAACCCTGCAGCAGTGAGGTTGGTCATGTTGCCAGCTTGAGTCACTGGTGTGGGCACAGCAGGTGGGAAACAGCAGCTCTGGGCACCTTTCCCCTGGTGAGTAAAGGCCAGTAAGGGCTCCACAGGTGCTGCAGCAGGAGCAGACCTCAGCCTGACACTCATTCATTCCTACCTGCCCTGCACTGGCTCCTGAGTGGGGCTACAACTTCTGTGTCTTCCCAGAGGCCAACAGCCCCTTTGCTCCTCCAGATGAGCCCTTGACCAAGACTCACTATTTTTGTTCACCCTCAGGAGCTCTACTTACCCAAACCACGATTTCACATGTTCAGACATGAGAAGTAAAGGGCTTTGTCAAGGATTTAATCTACCTGTGGAAATGCTGGAACATCATGTCACACATAGATGGTTTCTAGTATCTCTGTAAAATTATTTACTTATTGTGTCTTTTATTAATGCACAATGGATATGCATTAGTGAATCAACCAAAGCAGAATTAAATTGCTTTCCTGTCTACTTTTGCTTTATAAGTCAATAGATCTGTGACAGTAATGTGTATTAAACATGTTATTAAACACGGAGATGCTGGAATTTTTTTATAATGAGTTGTCCAACTATTTGTGTGCTAACCTCAGAACACTTATATTCTCTAAGCCAAAAAAAGAACTGTATAGCTTTTTTCTTTTGCACTTATATATAAACTCAGCTTTGCCTCTTCATTTCCCTCTATTATCTTTGTTATTTTTCACAGACCAGTGCACAGGTCCACGTATTTCTCAACAGGTTTTAAATTTTCCTGCAGCCCCATGTTATTTGCTCCCTAGCCAATTTCCTTTACTCAAGAGTATGATCTATTCAAGTAGAAATGTGAAGTTTATGCAATATTGTCTCTAGACTTATCTGAAAGTACTCTTCTCTGAGCTTCACTGGCTGGAGTGCACTTTTCTTTTAGAAGCTCTGCAGTCTTGCAACACTTGCACAAGGACCACTGGGAGCCCAAGGTCCTGTGACTGTGTGAGGCAGTGAAATGAAGATTCTCTGAAAATGAGATCATTGAAGAACTCTGTATACATTCTATAAGACAGAGAGGGGGGAAAAAGAATAGAAATGTTTGGGGCAATGCTTCACTGAGGATCCCACATAACACTGGAAAACTCCCTGAATTGGTGATGGCAAGTAAAATATCTCAAAACCCATCCTCTAGCGCACTGTGATGGGATGCACCATTTGGAAAATTTGTTCCAGTTTTGCCTGTCTCCTCTGTTGCCTTCAGGTCTGGTCAGGGCCTCAGAGAAGCTTCAAACAGAAAGTGTGAAACAATTTTTAGTTCCTCACAAGCCTCCTTCCAGTTTTATTGTGACCATAGGTTACTGAGAATGAAAAAAACTCCATATATATCTAGAACACATACTCATTTATAGTTGGGCCAACTTGAAAAGAGCTTACAAGATGCTCCAGAGCATGGTTTAAATTTAATTGCATGTATCTCAACTGAGACACCTTTACCAGCCTGCTGTCAGATTCCATATTATCACTGTGTTGCTACTATAGCCCTCCTCAGTGTCTGAAAGGGCTGTATGATGTGGTAGACTGCAGCAGAGAGAACAAGGCTCATCCACCCTGACAGTCTACTCCAGTCTTTTATTCCTGTCCCATTGTGTGTCCATCACTCTGGTTCTTAGCTCTATATAGCCACTTTTTTTTCTGTGACAAATGTTCTTACTCCCGCCCTAACTTGACTAATCTTTTCACCAGCTGTACTTGTGTTTGCAGAGTATGCGTTGCTATGCATTCATTTCACCACCTCCACACCTCAGAGCATTGGCAACAATCACATTCCTTACAAGAAAATGCTGTTAACTCGTTGCATCCAAAGTTAAGACTATGAATTGTGTCTAGACAGTGATTTCTCTCTAAGAGCGAGTGAACTGTACCAGGCAAAGGAGACACAGCACCACATGGGAAGGCACAAAAGAATAGACAACTCTTGGCTTGACAGAGTTGTGGTTCCCTCTGTTTGCTCCATAGTTTGTGGGACTGCAATTATCAGCAGCGAATTAATATACTTGCCCAACACACGCTGGCACAAAATGGGGAGGAGGGTGGGCGGCAGAGCAGCAAGATGTTTGTGTGGTTAAATAACAAGTAACTAAGGCTCTTGTAAGTGCTCAAGAGTGCATGCTGTAGCTCCTGGGATTTGAAAGAATGACAACATGGCCATTTGTTGTGTGCAGACAATTTCCTGCCTTTGACTCAGTTGTCAGAAGGAAAATGCCCACCCAAGGACTTGGTAGGCTGTGCCCGGGCAAGGAAAGGTGTTTGCATTCTTCCAGGGTTGATTGCATTGCCAGGGTTGAGCACCATATTTTTCCTGTCAGTCATTTCACTGAAATTCATCTATCTGATACAGCAGGTGCAGCTTGCAGTGCCCGACATCTGTATGTTCCTATCCTACTAATTCCCAAATGGAAATGTACAATAGACTTGAAGAAAGTTTGTTTCCGTTTCTACTTTTACTTGAAAGTATTTGAACAATTTACAGGTAGGCTTTTTTGTTTCTTTGATTAGGTTTTATTTGTTCCTCTATATTTATCTCAAAGAGGGTACTGTTCTTAAAAAGCTCCAAGGACAGTCTGCACCATTTTTCCATCTCCATCATTTTCTCCTTACAATTTTTCTTCAAAGAGAGAACAATACACTGTTCAATGCATTGAAACATCACTTTTCTAATGGAAACATAGCCTGGAGCTGCTTAGAAATTTTATCCCCAAGCAGCCCCAAGCATTGAGCAATCTGTGTGATGGGCACTGCAAGTGCCCTACTGTTGCTATGTCCTGGCAAGTAATTTTGACATTCATGGGAGTTATTCCCACAAATATTTTAATCTTCTGTGCTGGGTGTTTTGGGTCTCAGCAGGATATGTCTCCAAAACTGATTTGATTGCCTAATGCATTGCTTCCAAACTGGCAAAGAGTCCTTACAGAGAATCACCTTGTTCTCTGATATTAGGACAACTCCTTCAGACAGTCTGTGCTTGTCTCTTCCCAGCTCACTTTCCATCTTGAGCCTCTGCTTTCCCGCCAACAGCCATGCAGGCTGCTCACTCCTAACTCCTGTGTGCATCCTCATTTCAGCTCCACGACAAAGGTCCCTGTGCCCATGCTTGCTTTTTGTCTCCTCAGAGCCCGATCTTTCCACAACACACAGCATTCAGCTCTGATAAACCTTCAGTTCAGACTACTCCATACTTCATTTTCATATTCTAGTTTATCACTAACACTGGCAAAGGAAAAGCACTGGCAAGAGAACTCAGTGAAGGTTCATACTGAAAATGAAATGGCCATTCATTTATTATGTATTTTTTGGCAACAGGCTTTTTTTTAACAGTCATTTATGCCGGCCAGAGGAAGTGCGTGGACAATCTGCCAACACGGGCGAGCTCCCGAGATTTTACAGTAAGTCTTGCGCAGGAGAGTACGTCCTTTGATGTCTCATCTCCAGCAGTTCTGGGATCATTTGAGAATCTGATTTTTATTTTTCCCTGGAGTAAGTTGTGAACTCCCATGACTATGGAAAACAACTCCGCGTGATGACTGCGCTAGACCCACGCATCAGTCTGCAGGGAAGCTCCTCTCCGGAGCCGTGCCAGGAGACTCGGAGGGGCCTGTCCGGTGACCGCGGACAGCGGCCGAGCCCGGGGGTGGCGGGGCGGGCGCNCCGTGTGTCCGTGTGTCCGTGCGTGCGTCCGGGGGCCGCGCCGTGCCGGGCAGGTGAGAGCCCCGCGGGCAGGAGGAGGAGCAGCGGGAGGAGCAGCGGCGGCGGAGGAGGCGGTGGCTCCTGCCGCCCGGGGATGCGTGTGTGCCCGTGCGTGTGTGCGCGCCGCTCACCTCGCTATCCTCGGGTCACTCGGTGCCGGGTGGATCCAGCTGCTCCCGGCGCCGCGGGAATCGCTTTTCCCAGCGCGGCCGGTTCTCGCTGAGGTCCCGAGAAGAGCGTGAGTGAGAGCGGCTGTGAGCGGTCACGTATGTGCTGCAGACGCACATGTGTTTCCTACGCATGCAACACATTTGTGGGGCTGCAGGCTTCGCCCCGTGACACCGGGCGGCCTCGAGGGGGAGGGGGCCCAGGCGAAAGGGGTAATAACGAATTAATTGCAGATGGGAAGTAATATCCGTCTTTGAGTCATCAGTCTTTGAGCCATAATTTCCAAGCTCTTAGATGGATGGTAGCTCTTATATAGGAAAGCACTGCTTTTCCCATAGGATTATCAGATTTCCACCGGAGAATACAGATCCTGGATTATTGAGCTACATGGGATTTGTGTGTTTCTTTCTAATTAGTCTGTGAATCTGAGTGTAAAATTCTTTATTTGGAAGGGGGGATGGGAGTTATATGCTTCTAAAAGAACAGGCATATCTTTTCTCTGACATTTTGCACAGTTTTTCTGGTTTTCCCCTGCTCTGTGGATACTTACTGCCTTAATTGGATAGTAGTGTCAAAGGTTGATTAGATTCCCTAATAGATTTTGGATCTGCAAGAAGATTGCAGTTTTAAATGCGTGATTAAAACAATCGTGTTTGCTGTCTCCACTCAAACAGCTGAGAGGAGGGCTGATGTATTACATTTGCGTTTTCTTCCCTTTGGTTTATTAATGTATCATCGTGAGGTTGTCGGGTTCGGTTTTGTTGTTGTTGTTTTTTTCCCCTCTGCTATTTCATTTGCAGACCGAAAAGAAATGAATGTCAGAGAGGATTTGTTTAATCATTTACCAGCTGACACAAGCCATGTCCCTAACAAAGCGTTGGTGAAAAAGTAGAAGATTTCTGGGATACAGCAGCACCGGTACTGTGAAGCCGCTTCTGCAGGTCAGGAGCAGCATGTGTTGGAGGATGCCGTAGCCCAGGAGGTGAGGCTCGTGGGGACGAGGTCGATGGCTTGCATGGAGCTTCTCTACCTGGCTGAGGAGAGCAGACAGGTGCCCCTGGGCACCGCTGCTGGCTGGAGCCTGCCCTGCCATCCCCGTGAGCAGCAGCAGTGTGAGGGGGGTGAGGTGGACCCCAGAGCAGCCGCTGCCGTGGCAGCCCTGCACTGTGAACGGCACTGCAAGCCCTTGCAGAGGGGCCCTGTGGCTGAACCCCCCCCGGCATCCCGGCCCCCCTCCGTGGGCACCTCGCCCCAGGAGCACCCTGCACCCTCCAGCACCTCCCAGCCCTGCCACCCAGGTGAGCTCTTGCCCAGGGAAGAGGATGGAGGGAAGAAAGCCTGCTGCTGTGCCCAGGAACTCGAGACGTCGTTCACCTATGTGGATGAAAATGTAAATCTGGAGCATGCAAGAAGTGCCCCCACTCCTGCAGGTGGCCAGGATGCCCCTCTGCAGCAGCATCCCTGCAGGGCACTGCCACCTGAATGGGTGCACGATTCTCCTTCCTTGGTCTCTGAGGAGGACGATGCTGCCTCAGAGGCAGCAGCTGGGAAATCCGTTGACTATGGATTCATTAGTGCCATTTTGTTCCTGGTTTGTGGCATTTTGCTGGTGATAATTTCCTACGTGGTACCCAGAGATGTGACTGTGGATCCCAACACAGTGGCTGCCCGGGAGATGGAGAGGCTGGAGAACGAGAGCGCAAGGATCGGTGCTCACTTGGACCGCTGTGTGATCGCTGGCCTGTGTCTCCTAACCCTGGGGGGCGTGGTGCTCTCCAGCCTGCTGATGGTGTCCATGTGGAAAGGGGAGCTGTACCGGAGGAGCAGGTTTGCATCCTCCAAGGAGTCTGCAAAGCTGTATGGATCTTTCAATTTTAGAATGAAGTCTGGTGCAAATGATAATATGCTCGAGCTGTCATTAGTTGAGGAAGATGTGCTTGCCATAGATAATTAGTGTGGTCATGATTTTTAAGGCAGCATTTCTACAGGAAAATATGTTCCATTAAAGAAAGCAGATGCAGCTAAAGATAGCTGGTGATGCAGTTTATTTGTCTGACAAGAATGGTGTTATCTTAAGCTCTATAATCAAATGTTTGCAATATATGAGTACTTGTTGTAAAGAGGAACTGTGCCAGATGAAATGCAAATGATACAAAATAACGAAAACCACTGAATAAAAAGAGATTTGTGATAAGTAGGTTCCTCAGATACTCTTTTATCCTAGTATAAAACATTCCACTGATGTCTTGCCTATATAATTTTCTAATTACTCTCATACAAAATACGAATGACCTTGACACTTTGGAAGCTGTTAATTTCTGAAGCCTGCAGGATTATTTACAGTCTACTTGACAGAATGTTAAGAAGCAGGACCAATAATCAAATAGCAGGGCTAATATTTCATTAAGAGGTGCTTTTTTATTCTGTAGTTTTAAGCAGATCCCTTCTCTTGAATTAAGTGACAGCTATGGGAAGAAAGAACACCACTTGGTTGTGACTGGCCACAAACCTCCCGTATTCCCAAACAATTGTACAATTAGTGATGATTATTTAAAATATAAAATAAGAGGCAAAGGGCAGGAAACCATGTGGCTCATGGTACTGGTAGGAGACAAAAGACTCTTTCAGCTTGAGGTCAGTGGCTCCATTTCAGTTCAGATTAGCAATGATTGATAGTCATTAACTTCTGATAGCTATAGTGACCCATATAAAAGAAGTTTAGTTCCTGGTGGAAAGATGTCTTTGTATGAAAACTGCCATAAAATGAATTAACAGACGTCTTGTTTGGAGTCTCAAAAGACCCAAAGACTAAAAAAGCATAGGGATGCTGAGACTGGACACTTCTGCTTTAGTACACATGCCAGAAGAAATTCAAGCTCAGCTGCAGGGCTTTGCTTATACTCAGGCTGTCTGCATCTTATTAGTCCTTTTTGAAACTTCAGTTTTATGTCACTAGGCTGTCAACCTTCTCATAACCAGCAAGGAAAGGTCAGGAAGGAGCTCTCTGAGACTCGTTCAATAAAACCCAATTTATTTGTAAAGAATAAATCATCAGGAAATACAGAGGTTAAGTATCAGGCAGTTTACTGGCTGACATGAGACTCACTTAACATAGGGGATGATCAAGGGTACATGTTGCTATTAATCTTAGTTCTGTGGCACTGTAGCCAAAAACCTCTACCACTGATGCTGTTTGCTTTATTACCAGCCAGTTTCTGGGGAACATTGATGTGTTCTTGCAGTGATGGGAAAACCAACAAAAATTGTTCAGTGCACTGCTGTCAGTTCTTACTGAGCAGNTATGTATGTGTTATTAATATGTATATGTATGTTGTATATGTTGTCTCCCTGACAAAGCCAAACATGGGTGAAGAGCTCTGTCTGCACAGTCTCTGACTGCAGTCTTAGAAGAAACATGAACTTCATATGATAGCTTTCTCAGTTGTGAGTTAACTCTAAAATACCAGGAATATGCTTTATTTTTAAAATGATACTTTTTTTCCCACTGTGACACACAGGAGAGAAGTTCTCTTGGGAAGGGGTGAGGAGGTTTCCTATATACTCCTTTACCCAGTAATATGTGACAGTACAGTTCAGAATAACAAGTGGATGGCAGAAACATGGGTTCCTCACAGAGAGACTGAACGCTATTTTGCCACTTGGTTCTTCATTCCCCTTCTCTGGCTGTTTTTGTCAGGGGACAAATGCAGCCTCCAAGTCTGACCAGCCTGGTTCAGTCCCTTGTGCTTGCTGGCTGCAGGTACTGGCATGGGTGCCTGTGACCAAGGGCCCAAGGAGCTGCCCTGCTCTGGATTCACGCCTTTGGTCAGTAAATTCCATAGTGTGGTACCCGGGTTTTAGCACTGGTCCTGAAAAAGAGATGCTGCTGCACATGTTTTCTGCTCCAGCTGCAGCTTTAGGTCAGTGTTACTGCATAATTAAATGAGGTGCCTTATTAGAGGGTGCTGCTGCCCAGTAAATGATTGTCCCAGTTCATGTTATGATACACAGCATGTTCCCAGGCAGTAACTCAGCAGTGACCAGCATCTCCACAGTCAGCTTTGAAGAACTTACATCCTTCTGGCTGTGTCATCAGGGATTCCTGATTGAATCCCTAGGATAAATACATGAAATGTCTTATATCTGGAAGTCTGGAAGGTACCTCAGCCTGTTGTGATCAGTACAAGTGAGGAAGGAACTGGCCTGGGGATCTGGATGCAGAGCAGAAACGCTCCTCTTTTGCTGGCCTTGGCCAGCTCTTGGCCAGCTGGTGGGGTGTGTGGACACTGCCTGCAGAGCCTGACACTGCTCAAGGTGGGCAGTGGGAACAGCACTTCCTCTTGTCCTACCCTGAGGATGGGAAGGGCTCACCGTGGCCTCCACAGATCCAGGGAAAGCCATGCCAAGTGAGAGGGCAAATGTTGCTGAGCTGGGGTCAGCAAGATGGTGTGGGGCAGGGAACAGATGTCTGAGGGATGAAAACCCTTTCACCTGCCTGGGCCCTGTGTTCTCACCTATGTGACAGAAGCTCTAAAACTGAGGCTGGTGGTTTTGATAGCTATTATTTTTATTTTTTAATTACAAATATGCATGAAATTGGAGTACATTCCATTATTGTGGAAAGATGACAGCTTAAGCCGCACGGATCACAGATTTCTTGTAGGAACCATGACATGCCTTAATGCTGATTATTAGCACTAGAAAAAGAAATGCTTCCCTGACTGTCAGTATGTTATTGTCAAGTGAGAAGTTTTCTGACACTTGGTAAAATGCCTGTCACAGATCATGAACCTGCAATACTTTAATGAACCCTGAAATTTTCCCTGAGCATTTTAAGGAAACATTAGTCAACCTAATAATCTAAATGTACACTGCAGAAGTGTGAGGAGTAATAAAATTTAAACAACGGGACTAAGAGAGTTTCTTTATTTTGATGTGTGTGCTCTGAAAGCGGTGAAGGGAGGCCTTCAGAGCACAGGAATTTAGCGCATAAAAATGTTTAGGATATTTCTCTGATCACCTTTAGAAATTGCAGCATGATGTGAGTTGGTGGTGCAATATGAAACCTCTGGACTCTCAGGTTCTCATGCTGTGAAACCAAACACAGAAACCAAAGCTCTTGCTGTCTGGTGGCTGATGGTGGAAATGAATGTAGGAGCCCACTGGCCATGGACAGGCCCTCACACCGTTCACCTCACATGAGGTGGTGTCAAAGGGTGAGGCCAAGGCAGGTTTTTTGCCCCCTCATGCACCCTTGCAATTTGACTTCCCCTGTTCAAAATTCAAATGCTTTAAAGGTACAAATGGGAGAAGATGTTGGTGATTTTTTTGTTGCCTGGTCTAAAGTTGTCACTTGGTTCATTGGAGAGCTTTTCCCTTTTTTGGGTGAACTAAATTTTGACATATAACAAGTAGGTTTAAGGTGCCCTCTAAACATACCCGGATTCTGAGTACTCTGGAAACAGAACAGGATTTGTACCCTTAGTTTAATTCTGACCAGCCCCAACTGCCAAACAGGACATTTTCCCAGATTCTACCTCATGACACGCCTGCCAGCTGGGCCCAGCCCTGGCCTCTGCCTTCCCACTGAGGTGTCCATGCTTCCCTGAACTGTGGGAAGGGAGGCAGCAGCCGCTGCTGTCCCACTCCGTGCTGCTCAAACATCTCCGTGCTGGCCCTGGCCGTGTTCTCAGTTCCTTTTCTCGGTGTAGCTGTGGCTGAGGCTTTGGGGGTGCATGGCCTCTGCTGGGGTGCTCATCAGAACAGAGGCTGTCACCGTGGTCCCGGCCCCTGCGCCGCGGTCCCAGCGTGCCCCTCCAGCCTGAGGCCGCCCCGCAGCAGAAACGCCCAAGACTCTCCTAGGAAGCTACACTGGGTTGTCGCTGGGTTTTTATGTGTTTACAATTTTTTAGTCTTTGTAATTATTTTAAAAATTCTGTCTGCAATGGGTATAGAGTTTACTGACTAAGAAAGCAACTGGTTTAATCTTGTAAAACTCTGACCCACAACAGGTGAAACATCACAGTCCATCATGAGCTGTTCAATAGTGCGTTTGATGCCTTATTACAATCGCAGCCGCGCTCTGTACAGAGACAAAAATAAAAGTCTGTGAAGCTGAGCACTGTCATTGTGGGCCTCTTTGCTCTTTGCTGATTCCAGTGATTGGCTCTTCCCTCCGTGCTGTGGGTGCAGTCCCCATCCTCAGCAGCATGGAGCCCATTTAGGCAGCGGGGCCACCTGGCAGAGGCGGTGCTGGATGGAGCCAGAACACCAAGCCATCCCCAGCTCACCCCTCCATCGTGTCCTGGTCCTTCACAGACAGCAGTGCCAAGCAGTGCAGTTTCAAACCCTGCTGTACTCGTGTCCCACCCAACTCCACACAACCAGAACAAAACAGAAGAAGCAGGGGAGCAGCCATGGCTGTGTGAGCAGGCAGCTGGGGAGTGCTGTGTCAGGAGGTGGGTGTTGAGCCCCTTCTCACCACACCACATGCATGACCATTTCAGTATCACATCCTCACCGTGGCCTGGTTTGGCCATGGCCAGGGCAGGAGGGCAGAGTGCCAGGCCAAGCACCAGCCATGGTGCTGATGAGTGGGGGTGTGGCTCTCAGAACACACTGGAGGGGATGGACGATGCAGGGAGATGCAGGAGTGGTGTTCCTGGAGGTCCATGGGCTGGGCATTGCCTCCTCATTGTCAGCTTCACCTCTCCCTCCAGAAGAGCTGTGTCAGAGCAGGCAGCAGTGGGTGAGTGCTGGTGTGGGGTCAGCAGCAATTTGCGCCAGCAGCTAAGCAGGACCTCCAGGGAGCCACAGTTTTCTCCTGGCTTTTTTTGTTTCTCAGATCTCCAGTGTCAGTTAAACACCTTGAGCACTTTTGACAACCCCTACTCCCTCCCAAACGAGATTTGAAGGTATGCCACACAGGTTATTCCCTGTAAGGTCACTTTTCATTCTGGTGTGACAGAATCAGACCTTTCCCTGCCACTGTCATGTGAATCACCATGTGGGTGGGAGTGCTGTGGTGGGGTGTGGATCCAGGCTGGAGCAGGGACTCATATTACCTGTCACCACAGACAGAGCACAACAGGGCCCCAGTTTGTAATTCAGGTTTCAGGCTGTTCCTGCTGCAGGAGTAATAAAGGTGTCCCAGAAGTGGCCAAATTGACTGCAGTGACTGCACTGAAGCCAAATGCAGGCTATGGTGTGCAACTGGTGGTTAGCAAGAGGTTAAGAGAGAAGATGTATTTATAGATATGACAATGCATCAGCTGAAAGAACTGGTAGGCTTTCTAACTCAAAACACACAATTTCCTTTGTACCCTTTTTACAGATTTCTTCTTACCATTTTAAATTTTAAAGGGTTCAGTATCATGCACCATATTCACTGGGACATTTTTTCCCTGTGTTTATGAGTTCTGGCAAGGTCAAGAGTCCTGTAGACTGCAAGGATATGAGACTTCTCTGATTTTTTTATCAGTTTAAATTCAACTGTAGATGTTATAAGTCTGCAAAAACCTAACGAGACAAGAACCTCATTTGAAATGAACCTGCTTAGTACTTGTTTGTGTAAATGTAAAACACAGTGCCCATGGTAGACAGAGACAAATAATGCACTTTTTAATTAGATTTTCAATAAAAATTAATCATTAAAATATTTGTGCAGACTTGCTGTATTAAAAAGAGTTCTCTGCTTATTTATGTGTAGATTGGCCCACTGTTACATAATGTTAAAAGACACTGAGCTATTGCCATTAACTGAGCTGCACCTCGCGGGCATTTGGCCATTGTTTTGAATGAGGGCATTACAACCTAACAAGTGTGGGTTTTGTTCACCTGCACCCAGTGTGAACTCACAGATCACTGAAGCTTCTTCCATCTGCATCGAGAAATGAGATGCTGAGCAGCATGAAACATAATGTTCTGAAAGTGTCTCCTGCACACAGATACCAAAGAGAGCCACCTGGAGAGCTGGAGAACCAAGGCTTCTTAAGTCCCAGTCCAGCACTGCAGAAAAGGCTAAATTAGTACAGAACCACTAGAATACATTAATCTGAAAAGGATCGCAGATTTTTTTTTTCTGGAGTATGACATTTACATTTAATTTAAAGTACAAAATCATCTTTAAAAAATCTCAAAAAGTCATCTGAAATGAAATTTGCTAATATTGGAGGTATTTGGATAAGGTTTTGCACATTTAAGGGATTTGTATTTGGGTTTTCTTATGACATAAAAAATCAATAGGCTTCTGTTGAATAAAACAGATATCTTTATATCAGCACAAAAAGCTTCTCTTTTCCAATGATTGTTTCTGTTTTGACAGATGTGTATTCAGGGAAATTTAGCTGTTGTTGAATAAAACATTTCCAGAAGCAAAATTGATTAAGTCCCTTTTGCAGAGGAAAAAAATCAATTCTTCCCATTAGAAGGATCTAAAATATGTTGATCAGCTAGAAATGTAAATAAAGTTCTGTAATCACTATTCTCTAACTGCAGTGTATCCATCTACATGGGATTGTCTTGTCTCTTTATAGCTTAAAATAAATTTGGTTGAACTCCAACATGAAGCAGCTTCTGACAAACTAGCCAGAGTAACTGTGCTTGAATGTAAATAATATCAAGTAGCTATCCTGACATTTTGGTATTGCTTTTCTCAAGGATTAGCTGTTCATGAAATGAATGTATATGTGATAACAATATATCTAGGCTGGGAACAAAAATATATTCCCTGAAAGGCAGAGCAGTAGAAAGTATGTGACTGTTTTCAGTTTCCATGTGTTCTGATTTCACGTAATAAAGATGACACTTTAAAGATCTCTTCATTAGTAATTGTTGAGGGCTATTAAAGGTCACGGAGGGCTATTAACAGAAGGATGCCAAGTCTAGCCCTGTAAGTCCCTAAGCTTCTGATTGCTAAGAGCTGAGAGAATGTGCTGATGTGTGCTTGCCCTTCCCTTGGTTTTAGATAAAGCTGTAACTGCTACAGGCTACTCTCTGAGCCTGTTTTGTGACAGATGGACCTTTGATTTGATCCATACTGACCCTGTGTTCTTAAAACTTCATGCTCTGCCTATACCAAGGGGGCAATACCGAGTACTTTTTTGCCACTGTGGCTTCTTAAAGAAGGAGTCAATAGATCACAGCCTTACCTTTGTTTTTCTCTCCTAGGGAACGTATGTTACCTAGGACTGGTGACCGTGGCTGGAAGAGCTCTTGAGAGGTCATTTTCCAGTCTTCTGGAACTTTCACCCTCCATCAGTCCTCAAAGATGATTACTCATGGCTGTGAAATTGCTGCTCAATTCTCTGAGCACTCTGGGGTGAATTTTATAAGACTCACATGATTTGCAGATACATTATGTATCTATGCAGCCTCTTCTTCTGCTCTCTACCAAGCCTAAGTTCTTAAGTTCTGAAGTCTATAGATAGTCTGAATACTTTTAGATTTTTTTAATGGGGTAAAGAAAGGTTGAAGCACTTCAGCCTTCTCAATGTCATTTTCAATTTTGTCCTGTCTCACTCCCCACCGAGTAGAAAACCTGTTCTTTTTCTTTTTTCTTCTTTCTAGTATAAATATAGAGCACTTCCTCATGACCTTTTTTCTCTTCTGTGAGAATCTCACTTGCATACCCCCCAAAAAGAAATGAAAATTATTATCTATATGTTCTAACTTCCCCAGTGGGGAAATTTCTTAAATTTTAGGTCACTCTTATGGTTAACCAAATCCATGTTATTTTTCTTTCACATTTTCACATTTCACATAATGGTATTTTGTTTCCTTAATTTTGGTTAAGAATTTGCTACATTTTCCTGAGTTTCGTTTTCTTTTAAGCTTCTGCCATGTGGGAGCATACTAACTAGTGCTTTGAATTTACTGAAGTTTCGTGTTCCTTGGGACCACTTCCCTGGAGGCAGAAATACCCTGTTGGAACAGCCCTGTATTATAGGGGTTTTTTGTACAGCTGAGCTCTGTGAACAGCCTGGTGATTGCAGTCCCCACTCCTGCCCACCTCCATTCGTTCCCCACTCAGCCTTTCTTCAGTGTGGGCAGCAGTGGTCCAAGGCAGAGATTTTGTATTAGTCTTGCTCTTTGAGCCAAGCCATGTTGCTAAGGAAAATCCTACGGGTTTGTCTGTGGGATCAAATTACAATGCACAGCTATTGCGATGGGAAATGCCTTCACTTAAACCTCACAAGATACTGAAACCAGTCTTAGCAAAGAGGCGAGTTAGAAGCTAAAATCAATATTGGACAATGCTGAAATGCCTCTGTTCAGCTGCTGTTTTAAGTGGCTTGTACAGACCTTTCAAATCATGTTGCCAACAAATGGAGGAAACACAGCTTTTAAAAAGTCAGAGAATTATTAATAGTGTGCTTGACCTCCAGCTCTGCACAGTCTACAAAAAAAGCATCATTTTTCATATGCTGCTGCTGTATGCCTAATTCTGCAAGCCCTGTTAAAGCAGTTGCTCATAGGAGAAGTACATTCAGAGAGTGAGGGTCAAAGCTTTAGATCCATGATGGACTGTGGGAGGGAAGAAGAGCAGGAACAGCTCATGGTCAATCCCTGAACAAAAAGGAGGGGGTGCAGGAACCCTACACCTCATACATCATTCACATACTAATGGTATTTATTGTCCTGGTGTGTGAGAGAAGAAAATTAACTGTGCTGAGGTTATGCGTGCAGCTTTCCAGCAGGGATAGAGAAGTGTGGAGAGAAGCAAATGTCAGATGTCTTCATGAGAAAATGAATGTTCTAGCCACTATCCTAGTGTCTGAGGAGTGATTAGGGAACCAGCACCTCCAATTGTGCTCCCCAGCAGGCTAATCTGTTCTGCAGCATTTGTAGCACAAAGAAGCAGTCTGAACCTTTATTAACTTTAACCACCGTCTGAGTAACCTAAAGTGACAAACCATCTCTCTTATTGCTGTTATTAAGTCAGTTTTGGACAATGCCTTACCATTTGCAGAAAAAAAATGAAGAGGAGATATAATGCAGACAGCAAGTTTCTAGATAAAATTAGTCTGTCTGATAAGGAGAGAAAAATGCTGCACATGGTGCTGGACAAATCTTTGCATTGATTTCTGGAAACAGAGTCTTTCTAGGAGCACCACAAATGCATGTCTTTATTTAGTGCTTGGATTCAAAGAGCTGTCAATCTCCCTCTACCCAGATAACTCCCATTTGTGTTCAGGTCTGGGGTGCTTTAGGGTCATACATTATTTCTGCTTGTGCTGTTCTTGCTCTGCAGTTCTTCATCGGCCTCACAGAACCACTCTGAGCCCTCTGCTTGGGGACAGTGGGCAGTGTCCAGGTGACACATGGCACTGCTGCACCTCCAAGAGTGCACGTCTGAGCCTTGGAAACTGAATACTTGTTCTCATAGAGACTCTTAAATAATCATTTAAATATACCTGGAGATCTCATTTATACATTGTCATCTGAGAGCCCAAATCTCATCTGTCTATGGGCATGCTGTGTGTGTGCCCTGTGGCCCAACAAAGAACTAGTTCCTCCTCTTTGACTGTCCTACCTATTAGCTGGTTCTGTGTCCAGTGCACAGGAATAAAAAGGCAATTCTTTTATACCTCCCCTTCAATTCAGATGGGATTAAGATTACCTATCAGCTGGCTTGAGGTGGCCTGAGATAAAATTTGAGGCCAGTAGTAAGTTACTACTCCTGCACAGAGCAAGATGAAAGGAAAGTAGTTGTGAACTGGAGAGATAAACAGCTGCTGGGGATGCTCCACAGCACAGCAGTAATAGCTCAAGTCTGTGGTTCAAAATCTCAGTCTTAACTACAGTAAACAGAGCAGGTTTTAGTGGCTTTTTTTCCAAGGTGAAGGCTGGAATGCAGGCCATGGAGGACAGACATGGAAAATTTGTACACTTTCAAAATCCTTCCCTGAAACTACCCCACATCCCATTAAAAGTTCCAGGATATGTAACAACAAGCTTACATAAATAACTACAGTCACTTATTTACACACAGGATGAGCCAGTGCATTGCAAGTAAGGAGGTCTGTATCCAAACCCCTCAGGAGGTGAATTTGTCACACAAATACCATCTTTCTTTACCTTGAGCTCTTTTGGGAATCCTAAGTTAATTTCTGTGCCCATGCAGTATCACATGATGTTTACTGTCATTTATATAAGATAGTGTTTGGTTTCATTCCTCTTTGAAATAAGGTATTTTATTTATTAATTTATTTATTACCTGTGCATCTTACTATTTTACCTCAGTGAACAGAAGAGGGAAGAAATAAGAAAAGTTGGTGGTTTGGTTTATTTTTTTTTTTTTTGTTTGTTTGTTTGTTTGGGGTTTTTTTGGGTCTTTTTGGGGTTTTTTTTGGTTTTGGTTTTTGTTTGTTTGTTTGTTTGTTTTTTGGTTTTTTTGGTTTTTTTTTTGTCAGGGACAGTATGTGGAACTAAAACGAAGAAAATGGAAGGGAGATGAAGGTCTTATCAGCAAGCAGGTAGGAATATGGATTTCATAATGTTAATAGCTACAGTCAGTAATTATTGTGGAAATAGATTTCACAATTCAAACTGAATTGATTGTAGTCAGCTTGATTGATGCTGTTGTAATACAGGAGGCTAATCAAGACTGGGAATCAAAAAAAAGAGAACCAAAATCCAAAGGCAAGCCCTTACTGATCAGTCATTCCTTATACTAGTAAGCCAATTTATCAGCAGTAATAAAAAGTTTTGATTTTGAAAGCAATGACTCATTTTCATAAAATATTTCCTCTAGTTACATCCAGTGTTTTCAAAGGTTCCTATGTCTTGTCTATTTTAATGGAAGGGATAGTCAGATGCCAGGAGTTTTTACACTACAGTGTATATGACCAATTATGTTTCCAGTGCCTTTTAAAAATTTAGTTGTTTAGACTCTAATTTCTCTCTCACATCATTCTGTTGTCTTTCAGAATAAAAGTTGATTTTGCATTTAATTTGAGAACACTCTCTATTCTCAGGTCTTCCTAAGGGCACAAATCCCCTGAAAATCTTAGGCAGTGTCTTCATGAACCACTGAACAAATACAGCCATCTTGTGATGCACCAACAGGAGATCTTGTTTTTCTCCATTTTTATACTTTCCCTCCCCCCCACACCTCTGCCAGACTTGCAGTCCCTCTCTGCCTTGTGCATCAGCTCCCTTCTAAACCAATGGTAGGCCCAGAAGAAGACTATTTGATGATTACTAGCATAATTTTTATCACTTATTTCCATTTTATATGACCCATTTACTTTGCAATGTATTTCCTTTTCTCTTCTTGTTTCAGAACTAGTTTCAGAATACGTTAGAGACTCATGAGCACTTTGGGGAGAAGCTGAGATGCTCCTGGAACTTGCTCCTGGGGGCACAGCTCTGTGTGTGCGTGGGGACAGGCAGAGCCAGGCTCTAGATCTGCCTGGACACAGCCAGCTCCGGTCCCAGTGCTGCTCTAGGAGGGCACAGAGCCTGAGCACCGTGCTGTGCCTCTAGCACACAAACAGCTGTGTGGTTTGTGCAGTGCAAGTGTCTCCTGCCTGCTTCATCCAGCTCTGGACAAAGGCAGCTTGAGTGCAGGGCAATTGCCTCTGTGTCCTTGTGTCCTTCATCATCACCGCAATTGTCCTCGCTGCTCTGCCGGCTCTGCTTGTATCCTCACCCCTCTCCTCCTTCAGCACCTCCTCTCCTGTTAAATTTATCTCTCTTGTATTACTCACTGTCTCTTTGCTGTCATGAGCTGCATACAAATGCTGCCTTTATTGTTTGAGAGAATGCATTTCTGCTATCTCAATGAAATAAGTGTATTCCATTTGTTTATTAGCTAATTAAACTAATCTCTAGGAAACGTTCAGAATGTCTTCTGTTCTTCTGCAAGGAAGCTAATTTATCTTTATAGTGCTGGCAGTAGCAAAATTGTCTATATGCCCTGTAGAAAAGTTTGAGATTTATATGTTTTTATCCCAAGTGTTTCAAATTAATAATCTAAAAGTCAGATTTAGATATTCAGGAAACTTTGGCGCTGAATGATCTGCAGCAAAAGAAACATATGGAAAGTACAGGCATAGTCTGATCTTATCTTTCAAGCTGACAGATAAATAATGGGTAAAACAGACATTGCTTAGAAGATAATTTTTTTTTTTTTTCAGAAATGTGTCCCACTGACTATTTTTTTCCTTTGAGCTGATCACTGGATGGCACTCAGTGTGTCAGGCTGCTTTCAGAATTTCATAAAAAGTGCTGGTAGAGAAGGAGCCATTTCACAGAGTGTGGTAGAGGCTGATGGACATCTCTGAGCTCATCTTATCCGGCCCCTGCTCAGGCAAAGTCAGTGAGAGAAGATTGCCCGTAGCTCATCCAGTTGACTTTTGAATATCTCCATTAAAGAAGACTCCACAGCCTCTCTGGGAAGCATTTTGCAGTGTTTGACCATCTGCACAGTAAAAAGAAGTATGATAATTATCAGAATTTTCTGCATTTCAGAATTCATTGCCTCTTGCCCTGTCAGTGCACAGCATGGAGAAATCTCTGGCTTTGTCTTTTTCCCCTGGCCCCACCTCAGGTTTTTGTACACTTTGGTAAGATTTCCCTGAGCCTTCTGTTCTCCAGGCTGAGCAGTTGGCTGTGACAAAACCAGAGCACTGAACATTAAAGCCACCACATATGGAGGAGCTCAGACCTTCCAGCAATTACAACTTGTAGCACCTTCTGGCTAGGTTTAGAGATCTCTGCCTCTAGACAGATGAAAAGGAAAACACTGTTCCAAGACAGATGTCTCCTAAAGAAGAAAGATATTTATCCTTAACCCAATCCACACTACAAGATTCTTTACTTAGTAGGAGTTTCAGGTTTTTACCTTCTCCCAACAAAACCGGAATATTTTGCTTAGCTTATGTCAGTTTGAAATTAAAATATATGATATGAGAAGCTGGAGCCTTTTGCAGAAGAATATAAAAATGAAATTTTATTATTTTGTGGGTTTCTTCCTGTCTATAGTTCATATGAAACTACTGAACTGCAATCTTTGACAAGTTTATGTCTCATCACACTATTAAGCATCCCCATCTCAGTTCTCCAGCTATCTGGTGTATTTTGATCAGCTCATTTTAGTGTGGGCTTGATTGATGAGCACCAGAAATAAAATGTGGACACTGGGCATTTTAACTTTTTTTTTTCAGCTGAAGATAGTAACTTGTAAATTAACAGTCAGATATCTGAGGTATGTATCAGTTCTCCTTCCTGTCAGCAAAGGCATTTCATTATTTTGCCACTCATTTAGGTCATAAATGATGTCATCCACTTTCTTATTTACTTCTTACAGTGCAGAAGGTGACTACATGATAAAATCTCCCTCTCCTCTGCAATTTTTTTTCTATCTTCCTTTTTGCCAGAGGAGCTGTTCAGACAGTCTCATATTAATATGTGTTTTCTTGACTTACATTTTTTTAAAAAATCAGTAAATAATAATAAAAAAAATCCTTCTACTGGATCTTTAGCATGACTTAAAAATGCCAACAGCTCATAATAACTACAGCATGTGATGAGGTTTCTTCTCTGGTGTGAATCAATGAGAGCTTTGCCAACAGCTGTGGCCCACAGTCTGCAAAATTTACCAAAAGGAAGAAGCATTTTTTCCATAGCTATGAAAATAGATATAGCACTAGTGAAATTTGATGTTACCAGTGCAATTGATCTTACTGATATGGAGACCCAGCTTGTAGAACAACATTTGCACTGCAGTGGGAGCACTTTGTGTTTCCTGCCCCTCCAGCAAAGCCCCGAGGGACACGCTCAGCCCTCTGAACACCAGGATGGAGCAAGTGCTGCTTCCAGCACATTTATGTCTCATTGATAATTGAAGCTTTTCCAAAGATATTGCTGATTCTGCTGCTTTGTATTATCTGGTGTCTAATAAGGTGTGAGCTGTCGCCGTGCAGTTCTCAGCTGGAAGACTTAAGAGGTCTCTGTCTCCAATTCATTTGCTAATGTTCACTGAACGTAGTGGCATATACAGCATTATATGCCATTATATGCCATTACCTGCCCCCCACCCTCCACTCCAGGAAAATTAGATTGGCTAGACTGGTTAATAGGATCAAAATGTATGGAAGGAAAGTTGCTAACAAAAATTTACATTTCAAGATATACATATAGAGTAAGTGAAGGAGCCTCATTTCCCTCTGTGGAAAGGGGCCTTCTGAGAAGTCTCTATCACTAGAACAAACTTTTTTTTTTCTTTTTTCTTTTTTTTTCTTTTTTCTTTTTTCTTTTTTCTTTTTTCTTTTTTCTTTTTTCTTTTTTCTTTTTTCTTTTTTCTTTTTTTTTTTCCCTATGGTTTTGTGTTTTGGTTATATTCACAGTTCTAACAATTCTGGGTTTCCGAAATATTTTAGTAGCAATTCTGGGTTGTGAATGTAATAGTAATATATAAGAACTTTGTTTTTTATATGCATTTCCTATTCTGATAGGATATTTGATTTGTTAATAAAACTCTTACAGAGAGAAAGTCTATTTTCCTGTAGTAATTACCCATGAAAATTATATCAGTGCAGCCAGGAAGAAAGTAGAGATTAAACAAGGTCTAAAACAAAGGCACTTTGAAGACCAGTTTTTTTACCTTAGTCCCTCCTGGGCAATTTATAGGCACATTAATTAATGCCTTTTGCCTCTATGTTCTTTTCCAGTGTAATTGTATACACCCATGGACAAAGATGCAGAGAGGATCTCTGTATGATCCTGTACAGAAGTAGGAAAGCAGGATATACTGTTAACTGCAATTCAACAGAAAATGATACACTGGCCTTTAGCAAGCAGAGGACAAAAGGAAGGTCATGACCTGGCATTTGCAAGCAGCACCAGTAAAGCAGAACCTTATCAGCAGAGCTCTATCAGCTCAAGCCCTTTGTCATGACAGAGTGAAGACCTGTCCTCTGCATTGTTTAACCACAGGTACACATACACAAACATACAGGATGTTCTTGCCCAGGTCTATCAATACTTCCTGCAGACCAGAAATTGATAACAGAGGGTTACTGCACTTAGCAGATAAATTTACACTCTGACTTAGATTGGTAATTAAGCAAGCTGGAGTAAATACCAAGTGAACACCAAGGGCTTTGCATCCCTGGAAGTTTTGAAATGAAGATAGATGTCTTTTCTAAAATAATAGCATTAACAACTATAATAATTATTATAATCATAATAGATGGCCTGTGCACTGTATAATAGAGGAGATCAGAGAGGTAATTACAGTCTCTTGTGACCTTAGATGCAGTAATTGATTACTCTTCTTTGGAGCCTTACTGGCCTGTATCAGAGCCGTGGGGTCATCTCATGGAGGTCATGTACCAAAACCACTTTGCTTCAAATCTCAACACATACTGTTTTCCTTCCCTTTATAACCCTGCTTCACAGAGCAAGGCTGTGGAGGGAGCAGCCTGTGCATCTTAGCTCCTGTGCACCAGCCAAATGAGCTGCTGGGCACAAGGAGTGGTACAACATGCATCCCCTTGTTCTGCAGAGGAAAAGGGGCCCAGAGGATATTTCCCAAGAAGCTGCCTCTGGATAACAGTGTCCCTGGGTTAACTTGGAGCCAGGACTCTGATGTATCACACTTTCTTGGACTGATGGCTAATGAGGCAAATCAGTCCTACATGAATAAAATGTCTGTCAGGCGAAACAGAGACGTGTACATTCCCTCTGAAACGCCTGTGTGTGCCAAGAAAGGCAATCTGCTGGCACTGAGCACGCACAGAGGGGCTGTACAAAAGGCCGATTCTTTGCATGAGCAGGGCAGGAGACATGCCATGTCCCATAAAACAAATTGCTTCTGTTCAAACCCCTGAGAACAGGCAGAAGCAGAGGCTGTTATTGAGTGCTCCGACTATCTTGCACTCTTTTAGCTTAAATGATTGTTACAGAAAAGGCTGCCTCAGTATTTCTGTAAAGCAGCACCATGGAACATCAGTTTAGTAGGAACAGGTAGTCTACTTATTTACTTATATCAGAGCCTTATTTACTTATATCAGAAGGACTCTGCTAGATTTTGTTTTCTTCAAATGGGTGATCCAATTTTTACAAGGTCAAGTGGTGTTTGACTCCTAGCATTCAATCTATTAGGAATGGAGAGGAGGGAATTAGCCTAATGTCAGCTCAGAAAAAAATGCTTTTAATACAGACATCTTTGTCAATAGAAACAGGACTTCTGTACTGCCTCTGCTTCAGTTTCGTATTAGTTATTTCTTAATTTCTTGGGAAATGCAGAACTTGAATGCAAAATGACAGATGCCTTTCATTTTATTAAGCGTATCTAATATATAACATTACTTACTTATTTTTTCTCAGTTCACTTCAGTGATTGGCAATTTCTGCACCTCTTGAAGCAATGCAATAGAAATGAGATCCACAGGCAGCAAAGAACTCTTTCCAGCCTCCCTAATTTTTCTGCACAAGCATTAGCTTGCAAATGCCAAACGCAAACTGGATGTTTTCTCCCTGTGCCTAGTGTGAAATGCAGAAAGGATGAACAAAAGCTCCTTGGATTAGTCTCTTACTTGACAAAGAGATGATCCAATCTCAAACCTAGAGTTCAAACCTATGCTACATTCTTCCAAGCAAGTGCAGAGAGGCAGAGGCTTATGCTGAACATCTCACAACTTTTTTTTGTGAGACTGGTCCTGATGTAGCCCCTTTTTCCCATGCTGCAGGTGCATCTACACCTAAGCTGACACCCACAGCACAGCCCAAGAACTGCTTCTAGTAGCAGTGATTTCTCAGCAAAGGATCATGGAGAGACATCAAAAGTGGGCTCTGAGATGCCTTTCTATGAGCAGTTGGCTCGCTCCTACCCTTGTGCACGAGTGTATTTGATGAATTTCCATGGAGAAGTGAAAAGCTGAAAGATACTGCTTAGAGTAGCTGAGAGACAAATTAGGAGCTGGGGATGGAAATTAGTGTAAAGGACTTCTCAGTAAACTGCTGGTGAGTCATGGGTTGCAGATGTCTTTTAGATGAGGAACAGTCCTGCAAGGCAATTACCAGGAGCCTCAGCACTTAAGCCATATCATATTAGATAAAAGACTTAAGGGAACTATTTTTCACAGGCTGGAGGGAGAAACATAATCAAATTCTTTATTTGCATTCAAGTGCATCTAATGCTATACAACATCTATTTGTCCAGAGAATTAGTTATACTTATTTACAATACCATACTGACCAGTTACATGACAAAGCCCTTATAACCCTGCTATACCATTTGTGAGATGCAAGTAGACAGAGAACCCCAGAGATTCTCAAGATAAACACTGCTAAAAGAAAAACAAAAATGCAAACTCTTACTAAGAGAAAATACCTGTGTGATGGAAGGAGGTGATGGTGGTGAGTAGGAAGTTAGATGGCAGAGCATCTCCTATAATTTTAATTAATTTAACTAGTCTAACTCATACTGGATTGTCGGAATTTGAGTTTTTCACTGTCTCAGGTAAATTATAATCCAATCCCAGAACAATCACTGTTACAGAACTGACCAGAATAAACATACCAATAAAATGTTAATGGACATGAAAAATTAAATCTCATATCTGTGTTCATTACTCTTGCCTTTCTATAAAGTTAGGAAGAATTCAGGGAGATAATGAACTGCAGTCTTGCACTTTGAACACAGAGAAGGCAGCAAAATAGTGTTCTTGATGTGCTACAAAAGGAAATCACCTAATTATGTATTAAGAAAACAGTGTTCCTAGCAGTGTGAGGAACAAAACAAAAACAAAAACAAAAACAAACAAAAAAAAAAAACCAAAAAAAAAAAACCAAAACCCAAAAAAACAAACAAACAAAAACCAAACAAACAAACAAACAAAAACAAACAAACAAACAAAAAAACCCCAAAAAAACCCACCAACCCACAACCAAAACCAAAACCAACAAACAAAAACCCAAAAACAAACAAACAAAAAAACCCCAACACGCCAGGAAAAAAGAAATTTAAAAAGTAGTTACATGCAAAAATAATACTCATGTTAGCAGTGTAATTTTCCCAACTTTTTGTTTTCTGCACAGCTTATATTAAGCCACAGAATGTAGTTCATAATTTATGTGATACACATATGTGCTCACACATTTCTGAAGGCTGTTCTTCACCTTTTACAAATCACTTCTTACTTTAAGAAAGAATAAAGAAAACATCTTACATTTTCCACTAATCTCCACAAAAATGTAGGATGAATCTCTTCAATACTTCTGCTCATGTTAGGTCCAGTTCCTTTTTACTGATATTCTCAGTTGTTTCACAAACCTTCTGTAGAGGAGGCTTCCTGGTCTTTCCTATCATCCAAACCAAAACAGTTCATTTCATCAACTACTTTCATCAATACAAGCAGGCAGTATTCTGTGTTAGAATCATATGAATAGATATCACACAAAAAATTATGGTCCTTATCTTGAGGTTTTATTTTGGATATATTCTCCTCTGGGATATATTTCACTTCAGGAATACAAGGTCTTTCTTCTGTCCCTTCACCAATGCTACTATGAGAGAAAACAGCTCAATATTTGAAGTCATCCTTTGCCATAATTCATGATTACATGATCACTAAATATTTGCACTGCTATAGAATGTCTTATCCTGAAGTCAATTCCCAATTTCTTCTGAAAAGTCAATGAAAAAAACATTCCAGAACCAAAGTTGTGTTTGTATCGCTTCCTTCATCTTGTACTTTAATCTGATCTCTTTCCTCCTTACTACTGCTTGTGACTGATAGATCAGGTAGAGGTATTCATAGTGAATGCCTGGGTTATATAGGATATATGACATAATAATGAAGTTATAGAATTTGTGTTAAATTCTAGGGACCTCTTGAGGCTTTTTGGCTAAGATCTTCCTGAAGGAATTGCTGATTTCAAAGTTAGATTAGGCTGCTCAGGATCATGTCTGGGTGAGTTCTGAAGATCAACATTCCCAGCTGCTTCCAGTGTTTGACCACTGGACCATGTAAGAAGAATGTTTTTCCTTACATATATAACCACAATATGTTATGTTTCAAGTTGTGAGAGCTGTCTCTGTCCCTTTGTCTGCCTCCCCTCTGATCACCCCATTAGGTAGCTGCAGACAACTTTTGGGAGCCCTTCTTTACCACAGAGCAGCTCAGTGGATCTAGAAGCCAAAGCATTTACAAAAGCAGCTCTGAACTGTACAGCTCACAGCTCTCCTGAGCTTGGCAGGAGCTGCTGCATTTCACAGGGAAAAAGAAGGGTCAGAAAAGTGATCAGTATGCTCTTGCCCTCTCTAGTGGGCACGAGGTCCCACCTCTACCACAAGGCTTAACTTCCAATTTGGAAGAGAAAAATAGTGTTAATATATCATTTAGAAATAATTTCTGATGTTGGATGTAGGAGGCTGGATGTTCAGTGGTGGAACTCAAAACATACCTAAAGCATTGATATGGCTTTCAGCACAGACCTGCTTCCCTGTTGTCTCAAATCCTACTAAAACACAGGAGCAACAACCTTACCTCAACAAAAGTGATTTATTGTTGTGTTCAGAAGGTCCTATCCTATACCCCACCTCTAATATCTCATTTCTTGAGGGTTTAATACTGACTGAAATTTGTGACCTTTCTCTTTTCCCTAATGTGAGCATTAGTTCTGGAACATCACCATTTCCACACCACCCAACTGTTCTTAAAAAAAAAAAAAATTCTCTGCAGCTCTGTTCTTGTACTTTTTTTGCATTGTTTTTCATTTTGATGCATTTTAGTTGCTGCAAACGAAATAGGAAACAGCTCAGACTGAGTGGCTTTGATGTCATATTAAGAGCTATCAGCCAAACATATATTTCTCCTTGAAATTTTTTTGAGCAATTTTATTTAACAATGAGGTTTTAACATTTTATTTGATGTTGTATTTTTCAAAATTGATTAAATCTGTAATTAATCTTATGTGATTCATTAAATTACAAGTGAAAAAAAAAGAAGAAAAAGCAGACAACCTCTTCTTGTCTATATTCTGTTTGAGTCAATTCTCATTTCTGTTTGAATCAATCAGTAACCACTTTACCTTTCACCAATAAAAAGATGCTGCTGCACATTAAGAAGGAAAAAGATAAAAATGCTCAATGTTGCACTGAGGGGTGTTACATTGAAGTAAAAACCCCAAATAAAATCGGACAGAGACATTAAAGACATAAGAAATTCCTTTCCAGATGCAGAGATCTTATCTATTCCACAGACTTTGCTCCCTCTAATGGAAAATTAATGTAAAAGTTGCAGGTAGAGGCTGCCTAATATAATCCATTTGTGGATATGGTTCATACCACTTTCTGGAGAATGTCTGGTCCCATGTGGAAAAGAAGTTACCAGGAATGAGAACCAGGAGTTACACAGGGAAAGAGAAGAAGAATATTATAGCAGGGAAAAGGGCTTACATAGAGCAGGACTGACTGGGCAGTGTTTAAGAGAACAGAAATTACAGAAGTGGCGTGAACAAGAGAGACAATTACAAACAGCACCCATGAGGAATGGCAGCCTCGTGAAGAGGGCAGAGAACACATGAATGCCCACAGAAAGGCTTTCACAGTGTGAAAGATAAGTTTCAGAGAGAACCAAAAGACTTAGGTGAAAGGCAGAAAGGAGTGCCACATGCTCAGTCCTGGTATTTTGTAGTTTCAGGGTACAGTAGTGCTGTGATACACCTACTTCTCTTTATTTTTTTGTCCTGGGCTTTTCTTGGGCTTCAGGAAAGAACATTAACTGAGTAGATTTGGTTTTGCTTGTTCCTCTAAATCTGTTTTTGCTGGGAAAGCTCTTAATGCATCATTGGATCTCACCTCTGATTCATCCTTTCCAAACTGACCTCAGAGGAACCAGGGACCGAGACCCAGCTCAGGAGCTGTAACTCTGGCCTGAAATAAAAAACAATTATCATTTGCTTCCCACAAAACTGGAAAAACAGAACCTCAGCTTTCTTCCATATTTCCTTGGCTGCCTTCCCTTCAATGGGGTATGTCTTCTCCAGGTTTTATTGTGGGAACCAACTAGGCAAAGCTCACAGTTGGGAACATACTGGCTTCCATGTTGATATTCCACCACTTAGGAAAAGGGTTAAGAAATGAAACTAGTATTTTATTTCACAGAGAAAACCTGTTCCAAAGTCCTCTGAAATCAGTGGACTGAATCCCACCAACGTCACCAAGTACTGGCTTAAGGCCTTAGTAAATACAGTATTTATAAAGGAATCATTGTATGTTGGTGCAAAAAAGATGTCTCAATAATTCAGAAACCACAACTGAGGAAGGAGTAGAGGCAAAGATTGAGGCAATGATTGCTAGAGGTGAAGGTTGAAAACATACACATGTCAGACCAAAGTAGGAGTGAAAAGGAAGTTGAAAGATAGAAAAGTTAGATTGGGGTTGCTCTGGTCACCTTCTGCTGAAATGTGGTGTTGTACTCTGATGTGCTTCTTAGTCCTTGAAACATTATTGCCTTTGCAAATTTCTTTATCCTTGGCTGATGTTGACTACTGCAGCTGCACTATGCACCCTGCTAAATTAACACCTTAGTTCACACACTCTGCTCAGGAAGAGTTCTCCCAGTCTTTTCAGTTCTTCAGTTTGGATGTGTGAACTCATCCAAACACACTGGCACCACAGCCCTTGTGCAGAGCAGCAACAATGGAGAGTTGAGATGAGAATACTGTGAGTGATGGGATGTAACATCTCCCAGACCCAAGAGCTCTTGGATTCAGATTAATAAGGATGTCTCTGTTGTGGAAGTGTCTTAGCACACTGGACCTTCCCATGAGAAACTGGACACAGCTGCTCCTAGCACCTTATTTGAAGCTTAGTCAAGAGGGTTGGAAGACATGTTCAGAATTTGGCCTAATCCAGTACAGCATTTGAATATATTTTTACTTAAATTAACCTGCATAAAATGGGTTTGCATGACAGCTTGTCAAGCTAGCTCACCTCTTGCAAATCAGATCTGCTATATCCTGTGGCCAGGTCTCCTCTCAGTGAGATCCACCACGTGGCCTCCACAGACATGGATGGGTGTGTTTTTAATAGTTTAGGGACCAGAATCATCACTGCTGTCAAGGTCCATCAGTCACAGAGGAAACACTTCCTCCTGGCCTGCTTCTCTGCACTTCTGTGCTTGGTACAAAATAGGCAGTGCAGAGTTCCTCTGTTCTCGAGGTGAGGCGGCTCCCTGTGCACCAAGTAATAGGAGCAGATCTGCCTTTGGAGGTGTGCAGGCCTGTTGGGTTTCACCCCAGGGACAAGAGCAGCTGCCAGCTCTCTGTGTGGCTTCTCTCATTCGTCTCTTGTATGCCAAGTCCTTGGTAGAGGCTGCCCCAGTGCTTGTGGCTCTGACTCCAGCACTGCTGAAGAGCAGCCCAGGAGGGACAGTGAGAGATCCAGCAGCACTGCAGTAACATTAATCCTCGGAGAGTTTGCCCCCTGAAGGACTGGTTCTTAATAGCTATTTGCATTTTCCACCAGCTTCTTTTCATTAGGAAAATTCCAGCAGACTGCAGCGTACCGAAAGTTTCCAGCAGGGAGCAGCATTTATTCATTTGTGAAGGAGAAGCACCAGCCTCAGAAGGACCAGGCGCCCGAAGCTGAAATACAGACTCAGAAATCCTTTGCTTAATTTTTGCAGATGGATGGGCAACCAGCAGTGTGAGGGCTGAAGCTGGAAGGGCAGGTTAAACAGTTGGCACAAGGCCTTGCTCATCCTCTTCGTTTGTCTGATGCCTTTGCAAGCACAGCTTGGTATTTAGGACTAGAGAAGTTGGAGGCTCAGAGGTAGTGCCAGCAGATGATCAAAACATTCCCATTTAAGGAAAAATTTTCATTAAAAAATTCATTTTTATCCCTGGCTCAGAATTCAGGTACTGGAAACTCAGATTAAGGTCTCTCTAATAATGCTTGCATAATATTATCACGACCCTAAAAATATAGCATATTGTTATAGATATAGCACATAGGCTACTATCTGTTTTGAAAGCTTTCAGTTTTGAAATTTCCCTTCTGAAGATGTTTCTTACCATGATACGTTAGCAATTTCAAATCCACAGTCTCTGAATGTCACCGCTTCAAAATCAGCCTAGCACAGAGATAGGCTGTGAATCAGTACAAAAAAAAGAATATTTTAGTTCTTGAAAACTAATAAAATATCCTGTTCACTACCTAAGTGAATTTCTATTAAAAATAATTTTATAAAAGCCATATACCTCCCTGACAGCACTTGTGTTCTTGCTGGAGTCCTTCCTGCCTATCCTGTGTGCCAGCTCTGCACGCAGCCTGCTGCTGCTGTCCCCTGGGATCGGCTGTGTCCCGGCAGTGCAGCCTGAGAGCCTGAATGGGTCCATGAAGGGTTGGGTAACTGCTGCAGTCTGCAGCAACACCCAGACTGGCTTCAAACCCCAGGCTAGATTACAAGAGAGATAGAACTCCATGTGCTTGTGTGAATCTCTTCAGGATCTTGGAACTCTCAGGGTGTTCCTCTGGCACCTCAGGCTTTCAGCCCCTGAGTTAAGATGACAGCAAGTTTCATCCTACCTCTAGCTAAAATGTTATATAACTTTCTAGTACCTTGGCCTTCCCTGCAGTCAGAAAGCACATAGGCACAAATTAGATTAAATTAATCTTTATAGACACAATTACTTTTCTTTAATCACACTTTTTCTCTTCAAATTTAGGCTAAAGGTTTGTTTTAATAAGATTGTTATGAACATTCAGTTGTCTTAAGTATGTATTCATTTGTCTTTATTTGCCTAGATTAATTTTTTAAGTATAAGATTACTTTGTCTAAATTTAACTTTACATGTCCTAGATTCAGAAGGTTTGGTTCTAAGATAATAACAACATTACTATAACTTTTTTTTTCTCCTCAAAGTACTTTATCTTTTTAGGAGTAATTCCAGATTAATGTAGCTTTGTTCACTGGCATTGTTTATGACATTTCAGAGTAATTAAACTACATGCAAGTTCTCTGTATGCCAGTACCAACAGTATATTTTGACTAGTTTGAAAACTGGTAGACTTAGTATTAAATTCCTTTTATAGTTCAACTTTGAGAAGCAGATCTATTGGTACAGAAGATTCTCCAAAAAGCATCAGCCAATGCTTCTTAAATGGCAGCAACTCTGCAACACTGGTATTATGAAGTGACCAATGTCACTTGGTAAATCTCTCTCTTAATTTGTAATGTGGAAAACATGTACAAATACCTGAATTAACTGAGAGGCCTGCAGTAGGCTAGCATGTGGCTCAAAAGTGTGTGGGAGCAAGAGGCACATCTGTGACAAATGGGGAAATAATCATTCTGGGTGGATGCCAAGTCCAGCCCAGTGCCTTGCCTCCATCAACCACAGATGGAGATTTTGCAGATTTCTGAGGAAGAGCATAGGAACAGCACAAGGATCTAGTTTTACAGGCTCAAACATTCTCACAGCCTTCAGCATCTGATAGCTGGGGACCTTTCTGAGGAAGAGTTGCTGTCTCTATATCTTCAATTTTTTTTTTCTTGAATAGATCCAGCTTCTCCTTGAACTCATGGGAAATACATTCTTAGTCTCTGGTGGCAAGGACTTCCCCAGCTCCCTCACACCCTGAGCAATGAGCTGGTGCCCTTTGTCCTGGACCCACCAGGATGCTAGCTTCATTTGATAGCTCCTATTATTACACCAGGAGAGGAGTCAAAATGTATCCACCTACTGCTCTTGACAGCTCTCCACCACTCTGTGGTCTCCTTAGTGTGCTGAAGATGCTTAGCTGATCCCTCACAGAGGTCCCTCCTGGCCATGACCAGACACTAAGAAGGGACAGCCAAGGACACTGATTTATCTCAGGGCCCTTGACCATGACCAGTCCCATGGATCTGCCTGCCATGCAGGAGTCAAGCCAAGAGGAATCCTTGGGGAGCCCTGGGAGCCCCACTGCCTGAGCAGCACAAAACTTCTCTGCTTGCAGCACGGGCTGCTGTGTGGTGTGGTAATGGCTGAACTCGATTTAAATAAACCACAGCCTAGCCACAGCAGCACAGAGCTCAGCAGAGGGTAATTTACTCTGCCTCTTAGCAGGGATCCTTAAAGAGTCATGACAGGTCCAAGTAATCTGTCAAAGAGCAGCCTGAGCAGCCAGCAGTCTCTGGATGCTAATCCCTTATGAACAATAGACTCATTATATGCAAATTAACAGGAGAAGTGGTGATTGGCCACTGTATCTGCCTGGACAACTGCTCCATTTCAAAGGAACTTTAAGTACCCTGAAGTCTATAAACCGAAAAAAATTAAATGACCACATTCTGCATCTTTTTTTAAAAACAACCTGGTTTCCTCAGACAGCCTGTGCAGGGATCCAGTGAATGCTGATGACATGGCAATCTGGACATAGTGCTCAGTGACTGAAATCCATGGGGAAAACAATAATAATAAATCAGTGCAGACACTGAATTTCTTGAACAGTTCTGGTTTTGATTAATTTTACTTCCATATTCCATTACAAATTTACTTGTTTAATATCAGAAAATCCATCTGAATCCAGGGAGTGAGTTAAATATTTGTGGAAAAGATACATGGGTGGTTTTTCACATTATTGTTTTTTTACTGAGGAGTCAGAGCTGAGCCTGAGGAGCAGAACAGCAACTAGACACTGTCTGACAAACCAGAGCAGGTTCCCACCTTGGTTTGAAGCTAAACAACTCTGTGGTCAACTGCTTACTGCTTTCTCCAGCTGATATTTGATTGTGGGAAGGTTATGAGTTTTCTGATACCAGGAAAGCTGATCTTAATTAAAATATTCCATTGGAAATGTTTCATAAGATAGGAATACAGGACTGACGCCAGTCTGTCACAATTCACTAGACTGCCTGAAATCTGGAATCAGCCTGGCAGGTAGCTGCACTGAAGCCAAACAGAGTCCTGCACAGAAAGCCTGGCTTCTAGATGGATCATTTTCTCTATTTTTTTTTATTTTTTAAAGTACACCGTGTCAGATGTGTTTATGGTGCTTTAATGTAGATAAGAAATGAGTTGGGGTTTTATGTCCCTGTTTAGCTCATGATAACAACATTTAGGCTAAGTAAATATAAACCTCCATAGATGCAGAAATTGATATAACATTTTTTAAAATCAGGCTTATAAGGATCATAGAATCACAGATCTGTTAATGCTGGAAAAGACCCATAAGATCATTAGGTCCAACTGCTAACCCCTGCTGTTCAATGTTAAAGTGTGTCCCCAAGTGCCACATCCACATCTTTTTAACACTTCTAGGGGTGGTGATTCCACCACTTCTCTGGGAAACATATTCAAATGCCTTCCATTCCTGTGAGTGAAGAAGTTTTTTTCTGATATCCAGTCTAAATCTCCCTTGGCACAGTTTGAGGCCCTTTCCTCTGATCTTGCTGCTTGTTACTTGGGAGAAGAGACTGACCCCCACCTTGCTACAGCCTCCTTTCATGTAGTTGTGGAGAGTGAGAAGCTCTGTCCTGAGCCTTCTTTTCTCCAGGCTAAACATCCCCAGCTCCCTCTGCTGCTTGTGCTCCAGGCCCTTCCCCAGCTTTGTTGTTCTCTGGACATGCTCCCACACCTCCGTGTCTTTCTTGTAGTGAGGTGCCCAGAACGGAGCGCAGGATTCGACACGCAGCCAGGATGTCAGGGATGGATTCAGTCACCCAAATATACACATCTATTTAGGAAATTTCCAGAGAGAGTTTGACAGAAGTTGGGTCCCCAACTCACCTCTCCCCTTAACAGCTCAAAAATCCCATTCCCATTTTCAGCTGTACTTCGAGGAGACCACTCTGACACACTGGAGCCCACTAAAGCACAGCTCATTTCCTGTTCCAGTCCATGGAGAATGTCTAAAGAGATGAAACTCAAGTGATGCTCTGATGTTGCAATTATAGTCTGCTTCAGGAGTTACAGGGAGAAGTTATCTGGCTGCTCCTTTAGGCTCTCTGGCCTACATCAGACACTTTCCTAATTGATACTGTTTGATAATATAAATAATTGATGTAAACAAACAAACAAAAAACAAGCAAACATTTTTCACATCCCTCTTCTCTGTGAAAAAAAAATCTACATTATTGCAAGGTTCAAGGTATCTATAGGAGATGTAGACATTCATAAATAAAATTGTCACCTGTGTTCTAGTTATGTTCCCATTTTTGAGGATTTTCTCCTATGAAGGCACTCAGCACATGGGACCTCACACACCAGTTACATCAGTGATGATCATACCATACAGCACATAGACTGTTTTGCAGGCTTTTCCTTATTAAGACTGATATTAAACAACTATTTCATCTGTAAACATAAGATAGAGGAACGTGAGCCTATATACAGATAGAGGATAGAGCCTATATAAAAAAGTACTTTGTGCTTACATTATGCTCACTTTCCAAGGATTTTACTGTGCTTTCCAAAGGAATTCATTTAGCTTTACAATATCACTGGGTGTTTACTGAAGAAACAATTCCACCATATTCCCAACAGAAATATTGGCAAAGAGGTCACGGGTCCAATTTTCAGATGTTTTCAGCACAGAAACGTGCATGCACAATGCAGCATATTGCTGAAAACCATTCTTAATTTCACTAATTACATGTGGAGATGACCAAGCACATGAATGGTCACTTTAATCCACATCCAGCTGTTACTTGGCCAAAATATGCAACAAAAATATATGTAACTTTGTAATCCCTAAACTCATGAACTTCAGGCTTTAAGGTCATGAAGCAAATCTGTAGGTTCATTAGATGCAGCCTTGCAGATATCTTCAATGACTCTGCCTGTTTTACTACCAAAATATGCTTATTTTTCACCAAATCTGTATCTGTTTGGTGAACCGCTGAAGCAAGCCTTTAACACAGATCTTTGGTGACACTGCTACTGTCAAGTGCAGCAAGGATCTTTGTGACAAGCAGGAAGCACATGCATTGAGCTCTGCTACACTCTGGAAGAGACATCTGAAATTCAGGAAAGAATGAGCTAAAAAGACAGATACCTTTTTATTTTGTGAAGTCTCGCAGCAGAAAATATTTTTCCATAATGCAAAAAATTGTCTTTTTTTTGCTTTTTGCTTTGCTCATTTTTATGTTCTTCTGAGTAATTTCCCATTTAAAATTCCTTTTCTTCCCTCCACAGGCCACCATCCCCAAAAGTATCATATTCATCCTTCTTCTGACTGGATTTTTGAATGATTGTTTTGGAGTCTGGCTTTATCCCCCTGGAGTCTCATATCTAGGGATCAGCAAACTGGCTCATATAACTTACAAACTGGCCTGAACCATAATTCAACACTATGGAAATGTTTTGAGGATAAAAAAATTCAGTGTGCTTTTCACATTCATGTACCTCTTTACTTCCACCTCCTAGAATCAGCTGGAATGCCAAATGATGCCAGGTTACTTGCTACCTCAGGAGTTTGGATACATTTTTGAAGGACCCATGTGTTAAAAAAAAATCTGTTCTCTTCACTCCTTGTTTCTTCAGCAAATTCATGGGTTTTTCGCTTTTTTTTTTCACTTTCATTCAGTTGTGCAATAATACCTGTGTTTGGAATCATATGGGGGCAACTGGAAAAGGACATCCAAAAAGGAATAGGAAACCCAAAAAAACTAATTTAAAAAGAACTGTGTATTTTGTTACAACTCCCAAGTCCACCTCTCATCCTCAAAAATACCCAACAAAACAAATTCCATTGTATTCTTGAAGTGTTCACTCTGTCTTTTATCTCTCATTTTATTAGATGAGAAGTTTTGTGTATTTTTCTGCTCTGTACCCCCGTTGCAAACATGTAAAACCACACACTCCACTACATTTTTATTGAGAGTGCCTACAAGTAAATCTCTTCCACAGACTTTTGTATGTGTGCTCTGTTTTCACCTTCACATCAGGTGAATCTAAGCTGACGCAGCTCCACACCTCTGTGAAGACAGGGATGGCTCACAGACTAAATGTCTGGGGTTTGCCACAATGCCACTTCTTTTTGTTTGATTTAACATGCATCTAACCTATCTTGCTCAATCCTTTAGAGGAAGACTGTGTATACACACAGGCTCCCTCTCTGAAGCTGAATGGAAGTAGTGGAGAATCAGCACAGTAGTTTTGTGGGGCATATGTGTTCAGAAAACATGAAGTGGCCTTTCATTTGTATTAGTTATGTTCCAGTTAGCAATGACACTGCTAAAATTTTCCCATTATTCTGTGTATACATCCTTTCTGTGATCCTGTGTTGTTTTGTTAACAAAGAACAATTGTGGACATAGTTTCATCAAAACAGAAAGAAATGGCTGTAAGTTATTAGCTTTCTCTTAAAGGGACAAGAGTTTTGCCTTTAATTTTAAGGGTCATTGGCCCTCAGCTAACAGAGCACTTTAAATGTCTGCTAGCACAACTTTTTTTTTCCTTGTAGCAGAAATGTGTCTGTATACTTCTTAGATGGTGTACACCAAGCTGACAAGGCTTATTTAGAATGCATAGCCAGGTGGACGTGGTGTTGAAGTAAGAGATGTTCCAATAGTGAACTAGGCCTCCAAAGGGATAAAGTCAAAACTCCCTTGTCAACTGCAAGTCACTTCAAATATGGTAGCTGGATAAAATGTGACCCTGCTGCCTGTCTTTCTCTGGCCCTGGCTTTACAATCTTATTAAAGCCAGAGGAAAAAAAATCATTTGGTGCCCAGTGTCTATAAATGATTAAGACATCCCTCCTGCTGCAACTGTTCATCTAACTTAACTCTTCTGCTGTCACACTCATCAGCTCTGTGCCAGTGCTGTCCTTTCTGTCCCATCTGCCCTTGGAGCACCCGCTCAGAGAAGGCACTTGGCAACACTTTGGCATTTCTAGAAATTGGTCAAAAATATTGGGAATGACCTTGTATCTTATTAGCAGATACAAGGATAATAAGAACAACACAGTGCACCTATACATCTTGCACTGATAATGACAAGCTTTTTCCAAGGGTGCAGGTCTAGGATTGGGACCAACTGAATATTCACCAGATGTGACAATTTTAGAATCATTGCTTCACCATTTGTAAGTGAAGCATCTTTTTCATAAAATAAAACACACTGGCTGGTTTTGGTTTTGATGCTTGAGGAAAAATAGAGAAATACACATATTTAATATAACAACTGAAGTGTTTTTCAGAGGAATTAGATATTTCTATATTTCAGCAGTGGTAGTTCAAGTAATCTGAAACTAACTCAAATTATTGAACATTATTGTCCACAATGGTGGAAGTTCTAGGATCTTCCTTTTAAAGCATTTTTATCTCCATGAAGACTTAATGTGAAAAGCTAACTTAAATATTCCTCCAGCAGTTTACAAACCCTAATCCAATTCCCACTCAAGTTAACAGAGCCATTTCAATTACTCCTCCAGTAGGAACAATTTATTTTGACAGTGTCTCTGTCTTCATGGACCCTTGTTTAATTTATCTTCAGCAACTACCCCCCTACTCCCACTCTGTGAAAATACTACTGAACCAATTTCCCTCTCTTCACCTATTTTTTACCTTTTTCATGATTTCTTCTCCTTACAACTGTTTCATATTGGCCTTTTCTGCAGCCCAACAGTTGATTCCAGCTCATTTCGCCAAGACATAATACTAAAGTTGATTGGATTTTCAGTCATCCCAGATCTGCTTCACCCAGAATTTGAAGTCTGCTATAGTCCACAAGGCAAATATTAGGATTTTAAGTTGCTGGGAAATGAAATAGAAATATGCATGCAGTCTGGGATTACTGGAACACTGGGGGCTTTTTTCCTCTTGCATATTTGCTTTAGGGTGGCAGAAATAATACAAAAGCCAAAGATGTAATTTACACCTTGAAAAGCAGCTGCCTCTGCCAAACATTTTTATTGACAGTATCACTAGGAAAATTACTAGAGGTGCCGGATGTGAGGAAAGAAGAGGTCCTGTATTTCTTGACTGACAAATTATATTGTTCAATCTGAAACTAACTAAGGACTACCAAAGAAAATGCTTTGGCATGAAGTCCTAGTAATCACCTAAACACCCTGGTGAATTAGGCGTAACAAGTGACACTCAGCTCTAATTCAGCTACAAGCTGGAGGGAGTTATAGTGGCTAGAATCCTATTATGACCAATATTAACTAAGAAATTTAGATCCCCAAAGTCCTCAGTAAACAACTGATAGTATTGGAGTTGCCCATAAATCTGTTTCAATAATTTCGTGCATATCACTCTCAGTGTAATGATCTGCTGTGCAGAAGTACTGTGCTTACTTTGGGAACACTGCAGGTTCACACTCATAATTAAAGTGTTCCTGCTGAGGACTTCTACAGAGGCCATAGTGATAGGTATAACAGCACTGCCAGTCTCTGTGTGGTGGTTTAAGAACAGCTGTCAAGAGTCAAACAAAAGATCTGGTGACCAAACTCTGTCAACAGCCAGTAACAGAGGCCAAGAGAAGAGTCAAAGGGCAGGTCAAGCATACAGTGATGATTCCCCAGCTTCCCCTTCCAGCCTACAGCAGTCTGCAGCTCAGCAACCTCCTTTCCAGAAGAGAGATCTATGTGTTAAATAGTCCTTGAGGGCTTTCTTTCCTTTCCCCACACGTTTGGCTACTCAAGTTAGAAGCTACGTAAACCTTTTGGCATCCACCACACAGACCTGTGTGTTCCACAGCTTCTCTAGAAAGGGATAAAAAAATCTCATCTTCTCCTTAATTGAAACTATCACTCAGTCATTTAACTTGATGTTTTCTACTTGTAATGTGGAAAGGCAGTGAGCAGTCATTTCCTGCTTACTTTAGGCATTGCTTTGCAGACATACAACCTATCTTCACTCATTGATCTCTTTTCCAAGCTGATGAATCCTAGACCATTTGTTCCTGATGTTAAAGCTCTTCCACACATTTGATCATGATTGCTGCCCTCCTGTGATTCTTTATTTTTAGTATCACATCCTCTTGAGATGGGACATCTGAACTACTGTAGATGTATTGTGCACTTATACTGTACAAAATTTTGATTTTTCTTGTTCTTCATGTCCTTCAATTTCATTTGGTTTTGACAGCACTCAGGCTGTGGAACTCTTGCCTTTAGCTGGAGCCTTGCTATTTTTACAGCAACACTAAATGATGATGCATTTTTAATAATTTTGTTTATTTGGACTAATTGGCATTAAAATAATAGTAAAAAATTAGTTTCATTTCCTACTGACTGCTTGACTTTGCCCGCTGACCTCCTTGTTGTCCCCAGGTCTCTGCCATAAATTGTCTGGTATTTATTATCATTTAATTTTAAGTAGCCAAGATATTGTCACTCCAAATAAAGAATGTATGCTTTTGTCTTGGGTTATGTAACAAAAAAAAAAGTGTATTCTGTTTCATCTCTAGAAAGCAGTTGGGAGATGGTTTGGGGGAAGGGGGATGGATGCCTTCTGATAATAGCCCAGCTGTTAAACCCAGATGGGGCAGTGTTTCTTATCTCTTTCAACAACTTTGTCCACTCTCCAGGGGATATCTTCTGTTAATGGGCCATTAAGGCTCACCAATGACATGGCACATTACATCATCCCATTGTGAGATGCTCCACCCAGTGGGGAGGAGCCAGCCATTCCCTACCCAGATAAAATGGGGATACAGGGACCCCAGACATCCTCTTTTCCATTGGATTCTCAGAGGAAGACTGGACTCATCACACCACCACTGAGCCCTGTCTCCAGGATCATCTCTACTCCAACAGAACCACATCTATCACTTCAGGAGGACTTATTTAAACTGCTTCAAATACCCTGGCCAACAGGGTATCAGGTCATATTCCTGACTCTCTCAGGTTTTCTAGGAGTTTTGTTTGTTTGCTTGCTTGGGTTTTTTTTGTACTACTGAATTTGTATTTTTTAAATATTCCTAGTAAAGAACTGTTTCTATTCCCATATTTTTGCCTGAAAGCTCCTAATTGCAAAATTGTATTAATTTGCATGGAAGGGGTTTTACATTCTTCACACCAAGGGAAACTCCATTTTTCCCTGACAGATACCTGTCTTTCCAAACCAGGACAGTTTTTCACTGTGTGTCTTCCACTGGGCTCAAACATTTTTGTTTTCTAATTTCAAAAGTTCACAACAGCAATGTTTGCGAATGATGCTCAGGTGAGCCCCACTAGAGTTCAAACCTGGATATCAAGTAGAGTTCAAACCTGGATATCATTCATAGGTTAAAGACAGCACAGCCTAATGGCCTCGCAGTTTCTCACCACTGAGCATGGGAAGGGACTGAAAGAACAAAGTGCTGGAGCACAGAAGTGAACATTTTAAGCTGGTGATGAATTTTACAATAGTACCATCTGGTCCTCTGGTGAGAAAATCTCTGTCCCACTTACAGAGAACTGCAAGTTTTGGTTTAAAAATGACTGATGACAGCTGAGGAGATGGTTAAGCATCTTGGTTTCTTCTGAAACCAAGGGTTTCAGAATGGGAAACCATTCTGAAAGGGGAATTTGAGTATCCAGACTATGACATTTTTAAGTTCAGTTTCATTAGTGAGTTGATGTATTTCCATTTTCAACCAGTGGTATGAGGCTTTTGAAGAATGCAGGACAGCACAGGCCCATCTATGTAGAACATCTCATCTTCTTTATCCACAAAGGACATAGCTAGTGCTCTGAATTTGACAGACACTCATGTAAATTGAAAGCTTATAATTGCTTCTGCTAACAAATATTCAACACTTCCTTTAACTATTGAAGCATTATAAATACCTTTGGTAAAGATAAAAATAAAAATAGGAAAATATTTTAAAATAGATTATTAAATTTAAATATTTGAATGTAAAGCCAGAGTCATAATTCAACTTCCATTTCCTTGTCTGATACAGGAAATTCAAGCACATCTGAACAGCTCTCATATTGATGCAGCTATCTTCACTGGTCAACCAAATGGCCACTATTTTTTCAAGAAGAAGGAAAAAAAGGTCCATATCTTTCCAGCTGGGGAAAAGGGCTTTCCTTCTGGGAAAGTTTCATCTTTCCAGAAGTGGATCTTTTCTTGCACAGACTTGGCACTGGTTTCCGTTCTCCTACAAGAATTACAAGAGTGAAATAGAGTGGAAAACATCAGATCAACAAGGTCAGGTGATGAATGAGGCTATTAGAGCAATTAGATGAGTTTTATCTGTTTTGCTTGGTAAAATAAAATTTTAAGTAGGCTCATCTATCTCACCACACCTGATTACTCTGGAGGTCAAACTTGCAGAAAAAAATTTAGAATGGTAACAGCAGAAAAATTGCACATATGGGCATCAGATTACTTATAAACATGTTTTGCCTAGCCCGTGCAAGGGAAGACTGCAAAACCCTGCAGTAAGGGTAAGATTTGCTTCACCTAAGAAAATCTATCAAATGTTTTGGAGTTCTGTTTAAGCCAACACTCCAGGCGTATTCTGTAACCAAGGAAAAGTGCCAGACCCTTCCAATAAGAATAATTTCCTCATAAAACAAGGGTCTAAAATAGGTGAGAAGAATCAGTCCCTGCAGATTTCTCTCTCCCCTCATTGCCCATAGAGCAAGTGCAGATGTTGAGCTCAGACACACCAGCTAACATTTGTTGGATGAAATTATCCACTCCCAGTGACTGAGCAATGGCACTTAGCATTTCATGCTGATGGTGTCAAGTGTTTCACACTGGAGAACACAAGTGGAATTACATAAATGAGTTCTGCAGTAACAGCACCCACCCTGAAAAGGACCCAGGCTTCACATCATTCAGCTCTAGGAATGCACAGCAAACCTCTTGCAGTCTGGAAAGCCAAGCTCACATGGGGCTGCATTAGCAAAAGCACAGCCAGCAGGTTGAGGGAAGTGTTTATTCCCTTTGGTTTAAGAGGGGAAGATCATCTCAAGTGCTGTGTCCAGCTCTAGACTCCTCTGTGCAAGCAACACCAACAAACTGGAGGAAGTCCAACAGAGGGCTATGGAGGCGATTAAGGAGCAAGGGCAAGGAGGGACGTTCAAGAAGAGGCTGAGGGAAGTGGGATTTTTCAGTCTTAGGAAGGCAAAGAGAAAATATTATTGCTGTTTACAACTACTTAATGAAAGGATATAGAGAAACTGATCCAGACTCTTCTCAGTGGTGCACAGTGGATGAATGAGACACAAGAGACACAAATAACAACAAGGGAAATATAAAATAGTTGTAAGGAAAAAATCTTCATAATGACACTGGAAAGGGCGGTCTGGAGGGGCTGAAGATTATCCATCCTTGGAGATATTCAACATTTAACTGAGACAGGCTCTGAGCAATCTAACCTAATCTGGGTCTGCTTTGAGTAGAAAGTTGTTCTAGATAATCTCCAGACATCTCATCCAATCTAAATCATTCTATGACTCTATGCAATGGTTGTGGGGGAGAAAGAAGAAAAAAGAAAAAAGTGAACTGGATGGGTTTTTAAAAAATGGTATGGTATATGATACTGAAAATATTGGGTGATACAAAAATTCCACAATAGCGATTCAGGTATGATTATGTGTGCAGGATTGATCTCACCTAACTTTAGCTGTCCAAAATGTCAGTGTTCAGTCTCACAATGAAGGCTACACTTTCCTCTGTAATTAAAAGACCTGTCTTAAGGATGGGAATTGTCTGATTTCAAACACATATCTTCCAATGCAGTGAGTTTCTCCTTGGATTTCACTCTTCCTTTTGAAAGATCCTGAACAACTATCTTGGACTAGGCACTACCTTTTAGGTAGCTATAGGGGAGGTTAAAACCCATTCTTGTGTTGAATAACATAAATAGAGATATATTCAAAGAAATACGAAAATTAGTGAAAAAGTTGTTAAAAAGTCATTTTATGAGAGAGGAGTGTCAAAGTGATAAACACAAAATTACAAAAATATCCCATGTCCTTTAGCAACTTACCTTAGATTTTCAGCAAAACTAAAGAGCAAGATTCAAGATATTAGGAGATATGTTTTCTTCCTACAGAGTGGAGTTCTTTGCCAACAGGTATCATTAAGCCAAAGAGAAAATAGAAATTAAATTTTAACAACACATTTTATGAAATTTTATGTTCTTAAATAAACCCAGAAAAAGTTATTTTGTCAATGCTGAAATTAGGACAAAATCAGCAATCAAACACATATTAACATGATAAACTGTACCAACTTCCTTTACCTGACAGCAGCACCAAATAATCAGTCTAAGACTACATACTTTGGTTAATACATCAAACTAGAAAAGGTCCCAGACTAGGTGCAGGAACATAACTCAGCCTCTTCTCAAAAACCAAACCAAAGAGACAGCAGACTGGTAGTTATATTAAATTACAAGTAAAAAACAATGGTACAGAACAAGTTACTTACTCATATGAGCTAGGAAATTCCTTGTATATTATCTCATAGATGGTCTGCTCTTCAGCATATCTGCTACTGATCACTCTGTTGTTAAAGCTAAATATTAAATTAAATAAGTTAAAATTTAAAGATATGTTCTGTACAAATTGGTATTCTGGTTTCTGTGTTTAAATCCTGACCTTGACTGGATGCCAAGTGTCCACCAAAGTTTCTCTATCACTCCCTTCCTCAGCTGGACAAGGGAGAGAAAATACAGGCTCATGAGTCAAGGTGAGGACAGAGAGAGATCACTCACCAGTTACCATCATGGGCAAAACTGTCTGAACTTGGGGAACTTAGTTTAATTTATTGCCAGTATAAAGCTGACTTCCATAAAGAGTAAGGGGGTGAACTCAAAGGAGGCTGTGACCCCCTGGGAAGCCTGCTGGCAGCTCATGGGGCTTCTGTCAGAAGCTAAGGCCCCACAGAAGGAGGAGCCCACACTGGAGCAGGTTTGCTGGCAGGACTTGTGACCCCATGGGGGACCCACACTGGAGCAGCCTGTTCCTGAAGGACTGCACCCCATGGAAAGAGACCCAGGCTGAGGGAACCCGTGATGAACTGCAGCCTGTGGCAAGGATTTATGTTGGAGTAGTCCACTGAGGACTGTCTGAGGTGAGAGGGATCCCATGCTGGATCATGGGAATAGTGTGAGGAGTCCTCCCCCTGAGGAATAAGCAACTGCAGAGACAAAGTGTGATAAAAGGTGGTGGGAGGAGCCAGAGAATTCAGGAGTGAAGTTAAACCCAAGAAGAAGGAAGGGAAAGGGAGAAGGTGTTCTCAGATTTAGTGTTTATTTCTCATTACTCTACTCTGATTTGATAAGTAAATAAATAAATTAATTTTCTCCAAGTCTGTTTTGCCTGTGGCAGTGGTGACAGAATGATCTCTTGCTGTCCTTATCTCAGCCCACCAGACTTCTGTTATGTTCTCTCTCCCTGCCCAGCTGCAAAGGAGGAGTGATCCAGTGGCTCTAGTGGCCACCTGGCCAAGCCCTTCTTTCTGTAAGCAGCAGCCTGCATGTCCGACACAGCCCCTAGAGAAAGCTGAGCAACCCTACACGTAAGCAGGATGGCAATGGTATGAGGATTCCTCAAAAGTGAACAAAATAATGCAAAAGAGGCTTCTGCATCACTCACTTCTGCTTGATTTCTGTCTCTCTTCTCCCAGAGTCTCCTAGGCGCTTGGTATGAAGTTCAGTGCTGCTCAATAACATTGTGCATTGGAACCTTTACAAGAAATTATTTCAAAGTTTAAAAAACACCATAAAGTTTGAATAGTAACAATCTGTTGGAAAAATCAAGTTTAAGGAAGTGGAAGAAAAATTTACTCATACACCTTTACCATAAACGCTGTGACAAACCTTCCCTGGATATGAGATTTTTCCTATCAGTTATTGCATGTCTAGGTAGCACTAATAACTGAGGCAGCCTTTCCACTCATCACAGACTTGAAGACCCTCTGTAACCTTTTCTTTACAGCCTGTTATATCTTCCTGTTTTATGCCAAAATTTGAAGAGGCAGCAAAGACTAAGAAATAAAATATGTCAGGGATAATACCTAGTCTGATATGATATTTATTGAAGTGGGCTTTTTATTTTAATAAAAATGGTAGTAAATCATATGTGGTGTCTGCTAAGCATCAGAGACAATACAAGAGCTGCCTATATAGAATCCAAATATTCCCTTGCTGCAATTCACACAATAGGTTGATGTCTCTGTGATCTCTGGATACTTTTAAAATGTGTTTGTGGGTTTTTTATGTCTGACATGCATGTCACAGGAACTTTGCAAAGTCAAATGAACAGGTTGAAGTACGTCTGAATATATTTTATCTGACATATAATTCACAAGTCCATACAATATTTTTCCTCTTCTTCAGCCAACAGGCGTGTAAAAATATTGTATTTTACAACTTGTTTGACTAAGAAACATCCATATTCTGCGGAATCTTAGAGATTAGACACAGACAAGTGTTACTTTGGTGCAGTTTTTTTAAATGCACCAATTGAAAATGTTACAGAAAATGCTGTAGAAAAATGTTATCCACACTTCTCATACTTGTCAACATTTAACCATTTCAAGTAGTACTGTTTGCCTGAGGTTTTTAAAAAGTTAAAATTCTTAAAAACAAACTGAAAAATAGGGTTGAAAAATCCTTAAAATGCTCTGTATTTTATTTTCAATCTAATTTATTGAAAGGTTTCCAGTAAAAAAATCTGGTATTTTAAATTGTGGACATTTGAGTGGATTTTAAAAAAATTTGGAAATAAAACCAGCGCAGAAATGAAAATAGAACTTCATGTCATGACAATTGACAATGGATCCCTAGGATCATTAACAATTTGCAACCCAGAAAAGAACCGTGTCTGCAGCATGTAGATACTCATGCAATAGCAATCCCACCTATAGCAGATAATGACTCTATCGAGAGCATATAGGTTACTGAGCAAAATGATGTATCAACCTTCCAAGAAAACAATACAGATTTGCTGTAGCAGAATAAATGAAAAAATAATGTGCTGTATTTCTGAAGATATGGTTGTTGCTTAGAAGTCATTTGAAATTAAAACACAGACAGGGAAAAGTATTTAGATACTGGGTAACACTCACATTAAAACTCAAAAACTTGCCTTGAATGCGCTCTGAACAAAAATTAAAAGAAGGGTTTTGACAATCAGAGGAAAAAATTCTGCCTGAATTCCTAGTAGGAAGTCTGGAAGAAAAACTCCTTTTAAGCTGCAGATTCAGCAGTTCAGAATACATGCTGTCTTTGACATTAAAGAATTGTGCAAAATATTCTGAGGATTTACAATCTTCTGTAATCCTATGAAATTGTACTCAGAAAACCGCATGGCTTAAGTGCAGTAAATTGAAAACTAAAACTTTCAACCATTTCTTAGTGCTTTTGCTACAGAAGGAGTCATTTAATGGGAAAAATACGGCAACTAAATAAGACTACCACGATAGCAGAGTCAGTCTTGAAAAAAATAGGATTACTGAGGTCATTTGTGTTGCCACCATTCACCCAGTGTTACTCAGAGAACTGACACATCTCTAAAGCATTTGCTTGGGATTCTTCACACATGTAAGTTTATTTGCTTGTGGGGGAACATTGTCACGGGCTTTGCATCCCTGCAGCAGAAATTTCAGTTAGATATTATTGTAGCTTCAGAGAAAAATCAGTCAGTAAGATACTGATGCTGTTACTAATAATTCTTGTACATTAATGTATTGGATCTTTTGCTCTGCAATTCCATGCTAGTGCAATGTAAGCATAATTTTTCCTGGAACCAGCATTATAAAATTCCTTACAAGAGGTACACTCTTAAATAATAGTAAGAAACCGTCACCAGGGAATTAATAAAGTAATTCTGGAAAAGGCCACTAATTCAAATTATATGCAGGTACATCCATTAGGTACAATTAAAAGGTCCAGCCAGTTTGCCTGGGGTCTCTGGGCACCAGGAAAAACACATTCAACTCAAGGTATCTGTGAAAACTTTGTGGGCAGCCTCATATGTGACTGTTTTAGCTGCAAACACAAATTTCACAGCTGCAGATGTCACAGCATAGTTTCCCACCAGGGATGAGGGTGTACTTTGAGAAGACAGCTCTAGACACTTGAGGCAAAAAGGTAAAAGAAGAGCTCCAAAATATGATGCTATGATTAAAAGTGAGCAAAGGAAAAAAAACCTCAGGAATCTCCTCCCATCATTATTTGATAAATTATGAAAACCTTTTGATAGAGCTGGGGGAAGATAATGTCTGTGGGCAGGGGAAATACTCTTTCTGGGCCACAAGAAACATCTGGACAAAATGGTGAGGCTTCACCAGATCTGAAACAGAAGAACAAAGTTCAAGTTCAGTATTGGCTGAGGACCTGACAGGACAAGCAGACTCATGTCCACTAATAGAAAGACTTCAAAAACAAAGCACATGCATATAGTCATATTTCTGGCTAACAAACAAAGGGACCAGACTTTCAACAGCAGTATCTACTGAAGGCTGGGCCATTGGGGAATATGGTTTCAAATAATTTATTTAAACAAGACAAGATTCTGATCTTGTTAGACTGGTGAAAGTCCAAAGTAGTTCCAAAACCTTCTAGCCTGGGGTTCAAAACCTTAATATCAGGGAAAAAAAAAAAAGGGGAGGGGGAGATCTCCTTTTTCAGTAATACTGACATAAGAATTCTCTTTGATCTTTGTGGGATATGCTTCAAACATTGTCTCATTTGATTAAATAGGAAGGGTTTAATTTTTTTCTACTTTTCAAAGGACCATCTTTATTACTTCTTCACTTTTGCTGTCTCACTATTCCAAATAACTTGAGTTTTCTATTTTCTGGTTACACCCTTCTCAATGGATTTATAACAAACTTTATTGTATATGAAGATCAAAGCATTCATCATTAATTTAGCCCAATTATCAGATGTGAAAAACAATGTCGAAAAAACAAATATAAGGGTTTCTTAAAAAGCAGGGTGTGTGGGAAAGATGGAGAGCAGTTTGGCAGCTTGCAGTGACACAGACTGGCAGCTGCCTTTGCACTAGGGAATACCAGTTACATAAGCACATATTCTTCCAGGAACTCTGAAGATGTCACAAGCAGTTCCCAGTGCTCCCTCCAGCTCCCCTTAGCCCCACCAGCCATTCCTTTGTGCCTGGGAGCCGTGGCCCTGCCTTCACTGACACACTCCATGTGCATGTCCGTGGGTGCTCTGCAAAGTGTGCCTGCAAGGATGGACCCAGTCTCTCCTTGCTGGAAGCTCTTTGGCTGCCTGAGACATGTGGGAATGTCAGTCCCTACACTGGAGCTGGGGAGAAGAGTCTCTGCAGCCAGGCCACGTGCCCCAAGGCGAGGCCAGGGGTCCCCCAGCACTGAGCTGGCAGCTGTGACAGCAAACTGTGCTGCTGCAGCCCATGGCTCTCCCTCCCCACAGCCCCTGCCCAGCCCAGTGCTGGGGCCCCGCCTGTCGCCTCCCTGGCTCTGTGGGCTGGGGTCCCACTGGTATCTCTGAGGAGCTACTTGAAAACGAGACAGCCGCCTCTACAAACTCGTCCTCAATTTCGATGGAATGATTGATTGTTTTTAAACTAGTGCATTGTATATTTTGGGAAAGAATTTATGATTTACCAAAAAATTTCTTGCTGAAATAAAGCCAAATGGACTCTGGTCTGGGCCAAGTTGCTCAACGTCCATGAACAAGAACATGTTTTTCTTTTTCTTCCTTTCTTGTTTTATGCATGCTTCTGGACTCATTTCATCAGCTGTCAGTAATTAAATACCATTTCAGAAAAGGGTTTATTATTGTAATTTCCTCAATTATTCTGGTTTTTTCTGCTCTCCTGAAACAAAATCATGGTCTCCTGAAAAATATCAGTCAGCTAAAGAACTAATAAAATATTTTTCCCTGCTGCTCCTTGCAAAGGGCCTAAGCCTTCAAGGTGCTGTACTTCTCTCCAGTTTATACCTTGACTACCATGACCTTAACTGAGGGCTTTTTCCTGCGTGTTCCACTTCTGCTTTGCAAGGGACATCACTGACTGCTGCTCACAGCCAGCTCACGTCCCCAGACCATGCACAATGGCACAGCAGTGCATGATCACCAGGAAAGGAGACTAATGAGAAATAAACTTGAAAGAAAGGGCCCTTTTTTAGCGCACAAAAAACTGCACCCAAATCAGAACAGATATAGTAAGAGGTGAAAGCAATCCAGCTTAAGTGCATAATAGACAATGGACTACCTTAAGCAAATGTAAGTATTCCTCTAGGAGTATGTGTCTTTTGAAATATTAAATTAAATATACATTAAAATATCTGGAAAATTCTGGTTTTAAAGTTATATTCCTTGGAGGAAAGAAAAGCAATTATTTTTCATGAAAGGCTCAGCAGAACAAAACCTACCCTCTGGCAGAAGGAACACAGTGGGCAAGCAGGGGCTGCTCTGACACCACGTAGATCAGAGGAAGGCTCTTGCTGGACCTCACAGGGCTTTGGATGAGGGTCCTGGCCATAAATGATGGTGGAACATGACAATACACAACGACATCAGGCAGCCCTGGTGCTCCCTTGCTGCTTCCCTCAAAGCAAGACTGGAACACAATGCGTGACAAAGGCACAGAATGAGACAGCCAAAAAGTCATGAGCCTCAGATGTTTAGAGTGGGACATCTGCCTCTGGCTCAAGAACTTTCTATACTGAATTCAGTTGCCTTTCCTCCAAGACACCCAACAACAGATAACCTCAATTTACGAGTTCAAATGCGCTTATCTTAAGCACAGGCAGAGATTATTTGGCGCTCAATGGAAATGCAAGGATCTAAAAATCAAAACTAAGCAAAATCTATTTATAGCTCTGTAACTGCCCTGTGAATCACAAATAACTAGGCCAATGTTTTCAGTGTCGAGACATTCAAAATCATGATTCAAGCCTTGAAAACAAGCATTTGGCTGTAAGAACTCAGTTTTTAAAAATAATAAAAACTGGGTTTTTTAAATTAATTTCTCCTATTTTGGCATTCATACCTCTTCAGTCATTAGAACTGGAAATTTACATCTTTAAACTGCAGCTGAGAGTCTCCCTTGTTCACTTGGCAGCAGAGAAGAGGGCTTTTAAAGGGACAACCAGCAGTTCTGAGTGCAGCAATACATTTCCAGGGTTAGATTGTCTTTTCACTACTCCACATGGTTAAGCAGGTACCAAGCACAAAGTCTCATATTGGAAACAGGTGGCACAGAAACAGCTCAGTGTTTTGGTGTTTCAGCATAGGTGTTTCACACACAGAGCTTTACTGTCATCCAGAGAGGAGGTAATGAAGTGTCTGTTGAAAACACCAGGAATCTTGCACTGTCTCAGGGCTTTGCATCATTCATACCTTCTGTTTGAATTTAATATTTAAAATTAATAAAACTCCAATAAATAATTGTTGCACTTTACTGCAAACCCAAAGAACAGCAGAATTTACAGAATATTTGTAAATCAGCACTTCTCTGTGCAGTTCCTCACTCCCTCATTTCCTCCGTAGAAGGTAAATTTACTAAGACAGGCAAGCTTGTCAGTGCCTATATGCTTGTTCAGAATCCAGCACAGAGGAGATCTGGTGGGGCTGTGTTTGGTCCAGCACTTTCAATCTGCTCTCACCTTTGCACTTCAAGGCTGCAGCAGGCAATAAAAGCAAAAGTGCCAAAATACTGCCAGTGTGCATAGTCTCACTTCATTTCTAGCCTACCTGAAAGCAGAGGTTCCAGGGACTTTGTGAGCTTCCAACAGCCCTGGGCCACCCAGATTAGAAGAACTGCAGATAAACATCTGAACACTGGGATGTTTATCTATATGAAATCCAATCTTTTGAAGTTCATCTGTCCCTTTCTCTAACGGCCATTATCTGTTGCTTTGAGATGCTGCATCCATCCCTATCAAAGTTATGTAAGCTCCCTGTGGTGCTCATAAACAGTCCCTCTATCATTTGTAAAAAGGCAGCCTCTCATTAGAGGCATTTATGACTTCAGCACTTGATGCATACAATATTTTATCGGCTTTTTTTTCTCAGAAACACACATTTATTTTATCATCTGATACTTAAAATAAGTATTACAAATGAAGAAAAAAATTGTGTACCACATAGGAAAAAACCCCACAAATATATAAAAGCTTTAGCTATGCCAAGATTGCTTAATTCTGATTAGCTATGACCATTAAGCAATCATTTATGGATTTACTGTGAGTGTTCATAGATACTAATGGGTTTTAGAATTCCCTGGGAATCCTCAAAGGTCAAAGGAAGAAAATGAACTATGAAGTGATAAAAAATGTATTAGGTGACTAATGGACAGGTTGTATATAGAATGGTTCCAGCAGAAAATGTTGAATTTTACCACTCAGATTTATGTAAAAGCAAATCTTGTGAGCAACGGCCCTTCCCCACTGATGAAACTAATGAAGAGAAAATTAAAATGCTTCATGGGAAGTCATTACATGGTGTGCTTTTCTCCGTCACTAAGAATGCACAGGAGATGGCAGGGTTACTAAGTCAAAATTTATTTGATTTTTCTTTAGGTGGGTATCAGTTTTCTTTTTATTTAGCTTCAAGTTTGTGAACACACATTTACATTTTTGCCTATTTTTGCCCGATTACATTCTATGCAATTCAAGACTCAAAGCTCTTCCAAATTTAATGAATGTGTCTTTATGCCACTGAGGTTGACCTTCTGGCTTTCCCGGGAGAGAAGGGAGCTGTGAAAGCCGGCAGAGACTGGCACACCTCGCTGTGGGTGCCCGGTGTGTGCCCGACCAGCGCTGGCCGTGCGGGCATCCCCGGTGACAGCGGGGCCGGCGGGGCGCTCGGTCCCAGTGCGCAGCCAGCACAGCCAGCGCAGGCTCCCGGCCACTGCCACTCGGGTCCGGGCGTTCCTGCCGGGCTGAACCGGCCCCCGCAGGCCCCGGCCGGGTCACACAGGGCGTGCGGGGGCTGCGGGGCCGCTGTCAG
>VXBR01004992.1:905598-948670 GCA_013400215.1 Cisticola juncidis | reverse complement strand
CTGCAGCATGGTCCATCACCTGCAGCATGGGGCATCACCTGCAGCATGGGGCATCACCTGCAGCAGGACCATCACCTGCAGCACCGGGCATCACCTGCAGCACTGGCATCACCTGCAGCACCGGGCATCACCTGCAGCACTGGGCCATCACCTGCAGCAGGACCATCACCTGCAGCATTGGCATCACCTGCAGCACTGGCATCACCTGCAGCACTGGGCCATCACCTGCAGCAGGACCATCACCTGCAGCATTGGCATCGCCTGCAGCACTGGGCCATCCCCTGCAGCACTGGGCCATCCCCTGCAGCACTGCGCATCGCCTGCAGCATGTGCCATCCCCTGCAGCAGGACCATCACCTGCAGCATGGGCCATCCCCTGCAGCAGGACCATCACCTGCAGCATGGGCCATCCCCTGCAGCAGGACCATCACCTGCAGCGCGGTTCCACGTCCGAGGGAGCCAGCCCTGCCCAGGGAGCTCACGGATGAGTGTGCAGCCGTGTGCGGTGCAAACATCCAGCCTGCGAGTGGCCCACAGAGGTTACTCAGCCCTCCCCCTGGCTGGAGCCGCTTCCACCATGAAGTATTCTTCCCGGTACCATCACTCAGAGAGTGATGACAAATCCAAAGGGTTTTTGGAAGGCAATTTTTGTGTGGTTTTGCATTACGAATGGAGTTTCACTGAGCAGGGAAATACATTTGGATTCCTGTTAGAAATACTTAGAGTCAGAGGAGCAGAAAGCAATCAGAAGTAAATACAACCTGCAATGTGATATATGTCTGTTACCTACATGAATTCTCAGGGTTGATACCACACTGCATACCTTTAAAATTATGTTATGAAGATGAAGTAATTCCATTCCAGTTTTTTGAATAATGTTCCAGACAGGCAAACTTTTAGCTTGTCAGCAAAGTTACTAATCTAAATAAAATTGTCCACATATAAGGAAAATGAGTCGTGGGGTTTGGTTCATAATTGGTAATTTTGTGCAGAAATCAAAGCTTTGACGGGCTTGCATATTTTTAAAAAGTAAAATTATATACATATAATTAGGGGAAGAAAAGCAAGGCAAGTGAAGAAGGAAAAGAGAGAAGATGGGAAGGTGCGGGAAGGGAAGGTGCGGGAAGGTGCGGGAAGGGAAGGTGCGGGAAGGGAAGGTGCGGGAAGGTGCGGTAAGGGAAGGGAAGGGAAGGGAAGGGAAGGGAAGGGAAGGGAAGGGAAGGGAAGGGAACCTGCAATTCTGCCAGCTTCCCTTTCCCTCTGCTTGGTCCCCCCTGCCAGTAAATAATATGCATGTGGGTTGTGTTAGGTTCCTGTCCTTTTGCCTGCTTCAACACAGAAGGTTGATGTGAGGTCTCCCACTCTCCATGAGTGTCCTCCCTGCTAGACTTGGAGATATGCAGAGGAGGAGCTGCTCTTCTCAACCTTTTCCACTCTAAACTGCTTACACATTGCCTGAGGGAAAAAGCTGTTGTAGATAAGAATGGAGGAAGAAGCTGTGAGAGTCAACACACTGAACAGCTAGAAAAAGGTTGAATTATTTGTGTGAAGGACAATATCTTCATCTTAAAGAGGTAAGACAATCAGCCCATAAAACCTTGAGGTACAGTATCAAGTCCTCATCCTAGGAAACAGAGGAGAGACTCTTAGACAAGCACCATAAACACTGAGCCATCTATGGGAAGATTCCCTCTCACTAGCACAATGAATGTAACATTTTGAGTTTATAAAATGTGCCTAGAAGTTAATTGAAACTGTTCATTTAGTGAGCAAAATTAACCGTTTCAGTACTATGGAAAAACTGAGTGAATATTGATTGATTTGATTTTTAAACTACAATTTATATCAGAAAGGAAGGAAAAGGGAAGAAAAACTAGCAAAGTGAATGGATCCAATGGACCAAAGCAACTTGGGATTTACCATGGCTAACAATATATTCATAAAATCTTCTTTTGAAAAAGAAAGATCCTGCTGGAGAAGCTAGTTTATTACCCTTCAGTACATGTAAGATAAGGGAAATCTTTGATCAGTTCAGGAAGACTGCAAGGTGTTTATTTTCTTTAATCTCAGTCAATAGCAATACTCAAATAAAGTAAGACTGATAATAGTCCAAGGAGACTATTGGATGCTCGTATCTGCAAGGAGAACAGAGTGTAACTGATCAGTGGCTGTCTCTATCAAGCTGCATTTAGCTGGGATTTCTCCTTTCCAAATTGTCATGACTGAAGCCAGTAAAAGTTGAAAGGAGGATGGATATCTGCAGGGATAATTGTTAAGGTGTGTGTACTGCTTTCTCAGCTATTAGATCAAAGCCCTTTACTGAACTATTTTATTATCAGACTTATAAATCAGTCTCAGTTCATTTTACAAACATTAGTACTCCCATCAATTACATGCATTTAGGACTAATGGTTTTACAGGAATGTTAGTTGTACAACTTTATTTCCTGAAAACCATCACAGACAACTATTAAAAGGTTATTAATTGCTGTATGTAACATGCAGAATTATTTGTTTCTGGTTTTTGACTCTCAGTAAATTGGCATGTAAGTACATTTGCTAACCAGTTAAACTTCACATCAAATTTACTGAATGCAAAACCATTTATAAGCCATCCTTGTCCAGGTTTCCTTCATAGACATAGTCTGAGTACACCAGGACCCTTCTACTGCTGCTTTTCAAAGCCCTCGTGGATGTGGTACAGCACTCTGCCACCATCCCTGCAGGGACCCTGGGACAGGGGCAGACTGTCCCCAGACAGAGGCTCCTTTATCAGGCAGGGACAAGTGTCAGGTCACAGCCTGTTGGCTCAGGTAGAAGGGATGGGTGCTGCACTGAGACCTGAACTAAACAGAAATAGCACAAGAAGATGCTCGAGGAGTGAGGATTTCACAGGAGAGAAGCTTCCCTGTGTAGGGTGTGTAACCTAATGGAGGAACGCTTTGAGCCCTGGCTCATTCCATACCTCAGCAATTTTGAAGCACCTCCTAGATTTCTTCAGGCATGTCCCATTTTGTTCTCCAACCCCCTGATAATGTAGATGCCTCTTCAGATGCACGGATTTAGCTGCAGGGTACATAATATGAATTGCTAGATATGATGTTCCTCTTTGGGTGAGAAATCAACTGCCTGTCCCACCCAAACCTACCCCTAGCCCATACTAAGTGCTGAAGTTCTGTTTCTGATTACTAAATAATAAAACAACCAGGACTCAAGATGTGAATGTTGCAGGAGTTCATCTTATCTGCTTTCCCTTTCTAACTGTGTCATGAACCTGAGATCTCGGTTCATTAGTTTAAGAGGCTGTTTACACATCGGAGGAGAAAGGAAAGACGGATCCTTTGAAGCCTGTGGAGCTACCCCAGTTTCCATCAGCTGAGGAGACAGTTCCAGGAGACCTGTCAGGCAATCTTTAATGAACTATGCAGTGTGTAAAGCAAACCTCAGATCTCAAAGACTGCACACTACTCAGCTTCCATTAGGTCAGGTAATTATGATTACCTCAAAGGTTTGTAAAGTAGGAGTAGAAAATATCAAAATAAAAATCACAGTTACCTTTCATGACCCCTCCCTAGGATACAGCTTCTAGCCATGCCAAGCCATGGATATACTCTGTTCACAGGTCTTAGTAAACCATGCTGCCTAAAGGAGTTAAAGTAAGTTGGAGGTACCATTTTACAGCTGAACATTTATGTCAATCCTTCATTCCAGAGTGGTTCAGCATTGCCCTGACCTTCACATCCCCCTTCAGATTGAATCTGTTACCCTCAGTGAGTATAAAGGCTATAAAGAAGCACCTGATCATAAAATCCACTTGGAATGCTTCTTAAACCTCCACCAATTATCCATTAAAAATTCTGGGGTTTACAGCCTTGCTCTCCTAATGAAAACCCAGTAATATTATATCTGCTTTAAACTATTTCTAGCCATCTGGAGAAAAGTCTGGACAACTTGAAATAATCATTGATTGATGTAACTAAATAAAATCATCTGAGTATTTTAATGGATAATAAGAGACATTATCTCTTTTTTTATAAGCAAGAATCTGATCTAAAATTAAAGATATGGATGGCCTGACAAGGACCTTCCTAGATCAGCCACCATCAGCCTTGGAAAAGGAATATCATTTAGATAATATTAATAATATAGAAAAGAATTATTTAATTCAGTGGAGACCAATATGTAATGAGCTTATATCTTCACCAGAAAGCCTTTTAATTTGCAAGGAGCTCTTACACTGTAAAGGAAAAACACACCAAAAGGAGCTGCAGCAGGGTTTCCAGTGAGTCACCCTGAGAAAGCCGAGCATAACCAGGAGCTACTTTGGCTTTGGCAGGCTTAAATCAGCCAAAAGCAGGGAGCTGGACCATGAAGACAAACTAGCAGCTCAGGAGGAGATTTTAATGCAGTTCTGTAGTGCTCCCTTAAAATAGAAAAAAAATCGGGTTTTTTGTAATTTCCACTTTCTTCTCTCCCCTCAAAATAAAGTAGGAGTTAATCTCTCTGCTTTTAAAGAACAGCTCATTGATTTCACTTTATTCTGCATTCATCATCACAATTCCTTCCAAGGTGCACTGGCTTCCCTGTTTGCAGCCATTGTCTGGATATTTTTTCAAATTTTGTGGTAACTGCTCCAAGTTACACCTGCCCTGGCTGCCCTGATGCCACATCACCGACTCTCTGTGATGACCTGCCTCGCTGAAACCTCTGCCCTCATGCTCTTCATCGTCTTCAGCTTACCTGACACTCTCCCTCAACTGAGCATGATCCTTTTCTCGCAATGTTGGCCTGTTCCACGTGCTCCTTTGGGCTCTGTTATCCAGAGATGGAACATCCAAGGCAGTTTTCTCCCCTGCCACCCTCTCTCAAGTGAAGGAGCACTGTCTGTCTGACTGTAAGTCATCTCCCACTGCTCATACGTCATCTGTGGAGATTCTCCTCAAAGCTTATTCTCAAACAGCTTCAAACAGGCAACTAAAGAGCTTGTAGCTGACTAAATACATGAGAAGCAACAAAATAAATCACACAGACCTTGGCTGCAACCTTTGCCTCAGTCTTCTCACACAATTAGCTGTTTCCACTTACTTAATGCATTAGTTTATCTACTAATAACTTAATCTGTGTCATGGAAACTCGTGTCTTGTTTTGTACATGAGACCCCAGTGCAAAAATTACATCATTTTGTAGCATGTCAGACTTTTTCACCTCAGCCTTTACAATTGTTAATCATAAAAGGGCAGCCTTTGTGTAAAGCATTTCTGTTACTGCAGGCATAATGTCACACTCAAATTTCATGGAGTATGAGGTTCCTGCAGATCGGAAACTGAAGGATTAGTTATGGCTACTGGATTCAGACAAGAAAAAAAAAACAACAAGAAAAGCCAATCTGAGAGGTTAAAATTAATCTTAGAGAGCAGCACCATACAAAGAGAGGGACAAATTCAGCTTCAATCCAAGGCTAAATATCCAAGGCCAAAGCTGAAATTCAACTACTATGTGTTCCAGGAGGCACTGACATTTTATATCTGCTGCATATGGCTAAAGGTTTGATGAGGGTGGCTGCATGGTCTTTCTGAGGAGCACTCAGGCCACTTGCTCAGTCACAGTACACCAGGACCTGCAGAGCAGGACTGGCAGTGTCTGTAGCCTCCCTCTCATCATTTCATTGTCTCATCCCATCAGCAGAAGGCACTCCCTCTGCCAGGATGTAGGAGAGTGGAGCCTGACTTCTTCTTTTAAACATCAACTGGAGCCAACCAAAGGAGCAGCCATATTTTGAAAGAAGGGAATGATCACAGGCTGATTTCCAGACGACTTGCTGGCACTGATTTTCAGAGGAGAGCTGGAAGCCATCTCTAGGAGGGAAAACAATTTTCACACTACAGGGTGAAGTGTGTGATCTGGGACTTATCCTTGCCCTGTGCATATTCCACTCACAGGGAGATGGGTCTGCCCAAGGCAATGCTGTCCACTTTGGGGACGCCTGTCCTCTTTCCATGCTTTGGAGGAGAACCTAGGGATTTGATTTGGGGGTGTTAGTATGATTTGGAGATGCTGTTACAGTCCTGTAGCTATGGGGTCTTTAGTGGAGATTAGTGCAAAAATAAGATTCAAAAAGATTGCAGAATCCACACAGAGACAAATACATTTTTAGCCAGGGGCACCCAAACTACACTTAAGAGTTTGCTTGTCCAAGTTGCTATTAAAGCTAACAAAAATAGATATATTTTTGGTCTAGGAGCTTTAAAAGGAAAGTTGACAGCTGAGAGACAAAATATATTAATTCTGAGACTAGTTTTTGGCAGGACTGGGGAGACTACTGAGATTGTCTGAAAAGTCTCTGTAAGTTCGGCACTGTCCTGACAACCATGAGAATGACATTAAAGAGAGCAGATACAGACCCTGTCCAGACCACAAACCCCACATGTACTGATCCTCAGGTCCACTGGGCTCTTTTAAAGCAGCTGACATTATTTTCCAGCTTTTTAAATTTCCAGATTTTTAAATTATTCTGGCTTCTCTGAACTGACATAAATCCAGACAGTGAGTTAAGCTTGGAGACAGGAGAAACATATCCAGTCCTTCAATTCCCCATTGAATGCTGCTATGGGACTTGAACTGGCAAGAGGTTTGAATTGAAGCTGCTCCAGACATTCTGTCAAGCCAGCATACCACAAGACCTCCAATCCCTAAAGCATTTTTTTATTACAGAACAAAATAACAAGCCAAACATTAAAATTAGTAAATAGGAGAAAACTCAGAATGTCTGGATGAGACTGCTCAAGTAAAAGGCTTTATAGCAAAGCTCCTTGGTGTTCTTGCAGGATGGGATAGGTTCTCCAGCCCTGCACTCCAGAGGTTTCCTGAGTCTTGCTAGTTTATGTCATCCCCACTGATGTTCACAGCTCCTTTCCTTCAGGAGCCTCTGGGACCTTCCTTTCATGCAGAAATCCTTAGTGCTCCTTGCTGAACCTCTAGACCCCAGCTACAGGCATCCTGTCCCCCCCTTCCAGCACTGCCTGGGGGCAGTTGGTGGCCAGAATCCTTACCCCTGGCCCTGGTGGCACAACAGTGGCTCATATCTGCTCTCATGTCAGGAGAACTCTCACTTAGCTTCTCTCTCATTAAACACTGCTGGCCCAAAACAGACTGACGTGGAAGAGGGTTTAGTTTGCTGTTTCACCAATTTCTGCTTCTCTTCTGAGCAGAATGCACACCTGGAAGCTTAGGAAGAAGGAAGACAACACAAGCCTGCTGCTTCTGTTACAGACCCTCTTGCAACCAGATGACTTTGCACCTGTGTAGTTCTGATGGGGCAGAACATGGTCCCTGGTACTTGTGATAACTGCAGCCCCTGGTGATTGTCACTTTTGCTCCTGCTGACCTGTGTCCCTTGTCACAGCAGGCAGAGAGCCAGGGCCAACAGGCTTGAATGTGTTGTTGGTGGCTCCTGCCTGGTGCTGGTGTCCCTTCTCTGAGTAGTCATCCATGCTGCCTTCAGCAGCAAAAGGATCCAATTCAGATGTCTTGGCATTGACCTTCAAATCTCAGCTCTAATACGCTTAATATAACAGAAAAGGTAGAAGAGAAGGGTGTGGACTAATTTTCATCCTTCAAAAAAAATTACTGGGGGACATCCATCTCTTCTGTGGAGTCATAGAATGAATAAAAGTGGTTCTTAAGATGTTTCCTTTCTTTCCCCAGGAAAATAGTGAGGAATAAGAGGAGATCTGTGTGCTTTATATGCAATACTAGAGTTCCTGGTGTTTTCACCCTGAAATCAAGGAGAACATCAAATGTATCTTCTAATTTTATTTGTATTAGTCATAGTGTGATAAAGCTGGAGGAGGCAAAGAAGAAAAGAACTAGGACTGGTTTTACTCTCATCAGACAAACTGTTAGTGGAATAAAAAAGTCATCAATATCCAGGCTTAGCACTAATGACTATTTAGCAAACTGATAGAAAGTGGAACAGTGGAAACATAAAGAAAGAACTTCTGAGGTAGGAAACTTTTGGCTATGTCCAGTTGAGCAGACACAGATGTGCAAACCAGAGCCCCATGTCCCAGAAGATGGAATGTCCCAGCTGAGACAAGAGGGAAAAGTTTCATGGGTGGAAGAGAATTAGGTGCTCTCAGCAGCACGTGATCAGGCAACAGGGAGTCGTGGAGAGGAAAGGCAATGTCCAGTTTGGGGTATGAGAGGTGTCACACAGCCTGACACAGCAGATACTGGGTGCCAGACATCAGAAATCTGCCAGGCACTGCTGGTAGGGTGAGTTCAAACAAGTCCAAGGAGGAATTTTAAGCAAGTGTATTGTATGCTTCGGGTTTGAAGCAGCCACTGTGAGCTACACTCTGGCTGTGAGGCTGCAGAAAGTACCATCCCCAGTAACAGTTTTAGTTCAGCTTAGAAGAGTTTCTGTGAAAAGATGCACAAAATAAAACCATGTCCACAAGCCGAGCCAAGTGCTGGTGGAGGTTGCCATCCCGTATCTGATACTACATCTCTGTACTTTTTTGTCAGAGAGAGATGACAGAGAAAGATAAATACAATGTGTATTCCTCTGACCTCCAAGAGCCTGGGTGATGCTTCAAGCAACCTTTGTTCAGCTCCTGAGAGTTTTTTTTTAATACAGACAGTGCAAAAGCCAGAACTAGATTAAATCTGCCATAATGAGTAAAAAACTTCAAGGATTTGGTCTGGTGATCTTAATGAATGGCTGAAGAGTATGTGTCTTGGAAGACATCTCAGGATTACCTGAAGGATTAGTTCTTTGCACAGCTCACACACATCAATCATTTAGCTTCTTGTGGATCTCTTAGCAAAGTATTCTTCATGACCCTTGATTTCTATTTTCTGTAAAGATTTATTATTACAACAGAATAACTAATACCAGGCATTATCCAAAGCAACCCCTAAAACAGGAATTCACATATTTGCATCCTTTTCAGTATTTCAAAAATCTTTGAAAGCTTTGTAATGTTTTTATATAGAAAGAGTTCAAGAAAAATATACAGCAAGTATTATCTGTGTCATTTGGATTCAGTTTGGCACACTTGGCCTTCACAGTGCAGCTCAGAGCTGTCTGAGGCCATCATGTTTCCTAATGCTTAAAGAGAAATGGGGCTGTGTAGCTTCACAGGGAAACTGAGTATTGAACGAGGAATCCAGTGCCTTTTGGGGAAAGAAAACCTGTATATATCATCACAGCAAAGAAACACATTCATTTTATCCTTACCTTTTACTAATTCAACATTAAAATCATATGGTTTTACATGTAGTTGAATGGGCTTATTCCTGGAGATGTGAGCATTTGAGGATCATAATCAAAACCTTCAGCTGCAAGAGTTGTATGAATTATTTCTTCCTTTAGGAGGGTTGGTTCTAGGTTTAATGATTTAGGTGGGAGAGTCTAGCTTATGGATTGCAGCTTCATTTGCTGGATAGGTCATCATTCACAATGGCTTACATGTACTACAAGCTAAATATCATGGAAATATCATGGAAATATCATGGAAATATCAAGGCACTGTTTAGATGAGGACAGAGAGCAGAGGCCAAGTCTCGGATTTGTTTCTGCTTTGTCCTTGGTTATGTTGCTATGATGCAAAAAAGAACATTAATTAAAATGTCTGTAGTTTATGCACTGTTAGTACACTGTCATTGCTGTCACATCAAAGCTACAATTCTGCTATAATGGGTTAATTAATTAAATTGGGCTATGTGGGAACCCGGAAATCACATCTGTGCAGAAGGTTTATGATCCAAAGAAAGTTTTGAGGAGTTTGTGATGGATTACCACATTGTAATGATGATTTCAGAAAGGGGTAACTGTGTCCTTTTCCACAGGCTCAGCTGTTCACCCCTTCCTGCACCTGCGCTGGGCAGTGAGTGGGCACCACAAGCAAAGCGAGCAGCAAAGGCTGAAGCAAAGGAGTGAGAGGGAGCGGAGCTCTGACTGAGCATCCTCCAAGCTTCAGCCAATGCAGCTGAGAGGGTGGGAGCAGGCAGGCCCAGAAACATAGGTGGTGGCAACCTTGTTCCTCCCCCAGGAGCAAGAGGGAGCAGGAACTGAATTGTGACTTTCATTGGCAATTTGATCTCTGCTATGCTCCCAAGGCAGTGAGACCATGCCCTGCCCCTCACCTTAGTGTGGATTGCAAAGTCAGTGCTAAAGGAGATAACCAGCTGTAGGTCTTTCAGAGAGCCTGAATTCAATCCCCCCAGTGAGAACATTCAGTTATGTATTTAGAAAGGAAAAAGGTTTCTACACAGTATAAATCCTTGCTTGATAATCCCCGAGCTAATGGGGAAGGCATTCAGTAGTAAACTACAGTCCTTGCACAAAGACATCTGTAACCAGACCGGAGCTCTATGATTAAACTCAAATTCACAGATTGGTTACATGCAGCTAATTTTATTCATTGAGAATACATGACCCCCCTAAGCGGATGTTTAAATTAAGTCAGAATATTGATGACAAATGTTCAAAATGTAAGACAGATGCCTGCAACTTTTGGCATGAAATTTGGAACTGCCAAGAGGTTTGGGAATACTACTCTGGGGTCATTAGGAATTTGGATATCCAAAATGCTCCCCAGCTGCTGATCTCTTCAGAGGCTTCTATACTTGGTCCTGGAAAATTAGAAAATCAGTACAGTAAGTGATGCCATATACACTGCTGGATTGGTAGAGTGCATAAACAATTGGAGAAACTTTTCCCTTTTTCTAGGAAAAATGCAGTGAAGAGAGGGCTGTTGATGTGAGTCTGGGTTTAAACAGACAGTGAAAAAAATAATCCCTGTTTCTTTAAAAAATTGGTGTTTGAATTGTCTGGATCTGGCTTTCACAGTGTTTCTGAGCCCAGGCGTGACCACTGGAGTTCAGCTGCCTGTTGTGTTGTTGTTTCCCACAAGTGCACACAGATTTTCTGTGCTACAGACAAGGCCACCACTGCACCCCTGCCCCCAGCTGCTCTGCTGGTACCTATGGAAAAGGTTCTTTCTCAGGTAAATAAAGAGAATGAAATCATTAAGAAAAGAGGATGAAGGATTGGTGTGTATCCCACAACAGACATGAGGTAGAAATCCCCAAAGTGTGGGGGTTGGATCCGACACCCAGGAAGTTAAGGGAAAGAATCTCATGTTATTTTAATTAGCTCCATGCTAGATCCATAATTGCAATGCTATAAACAGAGACACTTTGCATGGATCAGATGTCAGCCCAAAATGGGGAATAGGATCTGAATTCCTGACTGTACTCGAACCGCCAGACAATCCTGTTTTTCCGGTGCTGAGTCCCACAGCTCCTTCACCCAGGGACTTGATGGGAGCTCCAGATTTTCCTGAACCATGCCAAGCTGCCATAGGTGGGGCCTTCAATCCCAACCCAGCATATACCACTGCTTGCCTGACTGACCTGGGAAAGTCTTGCTTCAATTTATGGAGTTATGTGATCTGGCTACACTAGAACTGGGAATTCTAGAAGAATATTGAGGTGTTTGATGTCTCATTTTCCTGCCAACACCAAGAACAATTTATCCACTCATAATTGTTTCATAGCTAGGCTGATAGCTGGGAAAAAAAAAGGTGTGTGTTACTAATACTGTGTTTTTCCTAAGGTTGTATGAATGTAGGCCAGAATTACAGAAAAAATATTTTAACTTAATTTTGAAAAAATAAAATAAAAAAAAGGGGCAAAATGCCTATTTTTTAAACTACTATGAAGTTTAGTTTTCCACAATGTCCACTGGCATCTTTCTCAGCAATTCATTTTAATAGTACACACTTTCTGGCAGTAAAAAGGGAGATAGCAACTAATATAATTAAGACTGCAAAACAACCTCTAAACTGAAATGTGTCTCTCGGCAGAACAAGCATAGGATTGTTCATTACAGTGCTCTCCAGGAATAACAAAAACAATTCCCAAAAATGCATTATTAATGGACATTCCCAGAATTAATGATAAAACAAACCAGATGTTCTCTTACATTTGCCTCATAAATGCAAAGTCAATATGCCAAACCAAAAAACCCATCTTTGGAAAGCTGTAGGCTATTTATGAAGGTACTTTAACTGTATTTGTCTTTACTATAAGAGACAGAATTCCTTATCTATAGTCAAAAAGAATGTAGTTATGATTCTATGTCTATTAATGAAGAAAGGGCTCATGCCCAAGAGAAAAGCAGGTGAGATGTACAATTTTGCATAGCCTGGATTTACTATAGAGCTGTCCATTTCAAATTAGACACATTTTTTATAAAAGAGAAAACCACAATATTCTTACACAAAGAATACCCCACTATCAGAGTCATAACTTCCTCCTATAAAAATATTTTCAAAATATGGCTTAATACTAAAAAGTCATTCACCAAAAGAATTTTATCTGTATTAGTAGGTAGCAGTTTAATATTTATCCATCACAGAACATGTTTACTCACATGGAATGTATTTCATTCCCCTGAATAAAGGTTGCAAAAGTCAACTGAAGCTGATAGAAAGAAAATACTACTGATAAAGAAAAGTACAAAGAAAATTATACGTATGCTAATACCTTAATGTAATAACATCAAACATGGTGGGCCATCTGGTGTCAATCATCTGCTGAAGTCAGTGGACCTGGAAAAAATTCCATCAGATTAAGTTCTTGGACTGGTGTACAATATTTCTGTGCACTATATTTCTTAAGAGAATTCTTTAAGGAAACCGTTAAGAAAAATTGCTTTTGAAAAGTCACAAGTGTGCATCAGGAGTATCAGGAGTAAAGAGTGAACAGTAATCAAGCACAAGGGCTGATATCAGAAGTTTGGTACCTTTCATTTGTAAATAAAATTAGAAGAACACATAAGATTTTTCAAGCAAACATTAGATTCCTATTTTATGCAAATACTTGAGTCTAACCACTGTTATTTTAAATTATTGAACAGTGTCTGGGTTTTGTTTTTAGTAGCGTTTTCAGTTGCCAAGTGACATCCAGAAAGAAATGGCAGCATTTATGCTGAAGGATTCTGTAATGAGAGGCTCTCCTGCAGGACTGTGTGCAGGGAGACACAGAGCTGAAGCCATTGAGGAAAAGGCAGAAGTAATTTTTTACTTTGTGAACTTCACTAACATGCCTTAGGTTGTTGGGATTTTTTTCAACATTGTCAGTCTAGTCTCTGTCATGGTCATGAGATATGGCCAGGGTCTCATCCAAAGACTCGTAGACTTTTAAAGTCCTTTGGATCTCTTGCAAACCTGCCCTGCAGTGAAGTGTCGTGTGTCCTACTGCTCCACCCGGCTGAGGCATGGTGTTCCCTCTGTGCTGATAGCCAGATCAGTCCAACTCACACTGCATGCTGACCCTACCATTCACACTCCTCCACTTGTCAGGGCTGTGGAATGAACCACCAGCTAAAACCTTCCATCACTCCTGGATTGCACTATTGCACCTGAGCAGAGGAACAGTTCTGACCTTGCAGTGCCATAAATAACCATCTCCATTACCTCTGCTCTGCAGGCCTTGGACACCTAAACAGTTCTGAGCTACAGGGCAGCTCAAACAACGTGCTTTTCACTGGGGGCTGAACATCACACAGCCCACCTTGGGGTCTCACTGCAAGTAGGATCTAGGTATACCATATCTTCTTTCCAACCACAGTCATCTTTCCTTCTAGTAGAGCTGGTGCAGGAGAGGCACAAGGACATGCTTGGGTCTTACCCTGACGGGGCTGACCTGCTGCCAGATTCCATGCCTGGACCAGTCATGCAGCAATCCCATGGTCTATTGCTCCTCAGACACCCAGCCTCTTCACTGCAGGCTGGGATAGGCTGCAGTGGAATAGCAGATCCTGCTGAGTGGCTCTGACCTGAGGCCAAGGTCAGCTGGTTGTGGATTGCTGCTGGAGAGGAACAACATGCTGTGCTTCTGCTCTGCTTCTTTGGCCATGAGGCCACACCAAGCACTGAGCTTGTTCCATTTCCCGCAGTATTGACAAGGTGAGGCTGAGAAATATCTGGGACTCCCTGAATCCTTTGCAACTCTACTTTTTGAGATAAAACTACTGCAACACTAATGTTTAGCTGTGCAGATGATGAGGTCTTCTTGAACACCTTTTTCTAAAACTTCTTAAGGGTGTGGACCCTGCAACTTCTGTGTGATTCACAAGCAGCAGCTTTCCTAACAAACAGGTCATTTTCAGCCTTCCTCTCCCAAACACTACAGAGCACTGTAGGTACTCATAACAAATACACACATGGCCTTAATTCCTGTGCGTGAGAACATGGATGGGAAGATGTGCCACCAACAGGAGATCAGTGGTTGGAGTGAGAAACATGGGAAAAGCTGCTGAGCAGCAGAGCAATTCAAAGTGTTTGCACTGGTCAAGAAAAACAGGAAATGAAGGTGAATGTGCTTCTCAGAAGGTATGTAATTTTTCACTTTAAATGAAAATACTGAATATTAAACAAAACCACTTTATCTAAAAGAAATAAGGAATAAAAATTTGTTTCTCCATTTCACAGCTACTGATTACTGTTCAGCCCTAACAAAATTTGGAAAGACTTATGACAGCCACCTTGTCCAAACTCTTGCTTGGAGCAGGGATTAAACATTGGGGAACATGAGTTGAAAGTCAGCCTCTTCTCCCAGGTAATAATTGATAGGAAAAGAGGAAAAAGGCTCAAGTTGCACCAGAGGAGATACTGGATATTGGTAAACATTTCTTCATTGAAAGAGTGGTCAGGCTGCCCAAGGAAGTAGTGGAATCATCATCACCGAAAGTGTTCAAAAAGCATGGAGATGTAGTGCTTAGGGACATGGTTTAGTGGTGGACTTGTCTGCATTAGGTTAATGGTTGGACTCAATGATTTTGTAGGTTGACATGAGCTGCTAGAACCCCAGCTAGCGCTGATTCTGGCTGTGCCAAGGGCCATTCCCAAATCTGCTGGCAGATTCAGGTAATGGTGCAGAACAAGGCTGTTCTTCTACAGCAGCAGGTGTTGTGGTGTCTATACTTCAGAGCAAGGACTAGAGAAGGCTCTTTTCTGTACAATTTCCCAGAAACCTTTATTCCCCAGGAGGGGGGGACAAAAAAGAGCAGGAGACAAAGCCCGCGCCCACTTTTAAACGCGAGTGGTGGGGGGTGTGGAACAAGCAGGTGATTGGCCCAAGGACAGATGGACAGGGGTTTTTCCATAACACAGGGCAGGGTCAGGGGAAAGATGGACAGCAGACTAAAGCTTCTAGGGACAGGGCAGGGGTAGGAGAGGTAGACAAAGGGGGAGGCATGCTTGGATAGCACCTGACCCATCGGGTGGGGGAAACGGAAGAACCACTGAGATACAGAACTCAAACCAGCTTAACAAAACCCCACCACTATGGTAGGTCTTTCCCAACCTTAATGACTCTATGATTTTCTGTTGATGTATTTTGCATGCTGTAATGGCCCAATTCTCATTCTCCCAGCTGCATGATCTGTTCTCTCACAGGTGACATTATTCTGGTGCTTTACTTGAATCCTCCAGGCCTAGAGGTAATTAATAACAAATTATTTGGTGGACACCCAACTTTTGTGATTAAAACTTAAAATGTCTCAATTATTCCATATTGAAAAATATGTAGTCAGAACACTTTTGAACAAAAATATGTATGATTCTCCTCAAAAATCTTTGTGAAGTATTTATGTTAATGTCCAGAGGTACATTGAATCTTTCCACTAAACCATCAATAAGAAAAAAGATTTCCTCCTGGAATGGAAAGGCGCAGCAAATAAACTTCACAGGAGAAGAAAATTCATCATAGCTGCTGTAGTGGCCACAACTGAAACCTGGTCTGATCCACAAACTGCCCAACTCCTCGAGCTTGGTGAGAACACACAGCACTCAATCTATCCCACATGGAGAATGAGCTTCCATGCCCCACATGCTGCTGCCGTGCCCCACAGAGCTACCCAGCCTCCCTCCAGTTTAGACTAAGTAATGAATGCAATACTGTTTTTTTCTTGTGTTGTGCTCTCTGTACTTTGCAGGCATAGGGACCTGCAGAAGCAGCGAGGTGTCATTTGTGCCACAGTGATCCCAACAGTGTGGTCAGCCCTGCTCTGCCACCCCCCAGGATCCCTGTGACCCCTGCCTGGCCTCAGCAGAAGGGGACACTGCCTGGGCACCGTGCACCCCACACTGCTGGCTGTCCTCCGGAGCATGGCCACCCCTTCACAGAGCAGCTGGGGTGGGCAGGGCTCAGAGGGCTCCCGGGCCAGCCCCTGCCCCAGCACAGCCCCCTGGAGCTGGCTGTGAGCGCTGTGAGCGCTGCGAGCGGGGCATCCAGGCAGCACAGCCAGGAGAGGGTACGGCCCCAGGGGCAGTGTTTGTGTCCCTGTTTTGGTTACTCTCTAGCAACCAGAGAAATCAAAGGCACTAGTTTGCACCTGGTTGGTTTTGAGGCACAGTTTTCATGGTCAGACTTTCCATTTTCTGATTGTGGCCTGCTGGCAGATGTTTGATAAACACAGAAATTGGGAACATTATGATTCCAAGGTCAAGTGTTGCTGTTCTCTGTAGTGGGCAATCGGCCTCAATGGTTTTGAGGTGCAACTCTCCCTCTGGCCACAGGTAAACTGGAAACCCCTTTTCATTTCTTACATAGAGACTACAAACAGAATTTTTGTATTCTTGATACAGAGTTAGCTATTTTATCACTGTTACGCATTTAAACGTGAGTCTCCAGCACAACATTTGCACTGTCCTGAATATATTTCTTCCCCTCTAAAGTGTCGGATAATTCCTCAGTCTCAGGAGTACAGACATATTACACAACCCTGGACTTTTCAGCTTGATGGACGTAATCTCCATGCTTATCCAAATATTTCAGAGCTCTGTCAGCAAACAAAGAGTAAATCTTCACAGCTCCCATCATCCAGCCCCAAGGCATTAACAAAAGCTCCATCTGTACTTAAAATGGCAGAGCATTTACTGAGCTTTCCCTGGATTCTCTCCAGCCATTTACAACCTTCCACTTGTAACACTGTCCCTGTGCCTGGGTCTAAGGAACAGGTATCAGCTCGGGGGACACCTGCACCCTACAGCCCCTCAGAGCAGGACACAGGCTGTCCTGTCGTGTCTGCCCCAGGCCTGTGACACACCACTCATGCAGGAGGGCTGGGCAGTGCAGCACAAAACCCTAAACTATCAGGAAGTTGCACTGCTGGTTCATCCAGTGGCTCCCAGGTGAGACCACGCAGTGGCAGGAGGTGCCAGGGCAAGGTACAGGAACGGTGGTGCACAGGGTGTCTGGTGTTTGTGTTTCTGCTCCTCTCCCTGCCTTGCCCTCATTAGCATCTCGTCAGGCACAGTGTGTCAGGCAGATTGCACACATGGCACAGTCCTGAACAATTTCAAACACCATTCCCAAGCATCTGCAAGTGATTCTGTGCCATTCATGGCTGTTGCTGTATCATCCCAGGTGGGCTGCCCAGGGTCTTTCCACAGGTGTTTGGAGATGAAGCATATTCAAAGAAACATCCACATCTCATTTCTACTGCTTCTGTCCTCTTTTTGTCTGATGCCAAAGATTAAAGAATGCAAAGATTGAAACATAGAAATTATATTTACACTATCAAGACATGTTCATGCAGCCATTTGGTAAAGCCTGTTGCTGGTTAAAATTTAATAATGTGTATGTTTGCAAAGCAGCATTGGACACAGAGAAGACATGTGACCAATGTAGAAGAACACTAAGGGAATTTTTAGAGTCAAAGAAATAGAAGGGTTAAAATTACATTCCAGTTTAGTGGCTGGAGATTTTATTTACAACTCTGGAATAAAAAAAAAATGTCTCACCTCAGACATCTAAAGTGAGCAGTTTATGATGCAGAACTCTAGAATAGTAAGTAATTACATGTAATGTGGTAATCTAGATGAGCAATTTAAGAGTACCCATAATTAAGGAGAATAATAGGATGCTAAATATCAGATAAGTAACCTCTGGCAGAGAAGCTTGTTTGTAGAACCTGAGGAACTCGGTGGTGATCCATCTTCTACCCACTTTGAAAACGATAGAAAGGCTTTAACTTTTCCAGATTCTTGTAATGAAATCTTGCACTATGAAAATTCTTCCTGCAGCACACCCTGCACTAGCAAAAATCATATTTGTCAGTGCTTTGGAATGGGAGTTATCACTACAGTGACCAGAAGGAAAGCATTTGAGTATGCCAAACCACTGTATTTGAATAAACCACCAAGAAAAAAAGCAATCTTCAGAAATACCAAAGATTTACCTAAATATTCTCCTTTAAAAGCAAAAAGAAGTGCTTTGGAAGGATTCAAAAAATGCCTTATGGCAAGCTGGCTTTGACTGTGTGATTCAAATCAGTACAGAAGAGACTAAATTCTTGTTAAGCTAAACTGAGCTGTAGCTTGATTTGACTGGGTTTGGAGTTCAGCAGGTTGTCTCTGCAGATATCCCAACCCCTTCTGCAATTGGAAGGTGAGCTAGAATAAACGAGCATGCATTTTGGTCCCAAAAGTGGAAGAAAAACCCTAATTCTTGCTGTGGATGGTAAATGTGGTCCCTGGGGTGAGGTAAGTAATGGCTAAAACTCTAAGGTGAAACACTGAATCTTCAGATGTTTTTGCTGTCTGTGACTATCTGTGAATAATGTATATCATATACAGTAGTGATGCAAATGTGCCTGGGTGTGCTCTCTGGCAATGAGGCAGTTCCATCTGCACCACTGAATTCTGAGCTGTACACTGGGGGTAATAATCCTGCCTGTGGCATCTCCTGCATCAGCTGAAGTGGCCCTCCAAAATTCTCTGAGGCAGGGAGAGCCCTGGCTACAGCCTATTTTGCTTCCATAGAGATACCTGTAGACACAATATGCTGTTCCAAAAACACCGTGTGGTTCCCCTTTGCAGGTGGCAGTGGTGTGCACAGAGGCAATCAGTGCTGGGCAGCCAAACCATCCTTGCTGACCAGTCAGTTCCCTCACAGACATACCTGGGATCAGGGCAAACAAAGGCATCATACCAGGACTCACACCACAATCTGGGTGCCCTCATGCTTTGTCTAAGCCAACAAGGGCAACAGGATGAAGGGATGTAAAGTATCATTTCAAAGTGTGAGTGACAGAAGACATGAGGCCAGCCAAGGAGCAGCACAGAGATGTGTCACCCCTTCTGCTCCCTCCTCATCTCTAGGCCCTGTTTCTGGGGACCCAAAGCAAACATTTTGTTTGGGGAAATGAAGCCAGGCTGGAGCTCCAGCAGGCAGTTGTCCCTGCTTCTGAGCTGTTAGGCAGCTCCCACCCCAGGCAGTGTTCCCCAAATATCGGGTCACACTGCGGGGCCAAGGACTTGTCCCAGCAGGCAGGAGTGTGGGGCATGAAGAGTCTGCCTGGGCACAAGCTGAGCCTGCTCTCTGCCCTTGGGCTTGGGTTTATGAAGGTGTTGTGGGGATGGGAGGGCAAGACACTGTAACAACCCTCCTGCCTCTGGCCCTGAGCCTCTTGCAAGTCCAGCCTGGAGAGGAGAAAATGCTCATCTCAACATTTATAAGGAAGCCAACCAAATGTCTTCAAATTTTTAAAGCACTTCGCCTTTGTCAGTTGAGTAATGCTAGCACAAGGCATGTTTTCACAAAGAAATATATTTTTTACCAATAACCCTATCCTAATTAGCCTTCTTACCTTTATTGAGGCCATTTTCTGAATAAATTGCATTTTAAGCATGACAGAATGTCAGATTTTGGGTGAAAAATTTTAAATGAACCAAATACCTTGAAAAACTCAAGGCGATGAATTTTTAAGTCTTTGGGAGTATAAACAACTAAAACCTTTTTCTCCCTTGTTATAAGCCAAAGTTCAGATATTGGAGCAAGGTCACTTTTAAACAGACACATTCCACCCAATTGTTTAGGTGGAACAAAATGTGAAAGTCTTTGTAGATTTATGCAGTAGCCACCAATGAAACTCTATTCGATATAAATCAAAGAAATTGGATCTATTCAGATTGATGGGGATAGGGGTCAGGGAAGCATGCCCGTTCCTCGGCAGTCAAAGTGACAGATTGTGTAGGTTTTCCACAAATCTGACATGGTTTCTTAATTAGAAACATAAAGGAAGCGGATATACAAATCCCACTGGTATCCGGTGGAAATGAGAGGAGAATGCCAAATGATAAACCAATATTTATAGGGGATTGTTTCCAAGAATTTATTACATTGTTTTTCCATTTAATTACCTTGAAATGGTCCTATAGAAATACTATAAAAAATATAAATGTGTCCTTCTTTTAAAAAAATGTCAAAGTCCAGTTTAAAATGAGCTGATTAGTCTTAGTAAATAAATTAGAGATTTGCTGTGAAATCCCAAGGCTTAGTTTGCTCACAGCATAATCACCTCAGCTGACATCTCTCAATGGAAAAGTCTAAGCTTTACAGGGCACTGGGAAAGACAATCTCATACATAATTCCAACATTTACAAATCTCTAAGGCAAACTGGTCCCGTTCTTAGCAAAATATTATACATATTGTATGATTTGTGGTTCATTATCTGCATTGAAGAAATTAATTGGAATTGCAAAAGAAGGAAGCAAGCAGCAAGAAATCCATTTGCCACAAAAATCACCTTTTTAAAGTAACTTTTTCCAAAAAGGAATTTTTGGGGTAGACTGCTTCTAGATTTTTTTTCTATCAGCATTCAGAATTAAACAAGAGAAAATATGTACCATTTCCTCTCAGTCATATCTTTGAACCAGATTCTGTTTTGATTTTAACTTTAAAAAGGACATCTTGGGAAATTGCTGGAATCAACACCTACTTTGAAATCAGAAATAGTAGTCAAGTGCTTCTAGTCCAGACCAACAAAAGTATAACAGTAGATACAAAACCAGACAAACACTGTGAGGCAGCAGAAGATAGGATATATTTCATGCAGAATGAAGTAGGGTCAGGTATTTTCCAAGTACTAATATTTGTAAAAATACTTTGTGCTACAATAACACCTTAGAGTTTATTCCTAGACTTGTATGATTTAAATAATATACCAACCTTTCTCTAGAGGAACTTAACCCCAAATTTAGGAAAAAACATTGAGCTTCATATGTCCTATTAAAATTCATAGTTCTGACTAACAAACATATTTGCAAACCTCACGCTTTTAAAATCAAATTTAAAGCCAAAGGCAATGGCTTGATGTAGATTGGCAAGACAGTATAACTATGAGGTACAGATAGTCAGTGTCATTTCACATTCATCTAGTTTTCCATAGGCAGCAGGTAAAATGAAGTTGTGCACATGGCTGTAAGGAACGGGGTTGTGGATGGAGCCCTGCCCGTGCTGCAGGACAGCAAGGGAGAGAGCTTGGCAGTGCATGGCTGAAAACCTCTCACAGGGGTAATGGAAGGTGGAGTTGATCTTTTTTACTGAACAATGGGCAGGAGGAAGGTTAAGTTTGGAAATGTTTTACGAACAGAGAGAAAGAAGTTTATTTTGAAATGAAAAAGAGGTACCAGGGAAGGATTACAGAGAGAAGTGTCACAGTCAAAGCAACAAGGCTGAGGATGACCCATGCAGCTATATACCTGATGGAAGCAAAGAGCATAGCTGCATTCATCATACCTAGAAAAAGTGTGCAGATATCAAGACATGAGGTGGTGAAAGCCACAGGGCAAGCTTTAGCCATGCAGTTGGATAGGACTGGCCATGTCTTAGAGAGGCTAAGCATGTTCAACCCTTCTTTCTCTCTGAAAACTCAGTCCTCCTCCCAGGAGTGAAAACTTTGAAAGATGTGGGGAGGTGATGTGTCAGTTAGATGGGTGACAGCCATGAGGTGCTGCTGTCTGCAGAAGTGATGGTGGAGGGGAGTCTCAGATCCTGGCAGGATGCTTCATAGTGTAAAGGGGACAAGATACCTCAGCTAAATACAGAGTCTCAATGAACAGAATCAGGTTGCAAGCAGAGGACAACTTTTTGTTCCCAAATGCACACTTATCTTATTTTATTGTATACCATGTGCCAGAGTGTTTTCTGACTTTGCATAGCACAGTCATGTCAATGCAACTGTACACTGCCCCTCTCTCCTCCAAGAGGATGCTCTCATCTCTTCTGGGTTTTGGAACAGTTCCTTGGCTGCCCTTCTCCCCAGACTGTTGGGGATGTCCTTCCCATGGACATACTTCCATGGAGAAATGAGGGTTGTCACAGCCCAGGTTTGGCTAGAAAGTGTGCAACCAGAATCACTGTATGACTGCACAGCAGTGCTGTGTCTTGTTTAGTTTACTAGGAGTTGCTCAGACTGATTTAGTTTGCCAGACTAATGTTACTGTGCAAGAGCCAGCCTGAAAGCAGCCCTATTGCTGGGGAGAGTGGAGAGGGTGGAAGGAAACAAGTAGAGGTGGGAGTCTGCAAAAGAAAACGGCTGAACCGTTGAAATCCCAAGATTAACTAACTCACATAATCTAAAGAAGAGGTTCTCCCATGGCATATGTACTCCTAGTTGGGAAAATTCTACAACAGCCAAGTTTCTGCATTAATCTATGGGCCTGGCTTTCCACCCACTGCAGGCTGGGGGATTGACCAGATCCCTTTAACCTGTCCTATAACACTGCATGCATATTAATCAATCACCTTAGTACTGAGAGACAACTGCACATCCATCACCCATTCTAATGGAGAAACTTGGGCTGGCTTGTTCTGCAAAGCTCTGCTCATTGCATGGGTCCCACCTTAAAGCTCCCCTGGTGATTAGTATTCATTATCTGCACCACAATACAGCCTGTGCACCCCTAGCCTCAGCATATGAGGTGCTATATACAAAAGCAGCACTAAAAGATGTTCCCATGCTCCAATGAGCTTATTCCAATCTGGCTGCTTAGCAATATTGAAATGTTTTGTTGAATATTAAGATTGAATAAGCAGACAAGGTATGTGGCATGTACTCAAATATTTTTTAATGAAAATTTCTGACCCAAATGACCTTTGAAAGGTAGAAGCTGTCATTCCAAGAAATACACAGGGGCAGGCATCATCTTTTATGGTGCAGAATCTGACACGCTTTCAAAATGTTGGCACCAAAAGGGAGACTTGGGGACAATTTTTGGCATAAAAATTAAGAAGAAGTGCCTGAACACTGGAAGAAACAGAAAAGCTCACACCTTTTTGAGAATTTAAATTAATCTGTGTGCTTCAGGGTATTTTCCTCTAGAATAAGTATTTTGTCTTCTATGGTGCTGTACAGTACATACAGCAGGGAATACCACTTTTGAGAAGCAAAATAAGAATCACGACACAAATCCTGCTCACTGCACTTAAGCAAACATTCTTCATTTTGAATCCAATAGGACAACTTATGAAAAGTAGAGGGGAGAATTTGGTCCATTATGTGGCTATCAGATTTAAATTACACCAATAACTGAGACACATGGGGTATCAGTGACAGGAATACTGGACCCAGAGTGTATGATTACTCAATTACTTCAATGTCTGTTGGATGCTTAAAGGCTAAAACAATTTTGGGTTCCTTCCAGTCAGTGCATATCACTGTCAGCTCTTCAGACAGTTTACCTTTCCCAAGAAGCTTTTGCTTACCTTATCACCTTCCCAGATCTGCTGCCTGCATTCTCCAATTACTGCACTTAACGGCAAGCCACGTTACATATACTTTACACTTCATCTTTATCTGTTCCATTTTGGTGATGTGATATTAGGCAAACATCTTAAACTCACAGCACTGAGCTTTAAGTCACTGACATCTTAGATTTATTTTTCCCAAAGCTTTCAGTTTTAGCAGGAGCTCAAATGGAGCACTGAGAAAGTGGAGCAGGGAGCTGTAGCCACAAATGTGAAGGCACTTTGGGAAATTAATGTATTCTTAAAGTGCAAGACAAAAAGAGGCAAAAATCTTCAGTACTCTGTAATTCTGACTCATGAAGGAGATCACAAAATTTAAAGTTGAAAAGAAAGTTAAAACATAAGATAATATGAATCAAAAAGGAGAAACATGAAGCAAGGGGTCTAATTAATGTAGGTTATAAGAAATCTATGAAAGGTAATATATTAGCTGGAAATAATTTTTATAGCTGGTGTTATTTCTATTTAAAAAAATCTTAAAGGAAAGAAGCTATTCACAGAGTGAGACAGAAATACCTACTTCCTTCATTAACCACTTTTATCTGATTTAGCTTTACCCTGTAGACCACTACTTGAAATATAATGGATCATTCAGAGAAATAACAGCCAAGACATAGATTACTTTATAAAAGGAACGTGCTTAATACTTAATATCAAAATCAAATATATTTGCTTATTCTAATTTGTCACATGGGTCTTGCTTATATGTGCTAATAAAATTAATTCATAACCAAGTGGCTGCTGTTTCCATTGTTTACACATTTTGAGCATCAGTCATCACTTTTTAGAAATTCTCACTAATGTTTTCCTCGGTTTGTTGTTTCTCTGAACCCTTTCCTGATCCAAAACTAAAGGAACAGTTGTGTGAGACAAATAAAAAAAATCAGTAAAGATAAATGGAATAAATTAATCACAGTCAATATTCACACCAATAAAGGAAAATACTAAGAAAATCAGCAATGACTACTAAATAACAAAATTATTAAACTTTCTATGTTTTTCATATTAAAATACAGTTGTAATATGAGATAATAATCAATACATTGAAAATACTGTCTACAGAAAGAGGGGCTCTCCACAAAGCTTCCTATTTCTTATCCTTATTCTTCCAGGGCAAGGGCTGAAGCTTACAAAGCACAAAAATCCCACAATAGAGGGCTAGAAACTTGAATAGCTCTTTAGAGTCAGGCTAAAGTCAGAACCAGGGCTCTGAAAGAAACTTTACAGGACTGAAGGCCCTGATTTAAAACCATCTTTGGGTTACTGACATCCTCAGAGAAGCACTTCAGCATTCATTTGATTATAAGCAAATCCTTAAACAGGGCTGACTCAAAAAATTTTAGAAACTTTCTTTCTTGAGAGGATTTCATCAGCACTGGCTTTGGCATTGGCAGGTCTGTAAATCACATTTCTTAAATATCAAGTCCAAATCATACACACATACCCCACCCATGTGTACATAAACCAAAATCATATAACTTCATGGACTGCCTTTCTCAATAAGGCCATATAAACACACTCCATTATTTACAGTTTAAGAAAAAAAAAACTTTTTTAGGTAATTATATGAATCATTGATTTGAGCTTTGCATAATTCAGAGCTAGTAAACCAAAACCTGTCTCAAATTAGAAAAAAATGATATGGTAGTTGTTAATTTTAAGGTGGAATTCTCCTGATTCAACTATATATCTGGTAGTGTTTCAGATAATTAAATTGAGCTCTAAGTAATATGAAAGGGTACAGTTATGGTCAGTTCTTTATCTTGTAGCACTGCAGGGCTGTTGGGACCTGAAAATCATATGCAGGCAGGTTTGGAATAGGTCCAAGGTAGACCACACTGGACTAAGTAACATCTGGTGTATATGGCTTAGGTTTTTCAAAAGTGTGTCTGGACAGCTGTAAAATAGAAATTACATACATCTCTGACTAAAGGCTACATGTAAAGCTGGCAGAGCTCACCGTGTGTTACTTGGAAAGGCACTGTTCTCTTCTCAGAGCTGGGTACAACCATCCTGGAACATGTGGAAAGACATTTCAGTTATACTGTAAAGAATTTTACATCAAGTGAATGAGAAATACTTGTAAAACCTTCATCTTTGACTAACATTTCTCCAGCTCCCTTTCATGTTTAACAAAATGAAGATAAAATCAAGACACCTCTAGGAGCCTGGTCCAGCCTCAGGATGTTACCAACATAGAGAATGTGCAGATGTCTTCAGAAACTGTTACTGTGGTATGAAGTGCTCCAGAGAGCACCTCAGCCACCCAGTGCCTTGGTGTCACTGCACTGACACTGTGTGAGCAGGAAAGAGCATCTGACCTGGCATAAGTCTAAAAAGGCTTCTCCATTTAAAAAGAGATGGAAGGAACCAAAGAGATGTAGCTAAGAAATTAAAGAATGAATGGGTTTTAGCAAAAGTCAGGATTTAAAAAAAACGCAAACAACTAAATAGTGCTTCATGATCTTGAACAAAAACACCAAAACCATTTTTCTATCATTTGACATGCAGATTTTTGTTGGAAAAAAAAGATTTGGACAGAAAAAAATGTAATTGAACTTTAGTGAAACAAGTCAAAGGACGGAAAGCAATCATACATCCAAAATCGAAGTCTGTGTTTAAAATAAATTACATATTTAGATTATTTTTACCATTTCCCAAGGAGAGATGGTTGTTCCTGGGAGTGGCTACAAGACATATGAGGCTGTAAGGGATAGCTTAAAACTCAGCTTTCCAAGATAACTTCCACATCCCAGTGGAAGTTATGTGCTGAAGCCTCAGACCTTACCACCACATGGTTGGTCATGCAGTTTGTTTTTTTTTCTAATAGAAACAGCTGAAATGCCTATTGATCAAATTTGCCTTATCTGCAAATAGTCAGGATGAAGATCCTGACTGTTTTGGAGCGACTTTGAGTGATGCTGATCTTCAGTGGATGAGCTCTCACTCCACCAAATTCCAGAGTTTCAGCCACTTTACTGCTGTGCCTGGAGGTGTGGAAACAGCATGGGACTGGGCTCTAGAGGAGGGAGAGGTAGGGCATTTTGGTTCACATGGAGGGCTCGACTTCTTCAGTTGTAAGAAAAGGAAAAGAAAAGAATTGCCTCTAAGGATCACCACCAAAAAAATATTTTTCTTTATAATTAAGCTCATAGCTAACCCAAATGTATGCCTGAGACAGTAAGAACAATACAATTTTTTATATAAATAAATAATAAATATGTGAAATGGTTATGCCCATGGGGAGCTCCTGCTGAGAGCAAACCTCTCCCACTAGTTTGGGTGCCCAGCAAAGTTCCAGTTATGTTAATTAAGTCCAGTCACTACTTCAATAAGATTCAGCCACATATGTTCAACGTGCCAAGCCATTATCAGTCCTTGGGCCTGTAAGATCTGAATCCATTTTCTTCTTTGTATGCACTACAACACATTTTTTCTAAAGGGATGTCACTATGGTGTCCCCTGCTGCAGCCACCTCCTGCATGGTGAAATGCAGGGCTGGGCAGGTTGGTCACACAGCAACTTCAGCCGTCACTCCTGGCTGGCTGGAAGCCACTTTATAAAGGTTTGTGACCTCTTGCTTTCACAAAGAGTCATACTGTAAAACTCCAAGCGACACCCCAGGACAAAGCACCTGCAAAATTCACTTATTCCAGAAATATTTTTTCACTTAACAGCATCTGAAGCCTTTAAGTAAGAAAATAATAGTGTTCCTGAAAGTGAAAAAAAACATAAGCCAAACCATTTTCCTTCCAAAGTCTGAAACATAATTCCTGTGCTATGAGTATTGCCAATTTTTATCCCTCAATTACATTTTTTGCTCATTTTAAATCTAAATCTAATGCAAAGTGCAACTGAGATTTTACAGCATATCACCTCCATATTTAAAATTCTGTCACTAATTACAGCATGTCAGATTTCTTACAACAGGCAAAATGCATCTTTAAAAGCAATGGTTTATAATAAAAATGGCTTAAAGGGCTAAGGAACTCTTTACAATAGGAATGCTCATTGCAAAGGTAAAGCAGAGAGAAGTTAGAGTGCAAGAGTTAGAAATGGCATGATTTTGTCTTCAGAGCAGAAGGTTGTCTATGCAAATATGCCTATGCAAATATGCCTAGCAAAACATTTCAAGTGGCCAAGGTAAAGGATGAGCAAAGTTTTACTATCAGAAATGAGACCTGGTTACCAGTCCTGTGGATGCTAAAATGACAGCTGAGCAGAGCCCCCTTAGAACCACTATCTGTCTGAGAGAGGAAGAAATGCAGAGAGGTGAAGGAGTGAAAATATGAAAGAATGGGCACACAAAACTTTCAGTACAACAGTGTCACTTCAAATTTTCTTCTCAAAACTCTTCCTCACTTGAAGCCATGCTTCCACTTCATGGTTTTGCAGCCATTTCATTGTGGGAGATGTTAACACCACAGCCACATTGGCAGTGTGTAGTGACAAGCTGAGCTGCAGTTATTTGCTGGCATTTTGCTCTTGCTTCACCACCTTGCACTGTGTGCTTATGCTTGATACTCTGAATTCAGCCTCAGATCAGAGTCTTTAAGCAGAGATAGCAACATCCAACAAGCTTCAGAGTTACCCACCTGAGTGTTTCTGCAGTGTCAGTGCCATAAAATACTTCCCTCCAAGCTTCCTTGCCAATAGCTGTTAACCTGAGGGGGAAAATTAATCCCTCCTTTGTGCTCCCCAGGTATACACCATCTAAAAGAAGTCATGCTTTAAAGTACTAACAGCTTAGTATTTCACTACTTTTTCATCTTTACATGGAAAATCCTATTACTTGCAAAGTACTCTCAGCTTTTCTTCTGCATCTGAAAATATTCTTTCTGACTTAAAATGCAGCGAGCACAGAAGAGGTTCAGCTGCAAACTGAAATTCAGACAAGCTTCTAAGTAACACCATGGCCAGAGACAGCTTCACACTGCCCTGTTATTCAGTAACTGCTTGATCAATTTAATAAGGCCCAAATACCTAGAAGGTCAAGAAAAAGGCAAACACACTTCTTATAATAAATTTTGGAAGTTTACCTACACCCACATTCCTGGCTAACCTGCAGGTGGATTCACTCAGGAATTAGGTGATGCAGCTGTGGACTACTGGAGGGATAACCAGCAGACCTCTGCAGCATAGGTCCAAGGCTGTCTGAACCCACTCCCTCACCTGAACTTGCCTCACATCCATGCTGGGTGGACACAAGCTAGGAGGCAACTTTTTTTTTTTCAATGACTGAATGCCAGGAGCAAACCCCTGGGTAGTGTGGGTCTAAGTGTACAGCAGCATGTACCCACCACACACGGAAAGAGTGTCAAGCATGCACTTATCCCATGCTTCCAGCACCCCTTCATTGGCTGCCCATGGTAAGACATGTTTTAGGTCATATCTCTAACCAGCTTGCACGGAATAAACAGTTCAGCATCTTGGTGTTTTTCCAGGTCCTTCCTTGCAGTGCTTGTCCCAGCGCTGCTGCTGCTCCACCTGACCACACCTTGGCTCCTCTCCCCATCCCACAAAGGAGAAGGCCAAACATGTTCGTCCTGGCTGGTCACCTGGCAAGAGCAGCACAGGGAAGAGTCCCTGTCATTACAAATTTGCCCCTTCCACAAGACAGGGATGGCTGTGGCTACTTCCTACAAGAGGGATTGTAGCATTCCCTGTAGAAAGCTATGCAAGTCACAGCCAAGCAGAGCTGCCGCTCCAGCGTGTACCTCCATCCACACTGTGCCCTTAACCAACACCCATTCCCAGTCAACATGACCTGGACTAAATCCCTGCAAGTTTATCAGTGTAATTCCAGCAGATCAGGTTTGAATTCCCCTTTAGCTTACCAGCAAGTGCTCAGCACCATCAGTACAGGCCCCTGCACTCATAAATGAGGCGCTTTGCTGCTGATTCTCTTCCCAGCACAGCTCTCCATGCGTGCAGCTGTGTTGGAGATTTCCTTGGCTGACATGGTTGCTATATGAACAATCTGACCAGATTACCAGGGTAGCTGATGTCCTCACTGCATCTCCCTCAACATCTGTACTGATAATGCTGAACAACTACATTTAAATAGAAGCCTTGCACGTGAGTGCTCAAAAAGCTTTTACTCTCTGCAAACCTGAATACTGTGTGTTCAAACCAGGCACACAGGAAAATCATGCAGCAGATGACACAATGAGAAGCCAGCAACATCTCTGACTGACTTTTGCAGAAATACCTTCCTTAGAACTGAAGCTTGCTGTTCAATCCCTGCTAAAGCAATATTCCCAATAAAAAAGCACAGGAAGGGAGGAGAAGGGTAATACAACACCACAAATAATGCATTGTAGGAGCTTGTGGTTGCAGCAGTATCTATACAATATTCACAAAGAAGTGGTGAAGCTTAGCCCAGTTTCAGCCTAAAAAGCATTTGGCCTGTGCTACAGTCCTGTTGAACCCCTCCAGTTCCCAGTGAATGCTGAGACAGCACAAGCAGGCACAGAGAAACACCCCTAGCCCAGAATGCCAAGTCTGGGCCACCACGTTTTCCATGTACTCTGACAGGACCCCCGGGGGACGTTCCCTACAGGGTCTGAATGCAGCAGAGGGCTGGCAGTCAAAAGTGTTCTGAGTCTCTGCACTTCACAAATGCATGTGGTGTTTATCCCCCAGACAAAAATCTTCTGTACAGCCTGGCTGTGGGGAGGGCTCTTTCACAATGAACAGGCACAGCAAATTTGGATATACTTTACCTCATCAGGTAGATGGTTTATCAGGACTTAAGCCTGACTATACCTCATAAACATGTCCTTTCAAAGAGTCACTCATAAAATGGAAACAACACATCCTGCAAAGGAGAAAGTGTGGCTTACAGTTAACTTATTTATTCCTATCTAACATAACAGACGTCCTGATTTTTACAGCATTACATGTTTTGAACCTTTTCACTGAAGTGGAGGTTTCTCATTTCAGCCTAACTGCTGTTAATCTGTTCCAAATGTTAACATTGCAAATAAGGTCTGGTTACCATCTCTGCCCCAAGTCGATAATAGGAACAGAGCTGATCAGCATCTGGTTTAGTTCAGAGTACAACTTGCTGCCTAATGCTGCAGAATTTGGGTTGGAAGATTGTTGCATTTCATGAACACCACCAAAAAAATTAACTAACAACACTCACATACAGTCATGTGTCATTATTTATTGCTCTATAGGCTTGCTAAAGATGGAATATCACATTACCAATTTTAGCAAATTTCAGCACACATAAACAGGCCAAAACCTCTTAACATAAATTATACCAGAGCTGCCTAATGACAATCAAAAAAAAAAAAAAAAAATTAGTCAAATTTCAGGCTTTATGATGGAAAAATAGTTTAAAGTAGAAAAAATTTTGATCTGTTCCTTATTTTATCATGTACTTTAAACACTTGAATTGTAATGTATCCCATTTATTACAAGGTATTTGGCACTGCAGCACCTTCAATATAGAGAAACCTGTGATTATAAATGAAAATGGTCTAAAAATTATTTACAAAATATAAATTAGTATTTTAATGGAATATAATATTTCACCTAAAATTCACAACATCAAGTTCACATTCAGATCAAAACAGAAACTCCTGCTGAGTTAAATCAGAGCTGATCAAACTCTCAGAATATATATACAGAATAATTGTATACAGAATAATTAATTTCTGGATTAGCTGACCCCTGTTAGTGACCCCCCTAACATTCAGAATAACTCCTCATTTTTTCCTTCAAGACCATTTCATACTTTATTCCATATCCCTTCATTGTGTGATCTATCATTTTGCACTTCATCATATAAAAATTCTGCATACAATATATTACAAATATATTTCGCTTGTTAATCTAAATGGCAGATTATCTTTTATATAGTCAGTGAAGACTACAGGATCAAAAGCTCTTGACAACTACAGAAAATAAACCATGGATAAATTACTGAAGTTTTAGGTTAGCAAGGCATGCTAATTTATATCCCCCAACTGCTCATATTGAAGTTCAGTTTGAGCAGAAAAACTAATAACCACCTCAACTATTAAAAGACCATTTTTAAAAATGAATGCATAGAATGCTTAAAACATCTGGAGCTGGTATAAAATGTACATGAATTCTGCCAAATTTACCCTGTACTCTCCTGTCACTCGAAGCACTGACTGGAATGACCCACATGACATAAATTTCTTGTTACCTGTGAGAAATGACTTCTTTCCCCAGACAGATGTAGCTTGTTGATCAGCCAACTAGCCAACAACATTTATGAAGTTAAGCAGGATAAAACTGATAAACAGTGTAATTAATTTTGTAGCAACACGTATGAGCAATTTTTTGGGATAGCAAAAGATTTCATTGGTTGTATTTTACATTTGAGAAATCTGAAGGAGAAAAGCCCTAAATTGCTAAATTGAACCACGTTGCAGAGCCAAGTCAGTAACAAAACTCAGGAAGTGGGAGGTTGCTTCATGCTGGTTACAGACCTATACCATTACCCACAAGCTTTTTGTCATTAAAAAAGATTAGGTAACTCCCACTGCACAAGGGAAAAATAACTAATCAAAGATAATTTCCAGTGAAGTTACCTATTTTCTCCATACAGATTTCATCAGAGATATTTTAAACTATCTAGGGAGGGGGAAAAGGAACAACTCCACAGACTGAATGACTCGAGAGCTAAGACATAATTAATGTTACAAAGAACAGCATTTACAGGTGTCTTTTATAGAAAGATCAGCATAATAAGGAGATCTATCTACTTAACCCTGCTAAAAAAATATAAAAAATGAAAAGCCACCATACTTTAGCAGGTAAGAAAAATGAGGTTACATTTTAAGATCTGTCTTTGCCGTGGCATGCACCTTCCTTGCCAGCACCAGTTATGTCACTTGAGGTCTGAGCCAAGCAATGTGCTAAGTTAATCTTAAAGATTTGAAGATGCATCTGTATGTCTGAAAGGTAATTTACTTTATTCAAGCTCAGTTAACACTTCAGTAGTTTGCTGATACATGAAGTTCACCATGAAAGGAAGGCAAAGTTTGTCTTTTCAAGCTGCCAAGAGAAGCTGTCTCATACTGAGTTCTCCCTTTTTTCCAGCCATCTCTGGGCCAGAGACTTGACTCCACACATGATGGATAGGTCACTTGCTGGGAATACAAGAAACACAAGTTCAAAGTCTCTTATAATCAGGTAGACAACATAAACCCTCACCTCCTACCACACAGGGAAATGACTCAGTCATTAGGTTACTGGTAATCGAGTGTGGAGTAAACCTTGTGGGTATGGCTTTTTCAGCAGTGAAAAGGCTTCTGTTGGCTTTTTTCTGTTATGGAACAAAAGCAGCAAACCTCAGTTCTATTGTAAAATGAAATTCTTGCATGCAAGCCAGTCCTCAGCAGTATAACTTTCCATCTATTTAGTCTTCTTCATTCAGGGTGTTTGTGCTCACCTCCCTCCTACTCCCATGGCAGCACTGGCCCCACAGATTTCTTCTGATCACTGGGGTTGCAATAGCAGACAGACATCCTTCTGACACTTTTGATTTCTCTGGCTCATATACCTGAAATGACCAGAGGTAAGTGAACCCTGCCAGTATATGGCGGTCTTCTGGTATTTATTGTTCACTGCCAAAGAACACTCTCAGGTCTCACCCACCACTGAAAGGAAACAGGACCAAACAACAAACCACCACCCAGACGTCATCCCTCCATCCTCCTGTGTCACAGTTGGCCACAGCACATGGATAGGAACCTGCCCCAAAGAGCCACCACAAAAGATGTAACTGGTGGGAGGCAATGGGCAAGAGACTGTGGGAATGGACATGGAGACACAAAGCCAAAGGACTATACAATGTCTCCGGAACCCAGCAGTGCACAGACTTCGTTACACCTTCCATATTTCAAGCAGCTCTCTAACCTCACTAACTCTTAGAATTTCCTGTATCTGTAGCCTTTTTTGCATTAACTTTGTTTAAAATGTTGATCTTACTGCATTAGTCAGCAATCACTTCATTGCTTTCTTTCTCTACTTTAGGTGCAGATGGCCATCTATGAAAAGTTACTCTTCAACCTGCTCACAGAGCCATGGTGATTCAGACAACTATTTGTTCTGCTTCCACTTAGGAGTCTGGCAAATGAAGGACACAAGATAAAGTTCTTTAAAAAATGGTGCCTAAATTTAAGAATAAAATCCATGTCTAAGCACTTAATTACTTAAATATGTGGTCTGATTAAAAAAAAAAAAAAAAGGAATCAAGAAGGTGCCAGCAAGGCCAGCTGGGAGTTGATGACTTGGAGAATTCCATCCCTAACTCTGTTGTCTAAATATGAATCCAGGAATAGGGACCAGGATCTCATTTTGAACGAAATATTTGTATGTATGCTGCCTAGAGCTGGAAGAAATAAATTGGATCACTGATCTCTGAATTGGGAAATCACTGGAATTCTGTTTAAATGCACTTTTCATGTTATACAGGCATTCAGAAGATTTAATACAATGGTTGGGCACTGAAAAGACACAAGGAAGTCTGTTCTCATCCTCAACACACGTTAGAGCGGGGTACCAGGCCCTACTGCCTTGGCCCAGGTGTTACCAATCCAGAACCAGCATAAGACACTGCTCCTTGCACTGACCCCAGCCACCCACCAGTCTGTCAGGCTCATAGCCCCACAATTCACTGTTATGTAGCTAGCTGAAACACCAAACTTCCTTTTTCTTCAGCAAACTTCACATAAGAAAAAAAAAAAAAAAAGGGTCTAAAGAAAATCAGATATAAATCTCTTGCTAGGCTTCTCCATCCAATTCCAATGATGGTATCATGAATTGATTTATTCTCAAAGATGCTCTCAAATGATCACATCTACATCTCTACTGAGAAGATGGTTTGTATGTGGAAAAGCCTAGCTGTTCTTTGAAACTACTGTAATAGTTGTAACTGTTTCTTTCATGGCTATCAGGCTCAGAATTACCTGAATATGGGAGCTTCCCAAGAGGAACAAATTAACTGTATTAGCAAAGGCTCCTTTCTAAGTCTGGGTGGTGCCTACACTTAACTAAATCAAATTTTACTTAAAAGCTTATTAGAGCATTTGGCTCCACATAGACATCACATTTCTGGGAAGTTTTGATCAAAAAGCTTGGCATGACTACAACTACAATATTGTTACAAGGCACTAAATGATATTGATATGTTTAAAACAGGAATTCTGTGTTCATTTTATATACAATTTATCTCAACTGCATAAATACCAGGGTATTTATAGACTTTTCAGAGTTTTCATTCTCTCTTTGGATCTTCCAAACATATTTCCAGCTTACAATAAAGCCTGCTAATAATGGCCAAGCAGCCCATAGAATAATAATTTAATTAAAAGAAGGAATAACAACACTGATTTCAGAATTGAACAGACAGCAGCTATTGACTTTTAATAGATCTATTAATATTTTTTATGGTTTTCATTCTTGATTCTAACTTAAACAATAAACTGCAATAGCTGTCTAGGGAAAGAGATACAGTTCCACTGGGTAGTTTTCTTATACTGCTGCCCACCTTGTGATCTGTCCACATTTACACAATTTTCAATGTCTAAACTCAAACAAACATTCTCAGATGGGCAGTGACAGCTATGAGTGTCGTATCTGTACTTAATGGAATAAAAAACACAAACCAACTTGTCAGACACACCACGGTGTCAAGCTCAATTACCTAAATAAACGGAGGCAATGGTTAATTTTACTTGCTGCTCACTTTTTCTGAAACTGTTTCACTGTTGATTTTTGCAGTCTCTTCCTGGGAGGATTACATCTGCCTGGTTTAAAGTTTCACTTCCAAACATCATGTCCAAAACCTAAAAGTTTGCTACAGAAAAAAAAGAATAAATTTAGGAAAATTAGCCTAGATCCTAAGAGGAGTGTTATTTAAGCAAGCCCCATCTATGAGACAAGCAGTGCAAACAAGTTGTGGCCTACCATGATGTAAGCCCACCAGAAACTTCCCATGTGACCACTGTAAACGTGTCCTTCTCCACTGCCTTGAGGTAGATGCCTACGTGCCACCCAAATGTCATGAGGAACCACAACATCAAGTACACATTGAAAGCAGTTAAATTATACAGGGATGATGAGAGAAACAGTTTAGCACAACAATTTTATTTTTTTAAACACAATCTAACAACCTATCATTATTTTTGGCAATGCCAAACTCCTGCAGATTTTGTCACCTTCTGCAAGGCAGAGAGCTAGTGGATGTGTGCTGACTTAAGCTGAAGAGGTGGCTCGTCCTCCCTCCAGCCATCCATCCCTTTGACTTGGATAAAGGGCCTCCCATCTGGAACTGTTTTCCTGAAGTGATTCACCCCTTGCTGTTTCACACACACACAAAAAAGGCCCAGGGACTGTGAGACCCAAACCGCAGTCGCCACATCACCGTAACAGATCCTTCCACCTCCAGGTCGTTCAGCACGCATCACATCCAACCTCACACACTCTTTGTCAAGCACCCACAAAGGATTTGAGCAGACTGAGTCCAAGGCAAAGGCTTACACCCTGACCTTTAGGTGTGCACTGGTCACTCTGCACTGAAGACAATAACGTGCAAAAGCTTCACGGAGCCAGGGTCACTCCAGCAAACTGATCATCTCTACCCTCACCTCTACACCAGTCCCAAAGCAAAAACAGATCTGCAAGGTTCTCCAGCTGTGGAGATACCAAGGGGAGAAAAGTAAAGCAGAGGACAGGAAAGTCCTTAGTAGGAGCAAGATCCTGTGGGAGACTCATGGCCAAGTGCAGCTGTAGTGGCAGCTGGGCAGAGCTCAGGTGCTGTGCTGGCTCTCCAAGCACATGGCCCTGAGCACCAGCCCTGCAGGCTCTGGGCTGTGCCAGGCCAGGCTAACTTAGCCCTTCCCACAGGGCTGACTGCCCAGCTCTGGGATCCCGAGTGCAGGTGAATGGCATGTCCTTTGCAATGTGCCACTGGAAACCCTACCACGGCATTGGGTTAAACAGGCCCGTGTGCATCTCCAGCCTTTCTTCCTTCCTAATAAGCATTGAAAGGATTGCACTGCTTTGTACAGGGGACTTCCTCATCACAGGGCAAAATAAATTCACCTAGGAGGTACACTGGTAAAGGTTTTTCATTTCACACCTAGCAGCTGAAAAACCTCTTTACCAGGTGATGCTGGTGGGGTTGATTTCTTTTATTTCTTTGGGTTCTGGTTGGTTGAGTTTTTGTTGTTTTGGCGGGGGATTGCAAGGTTTTTTGTGTGTGTTTTTTTGAATGGAAGGATTGAGTTTTGTTGTTTGGTTTGTTGGTTTGTTTTTTCTTTTTTTCCCAGTTTATTTTTAAGAGGCAAATTAATGAGCCATTTATTTGTGGTAACTAGTCTCTGGTAGACTCAAATAGTCTATTGTACTACTGTAGACAGTAGTACAGTAGACTACTTGCTGTAGTTAAGCAATAGTCCTAACATTCTAGTCATACACTGAACAAGTAGTAAGCAATATTTTGAGAAATACTAAGCCACAATAATTTTCTAGACAAGACCACAGTCAAAAACTGTACTAATGCCCTTCTACTCTGACACCAACTTAAAGGAGGGTGGGTGTAGTCCTTTCTGCGTATGGGGGTATGTGCACATCACATAGCACTGTTTCACTGGAATCTCTATGGTTTAGATTGTAACAGAGCTTTGAGTTTAGAGACGAATATATAGAAGCTCTTAAATTACAAGAATTATTATTGCAAACCTGACTGCAGCTACGGTTGGTGTTCTTGGAAGATGAGAGTGCAAGTAACAAGAAGCTAACAAATTCATGCCAGTAAGTCAAGTTTAATTTGCTTTCCTTTTCCCCTCCCTTCTAAAGCTGGCTTAAAGACAAGTTCCACTGTAAATGCAGTGACCAGCAAACACGGATGCCATTACAAATACTGCACTGCCAAGAGGAAGTCCTCCGTTGACTAATAACAGAGTTTCCAATAGCAACTGCGAGATATTCTGGGCACTGAACTGAAGAGATTTAGGGATATATTCTAAACAAGATGTGCTTTTTGCAGCTACATAATATGAATTGTATAACATTTGGACAAAAGGTTTTGAAGAAGTCATCAATAATTTGTATCACAAAGGCAGAACTGGAGGCTTTGGCGGCTCTTTAATGACTTTTACCTCACCAGGTAACACTGAGCTCTCTCTGTGTCAAGCCTATTACCGAAGTATGATTGAGAAAATACAGAAACAGTCATTGCTATACAGCCTGGCATTGCAAAGGTCCCAAGCTTTTGCTGTCAACTGAAACAATATGAAAACGTGGCCTTTTATTTTGGAAAGAGGAGACTGAATGCTTGATAATATTTTTGTGTAGCATTTGTCACTGTCAGAGCACAATACAGAACATAATGAAGTTCATTTGTTAATTAAGTAACCCATTCTCTGAAAACCTATTCATTAATGCAACACAGCATTCATAACATTACAAAATCATTTACTAGAACTGGAAAATTACTTTTACAAAGATCATATTATACGACAGCTTCTCTTCTCAGCAAGCCCTTTCTTGCTGAGAGTGCAGGGCATTTCATGCAGTTACTTCCCCTGCAGAGGATTTTTAAACTTTATTTTTAAATTTGAATATCGAAAATACTCTCAATCTCCATTGCTGCAATTCAATAGTTCTGTTGGAGACTGCCCATGCATTTTCATAGGAGCAATTAAGTTAACCTTTGAAGTAAACACAAATCTGTCACAAAAATTTGCAAGGTTAACTTGTAAGCTCTACTATGTGGAAATTTTGCCAAAATACAAGCAAAAATCAGAGTGCTAAACAGTAATTTCAAAGAGACGATAAGCAGTAATGAAAACGAGAGGGTGCTAAGCAGCCAAATGACATGAAAATTGTCATCAAATTACTGAAAACAAGTAACAGAACAAATTTCCTTTCAGAGAAACTGATATACTAAATACCCAAATCTGACACTGCTATATTAAAAGTTGCCTCAGAACAAAGATTTATATACAACACATTTCAGCAGGAGATGCTGCTACACAAAAATACTGCACTGCTGTTTTTTAATACCACAAATATGGTACTTAAATAATATAATTCTGGCACTTACTTGGAAGTAAAATGCACTTAGTTATACACTAAGTAATTTTAACCTTCAATACAACTTCCCACTATTTTTAATTTTAAAATGCAACGAAGTTATATGAGATGTAGGCACAACAGAAAAAAAATACTAATGTGGCCTTAAAACTCTAGATGGCACACTCATACAATCAAAGACTAGAACAGAAATATACAGGATGAACTATGATATGTTTCAACTAGGATATGTTTTCCACACAAAGAATATATAATCTAGCCACATGTACTATTCTGAGGCCAGTTTGTGAATTATTATTATAAAAGGATATTACTATTTACCCAAGTTAGAACTGGATGATTTAATGTAACACTATGCAGTATTTGCAGTTTTGTATTTCAACAGCAGTGAATTAAGCTATTTTATGATTCCACATACAATTAATTCTCATGGCATGGCATCTATTCTGTCTCATGGATAAGAGTCAGATCCCACATATTTCTTGAAGGCCCAGTCTTATGCAAAAAACAACTCAGTTATACAAATTTTCAAGCTCTGAAGGAAGTTTTTGTTGCTGGTTTGTTTTTAAGAAGGAACTCAGCTGTGTTTTATTACATCAAGTCCAGGATCATAATAAAGACAGTTTAATATACAGCCTTTAACCTACTCATCTATATGGATTAGGCAGTATAAAATCAGAAAGTCTAACCCTCTTGGATGGTTGTAACAGCTATGAAAACAACTACTGCAATATGAAAAAACTATGGCAATACTGGTGCCAGAATTTGCCAAGGGTATGTTGCTGCTGTTATGCAATCTTACTGAAGCTGTAGTAAACGAAATGATAGCTGTGCAACTAAATTGCCACAGAACACATCTGAACAACATCCAGAACGATCAGAGGTGCAAAATGCTTGAATTAGGGTGTTTGACTCATTATCTGAGTAAACAAACAAGTGCCTAAAGACAAACAGAACACAGTTTTATGTCTTGGTCATAAGCCAGAACAACAGCACCTCTGAAGTGAAGTCCATGAGTAAGTTTTCTCCATTTCTACAGTACTACATACCAACTCATTAAGAAAACCCTTAACAAACTTTCCTATCTAATACAGTGTACTCATAATCACTCCTTGATGTATTTTCCAGAAAGGGTACCTCTGTAGCATGTTTTTACTCTTAAATATGCAAATAGGAAAAATATTTAGCATGTGTTATTAATATATATATTATATAAATTTGTGATTTCCATTTGCAAGTTCAATAAGCCACTGTACTTTTTTAAATCATTTAATAAGTTTATTTCTACAAATTATGGCTTAGAAGCAGGTACTGTACATACAAAAATTTGAGGAGACTGATGTGCAGCACGTCATTTCTTTACGTTGTTTATGTGGGTAAGTTATTAATTTCAGGGGTATTCATCACATTTCTTATAGCAGCAATAAATAGGCATTTTACTTTTCATAAAATGTTACTTTATATAGCACATAATCAATACAAAATTAACTTTTAACAGCACTAGAGTAACATAACCCACAGGTCATTACAGGTTGAGTGTGGTATTGGAAAATTTTGTATTAGATCTCTGTGCCAAGCTAAGACTGAGTGATTTGCAGGGTCTCCAACATGTCTTCCACTGCCTTCAAGGAGTATTTAGTTTCTTTCTTACTGCGACCTGCAAACTAAACAGGAAAGAAAGGATTGTTATTTATAAATACACAATATAAATTCCAATAATTAACTCTATTTACTACCAACTTAAAAACACAAAAGTAAACCTCAGAATTTTTACTAAAATATAAGCTGTATCACTTTCTTCTATGAAGCAAAGAAAAAATACTTTATTTTAAAGAAAGACAGAAAAAATTCTACTTATCAAATTAGACTATAAAATAATCCAGACAGCATATGATTGTATTTTATGGTTCAAAGTAACTTTGAGGGATGACATTGTACTTGATTGTAGCCTCTTATTAAAACAGCTATTTCGGAGAACATTTGAAATAAAGTCTGTCTTGATAAGAAAGAAAGATACAGCTTAATAAATACTAGTAATGGCTTTAGAAAGAGAGGAATAGGAGGATAGGAGATGTTGATCATCTCATGTTGAACTCAAAAGCGGTTTTCAAATGTTACTGACAATTCCCATTGCTCATCAGCCGTATCTAACAGAGGGGATTCACTGAGCAGGTTGGTCTTTAGTTAAATGAAACTCTTAACCATTTTTAATATGCCTGCACTAAAAAGTTTTGCATTTCAGGTTGAGAGGGGTGGTAAAAAAATTACAGAAACAGTAACTAAAACTTGCTTCTAGTAAAACAGCCTATTCTCTACTTAAATGTTAACATCTAAACACTCAATAAATTTTCAATTCGAAGATTTTTATTTCAAATACTACTGGTGTCTTGAATAGTTAGTCCTTGATTTATAATGTGTCCCTTCTCTCTTGTAATTAACTTAATTTAGCAAACTCTTCATGACCTGTTAAGAAAGATTAAGTCATCAAACTCAGGTAATATCACACCAGCAACAAGCTGCAGGACCTGTTAACCTGCTTTTGACCCCAGGCTACAATCTAGCATTGTGATTCCCAATCAGCACTGGGTTTTTTAAAAAACTGTTCTGGCACAGTAAATGATAAGCTATTTCAAATCAAAACAGGGGAAATTTTGTTACTGTGGCAACACTTTACAGCTTAGAGATGTACTGAAAACACCGTATTTTCATGTTTTATATTTCCAGGTGATTAACTGGTGTACCAGATTTTGATTCTAGTAGTACCTATAAACCCATTCTTCAGGTTGTGCAGTTTCCATAGTGACATGCAATAGTCAATTTCAGAGGAAAATTAAAAATTTCTTAACACAGTCCAAGGTAAAAGCAGCAACTTCTGCATATATCTGATCGAATAAAATAGGCTCTTTTTGTTCATTCACATTAAACAGGCACTTGGAAATTCTAAATCCTTTCACAAAAACAAGCAAATTTAAAAAATACAAGTCAAAAGTTTCAAGCGAAAAAATGTTTGAAACTCAAAGCATTCAGAAATGTAAATAAAATGCACAGAAGCCTAAATATACTGTGGTCAAAAAGCACACTTGGCAAGACACACAGAAAGCACACAGAGAAAGGTTTCAAAACAAGAAAAATTTTACTTATTCTCATCATGGACACTGGAAGCTAAATTGACATATGACATTAGTTTAAAAAAATGCTACTTGCTAATTTCAAGAGTGGTTGCCTTCATCATACTGACATGTGGTTTAAGCTGAACAAATAAAACCAAACTCTGCGTCATAACAACCAGAAGCACACTTGGAAATGTAATCACTTCAAATTTGCCCTGACGAACAATTATTTTGTCTATTCAGCCATTACACAGCAATTTGACTGATTGAGCTGGAATCCATTTCTTAAATCATGATTTAATTTTCTGTTTCCCAAACGGTTAGTAACAAAATCACCTCTCTCCAGCCATAAATAACATGTAGATTGCTAATACAGAAGAGTTTAGCAAAGTACCCAAGAAGCATGTATCTGGAAAATTACTATGAGTAGGATCACATTAAAGATTTTTGTGAGCATTAATCAAACTTGCCTGCCTCTGCTGAAATGCTTCTACCAGAGGACATGCTAAACCAATTACCTAATTGAAGAGCTCCAGGTAGCCTTATTTTGTTTTGGTGTTGAAGTAACTGTGACTCATGTCCTCAGTTAGAACAGACAGAAGTTTTTCTCAGGGTCTGCACATACGGAATGTTCTAGTTTTCCAGTCACAGGGCAAAAGGAATCTTATAATAGTAATAAAACTAATTCTTTGAATAAGAAGTACTTCACTAACTTCTAAAATAAAAGATTAAAATTAAATTTTATTTCGGTCTTTTTTCCATCCAGTCAATTAAATTTAAGAAGCCTGGAGTGTAATGACTTTTTTTTTTTTCAGGGGATGTGTTAGCAGCCAGGAATTCCAGCTCCCTACAGCAGCCCTAGCTACAAAACCTTTCTGTCTTCCTGAAGAAGTTTACATTTCTCCTAGATCAGACACAGAAGAGAAGTACTAATCAGCACAGATGTTACATACGTAACATCAAAATAAGTGTATTAACTAGCTGGAGTGTCAAATATCTGTGCATTTCAGAACTTTTTTAAACTATTCTTTATCACCATGTTTTCCTGTAAAGACAGAGCTGCACAGTCTAACCAACACTGGTGAAATAAGGTTTTCTATCAATAATCAAACACTGCTTTCTTTAGATGACAATAAACTAAGAAGTTCCTCTGATTTCATAGAGAAATGCACAGCAAAAGCAAAAATCAAGTGCCAAAGCACCCTGCTTGAATGACAGAATAAATTGAAAGAAGGAGACCAGTAAAAATATTTCAATTGCATATAAAA
>VXBR01004992.1:872549-905541 GCA_013400215.1 Cisticola juncidis | reverse complement strand
AAAAAAAAAAAAAATCAAATCATTAAAAAGCAACTATAGCCAGTCATTTGAAAAAGAAAGGCAGTTTTCCAAAATGACTGAGAAAACTGCTGGTAATTCAAATTCAAATCCAAACTGGAAATGGGGAAAGATCTCACTGCAAGGCAATTGCTCAAAAGTAACTTTCTGCAGTAATAACTTGAAATTTAAAGTCACAAATTCATATAATTTGTATAGACATCCAAATCAGGATTCTAAATTCATCTTGCTCTCTAGAACATGACCACCAGAAAAATTTCATTTAGCAGTATGAGAATGTCCAACCAATAAAACAAGTCAATATCAAACCCAAAAGGTTTTTAAGGCTCTTACTGCACTTTGCAGGTGGATAATGCTTGGAAAGTGGGGAGGATTTATAGAGCTCATATAAATATCCAGCTTAAAACCTGTCTAGACATACCCTCCCACTAAGGCAGGAATACTGTAAGGCCTCCGCTAGCACAAGTGACCAAGGTTTCATCTTTAGGTCCAAATGTTGACAATTTCCAACTGCTCAGCTCACTGGGGGAGCAACAAATGAACACTGACTCAGGGAGCTGCCACCTACTGCATCACCCAACGCCACTGGCTGGGTGTTGTGAGTGTCTGACAGAGACTGGAGCAGCCAAACGCCTCTGCAGCCCTGTAACAAGGTCAGGAGGGTTGGGCTGGGGATGTCCTGCCCAGCTGTGCTCACTGGAGCTTCTTGTGGCTCTTCTGGGAAGAGGAATGGGGCTGTTCACCCCATTGACTTGCCAGATCCTGGCCTGAGCACTTTCATTTTCTCAGGAGCTGAATTCCCCCTAAGATTCTAATCACACACAGTGTTCTTCACTTTATACCCCAAAAAACTAACAAGAGCAGCTAAAGTAGGCTGTACATGTATATGTATGTATATATATGCACGTATGTGTGTTAGTTGTGTTAACATGGCCTGTTCTGGTAAGCATCAACCAAAAATGCTTAATATAGGATCCAAAAGAACTCCACAGAAACAGCAACAAAAATTTAAAAACTAAAAGAAAACTACCAAACAACAACCTCCTCTAAAGCTCCTAAACCCCCTGCACCTTAAAAATGCCCCCAGCACCACACCGCTCCCAATAAAATTCATGTCTTATTAGAGACGTTATGATGTCAACAGAAAACCATGTGGAGAGAAAAGAAGGAAAAAACAAAAGAAAACAAAACAAACAGGTGTGCTTATCTGGATGTGAATCAGTTAACTAGAACATAATTAAACATTCAGTATGTTGAGAGCCAGGAGACGCCTATTTCCAGGTCTTCTAGGCCATTCCACAGCCAACACTGGTTTTAGATTTCCAATTTCCAGCCTGATGCACCCTGAAAGGGGCTGTTTCCCAGAAGTGCTAATAAGTCTCTACCAGTACTTGGAACTCCAGTCACAATATTTACTTAAAACATGTGCAAATCCACTCTAATCTAAGCAGTTCACTTTACTAAGATGTAAAACAAGAAATATTGGTTTTCACTAAAAATTCACACATCTTTTAAAAACAGTAATGTTCTGTCAATTATGAATCTATGGTGTATCCCATTCTTTGATGGGTTTTTTTAAGTGTTTGGTTGTTTAGGTAGGATTTGTGTCAGGGGTTTTGCATTGTTTTTTTTCATTGTTGTTGTTGTTTTTGTGGGGGGATGGTTGTTTTTTGGGGGTTTCTTTTTTGTTTGGTTTTAATCCTGCAATATTTGAGTCTTCTATCTGCACTGTGCTTACAGGAATGTCAGGCATACTTTAAGTTAAAAGAAGCTCTGGTTATTTACAAAAACCAGAAACAGCAGTTAATTCACACACACCTTACTATCATGAGCAGGTAAATGGTTTATAAATGAAAAGCAGAGCAACTTAAAGAGCAGAAGAGAAATCAACTTTAGGCACAGAAGTATAAAATGCTTCATTATGTCCCCAGGGATACAATACTCTTCACTGTACAGTCAGAAGCTAGAGGGCCAATTAGGAAAAATGGAAAATACCCCTAAGTTGGAATATGTCAAAAACACATCAGCCACTAGAAGCTTCATGCTTGGCAAGAACTGAAATGCAGTATGTATTAAGAAAACTGGCTGTAAAAGGAAAATCTAATTTAATTCCATAATAGATGGTGCTTGTAAAAATTTGGTAGTATTAACTGTGAAATAACAGCACAAGAAAAAAAACCTGGGTTCCAATACTGAAATATTGCAGAGAGAAAGAAGTGTTACATGTATACAAAGTCTTTGCATTTAATATCAATACTTCTGCTCAAAAAAAAAAAAAAAGGGGGGAGAATTGGACAGTATGATGTTGATGTTCAGGATTACTTATATATAAACTTTGATTGGCAGATCATTAAGAATAGCTGTAAGGGAGTCAGATATATTTGGGATACACAGACAGCAGAGCCTACGAGCTAAAACATGCTTTAATTCATTGTTATAGAAAGAAAGAGAGGCTTATAATAAAATAGGGAATATAAAAGTTTACACAATTTTTCAAAAAGTTGGATAAATTCCCAATGACTTCAGCAAGCTTTGATTATGGCCTACAAAGTCTATGTTTTCACAACTCAGTGAGCTTTTTTCTACAAAACTACACAAAACCAATTTCAGTCACAAATACTAAGGCAATTAATAAATAGGATTTTGAAAGTTTAGAGTAAACTCAAGGAAATCAAAAATTCTAGAATTTTCATTTGTTTTCTAGTAAAATAAAAGTGGATTATATAGTCATTCTGAGAATTAAGACATACTAAGTTTTACCAAAATAGCTGTAGAACCAAGTCTTGAAGGTCAATATTACAGTAATGTACATTCAGTTAATGTTAATAGGAAAAATTGGTTTAAAGCTACTAAGTAAATCATAATAATTAATAACAGTAAAACATCAACCTTATATTAATTAAGGTTTCTAGGAAATCAAATAGAAGCAGAATGTAAAAAATCCAAGCAGATTATGCAGATTTACATATCATATTTAACCTTTTGAATAGCAGCAGATAAAAGTGCAGAAAAGAACTATAGAACATGTTAAGAATATCATAAAGCAATTAAGTACTAACCTGGTATGCTCTGTTTATTTGGTTTGCTGCCCAGCTGGCATATTTCATATTATCTTTTTTCATTTTTGCACTTGCTTTTGGATTGGAAGCAATATGACTGGCAGACTAGGAATACAATAAAATAACAACAAAACCCAGAGTAATTATAAAATGTATGTGCATGAAATAAGCTGAGAACTTTCAGCATCCTTACAGTCCAAGTCCCATGTGCAGTGATAGTGGAAAAAGACAAAAAAAAATCAAGTTACTGGCAAAGAGCATCCACGTAAGAATTAGCTAGACTTTTAAAACTATTGTTTGTTCTATTTAAAGTTACATTAAAAGACAGTTCAGTTCTGTACTAAGTTAAGAACCAAACCTGGACATGATCAGCTAATCCAATTTGCTTTTCCTGAAGGGAGAGTTATGAATTAGTTTTCCAAATTCCACAATTTGTTCCCATAGACAATACAACATGCATCACTTGTATGTGTGAACTGCCATTAAAAACAAGACATTTTTCCCTGCAGCATCAGAAAACACATTTTAAAAGCAGGTAGGATTCTACATAAAATATACCCACTCTCACCTGAAAGCAGAAAAAATATTACTTAAGAACTAAAGTGAGTTTTTTACTTATATAAATAAATCCACTATGCAAGGAATTGCTTTTACTGTGCTGGTGTTTTTCAGCAGTTCATCATCCTCTAGAAAGGAGCATGTCATTAGATCCTTTTTCAAGGAGTTACCTTCCTGTGTCAATAATTATAATTCTTTTGAAAATACAGACAAGACTTAATGATTAAGAGCACTTCAGTAAGGAGTAACTAGCACAAAGCTATCTCTACTCCAAATGTATGTAAAATATTCTGTATTTTAAAACAGTGTTAATATTAAGTTAAAAATCAGGGAAAAAAACCAAAACAGCGAACGACAAAGGATAATATACATGCATAAACATATTCAGAATGATAACATGGAAAATCTATAATCATGCTTACCATGTAAAGTCCAAACAGAGCTCTCATATTTCTGTTGTTAAGCTTCAGTGCTTGTGCAAAATACTTTCTTGACAGCTCCAGGTTTTCAAGCCCCCCCTGAGTGTATTTAACCTGTAAAAATGGTAAGCTCCTGAAACTTGCATGTCATTCATACCTCAGGCATTCACTCTGAAGCAATCATATTACAAAAATTCACTCTAAGTTAGTTTCACATGACATTTCAAATCAGGTGATTCCTATCAAAGGCCAAGTACTGGCCTGAGAGAAATCCAAGTTCTTCGCAATATATACATTTAAAAATATTTTACTATAGAAGAAAAAACCCCAGCACTAATTTAATTAATACACTGCTACAAGATTAAACAGTTATTATTTTTCATCTATAAATACTTGAAACCTTGGGATTGTCCCTTATGAAAAGTAGCACAAACTTTTAATCTAAATTCTGAGTACTAGAAATCCATACTGACACCATGTTCCCACAGCATGCATGAGAACAGTTCACAAAACTACACAATGCCTTTCATTATGTATTCAAAATAGCATACAAAGTTGAGAGGATTACTCCATTGTTTTTCTATTAATTTTTCCAGATATTAGATCAACAACAAGAGGGATAAATACCAGAAGATATGCTTTGAAGTCTTTCTAGGAGAAAGCTACTTAGACTTTCAAGTTTTAATGTCAATTTCGTCCATGTTATTTAAACAAATTAAACCCGTTCTAAGCAGTTAACAGTAAAATTTAGGAAAAAAAGTAATCTGCAAAAAAAGGATGAATTCAAATGGCTAAAACTTTGAGCTAAAACTTCTAACTTTACCTCTAGTTTTTACCTCTCTTCCATTAGTGCTCTTTCAGGCAGAATTTGGTATGTGGATTCCAAGATCTGAGTCCACAGTAATGGGCTATATATCACAACCTCCTGGGCAGCATTGTTGTAGAAAAGTTTAACTTCTCATGCACTTAATTTGAAAAGTGCATTAAAACTTCAACAAGAGGAGTTCCTTTAAAATTAGCTTTTATCTTCAACAATTCCTGCCCTCTTATATTTAGCTTAGTCACACTGTGACTGAGTCACTGAGTAAGAAAACATAGTTTTCAGAACATGTTCAGTTCTATGAGATGTTAGCATCCTCTGTGAACTCTTTTAAATCTCCTAGGGAAAAATTAAAGAAACCAATTTCACCACTTCTGTAACATAAAAACAGAAAATATAATCAAAGTGTAAAGTAATTGATTTTTCTGAAATACCTACTTCAGCATATTGTTGACAATATAAGTGGTTGTGTGGGTTAGTCATCATAAGCTCCTCTAAGCAGAAGGCTGCCTTTGCATAGCTGAGGAATACAAAAAACAGTGACAAAATAAAACACGAGTACACAGCTCTTTGCTTCTGTTTTTTTACTGCACAATAGAAGTCTTACTTTCCCCCCCATAAAATCACATGATTCAAAATTAATAAAAAAAAAAGTTTAATTTTAAGATGATGTTTAGAACCAAGTTACTATTTTTACATCATAAACAGGGGGAAATACACAAAAACTAATAGTCTAGGTATAAATGGAACAGCTCCTGAAAAGCATTTAATATACTAATCTCTTATTAATAAGAGCAAGAGTGATGAGTAGAAATGGGTACTGTAAGACATGGAACTGAGACTACAACATAATTCTTTTTTTTCCCCTAAGAAAATTCAGCTACCTGAGGATTCATAAATGCAGCTACTGATCACAGCATTTACACTGTCAATTAACTGTACCTACCAACAGCCAACCACAGAACTGAGGTTTAAAAAAAAACATACTAAGAACATTTCTAAAATTCAAACAGTTCAAATCTGTGTATGAAAATAGCATCAGACCTGGCCAAATAAGTGAATTCTTATCATTTGAAAAGCCTAGTCCATGAGTTTTTTTAATGAAAGCTTTCAGAAAGAACTAAGTCAAGCTGAAAATGCAGGTTTATTGAAAAGAATTTTAGCTTTGTAATCTTTCAAATAATAGAATTGTCTGCAGAATTTGCATTGTCTAGATATGTGATAGCACTGTTGCACAGTTTACATGATAGGGTTCCAAAATTCAGGAATACAAAGCTTATAATGACAGTGTGGGTAGATATTTAATATCACAGTAAAAGCAATTTAGCAATTATGAGACCATATTAAACCCTATTATCTGTAAAATCTTGTATCCTAAAATAAATACGTTGTGGTTTTCTCCAGTGCATGTTATGATAGTCATGTATCTACATCATTTATTAATCTGGAGATAAAAGGGCAGCCAGCCCACTCTCCAAAAGCAGAAGCCAGCATCCTCATTGCAGAACAGGGCAGAACTGAGGACTCTGTAAACCTTGCACATCTATGTGTGTTTATGAACAACAATGAGAGTGTGGTGATTTCACAAGCCCTGTGACTTGTGACCCTAATAAAACATATAAGCTGATGAATTGTCTTCTTTTTTAAAACTTTAAGTTGCTTTTAGTCAACTTTTCCCTATTATCAAAATAATAATAATGATGCTTATGGAAGTATAGTGAGGACTGTGAATTCTTCCCATAAACTCTAATTCAACATATTGCTTTTTATTTGAATTAGAGACCAAAACAAATACAAGCAAAAGCAATTTCTTTCTTGAGTTTTATTGCACAATTTCATAATAAAGATTATACCAAAAAAACCCCAACCCAATAATGGAATACGTATGTTTGCACCACCCTATCATTCACTTTTGTACTGACAGATTTGACAGGCTTAAGTATCTCTCCAGCCAATTTTTTTTTGTAGCTATTTTCTTGGACAAATGACTGGTAGATTTCTCCAAAGAAATGGAAGTCTGAATATCAAAATTCTAAATTTATTCTGAAGTCATCATTTAAAAGAGGTTAGTAACTATTTTCTTTGAGAAAGACGTGCAAGGAGACATGACTGGGGAACAATGTTTTCCTCACAGTGACAATGGCTATTTCTTCCTCGACAATTTGATTCTTATACCACCCTCTGAAAACGAAAGAAGGAAACAATGTGATATAATTCAGGCTGGGCTGAAGAACCAAAGAAAGAGAGAAAAAAAGATATGCCTTTGGGTGGAGGTTTGAATTAATGCTGTGATATTAGAAAACTTGCACTAAGGCTTTGAGCTAATCCTCTCACACTGGGATTTCCTCCTGTCACTACAGCAATAAAAAAAGCTAACAAAAACATTAAATATCCAATAAGCAAGTTACTACAACATTCAGCATTCTTGATCGCTTTGGGTTTTGCACCCAGGCAACCAGATGCCTCCAGCTCTGAATCCATGTTTTGCTTTGTGTGCTTTTTTTTTAAAGGTTACTACAAGTTCTGGGAGAGGTAAGCTAAAAGAAAACTGCAGTATCAGTTGCTGTGATGAACTGATTTTAGAAGTAAAGAATTTAACATCTCTAACAAGTAAAATATATGACTTGAACGAAAAATGATGGGAAGTAAGTGCTGTTCTCTGCTGCACTCCAACCACTTCTTTTAAATATCAGATTTTTAAAAATTACTGAAACATACAGGTAACTCAGTAAACTTTTCTTGTTTGAAAAACAAATACCTTCTTAAAGTATTTGGCAGCCAAATAAGCTTGGTAATTATTTTCAGTTGAGGCCTAGTATATTGGAAATAAGACTTTGTAATACTAGTCCTTAAAAAAAAATCACTGAGGTTTTTGACTTACACAAGGTGGGTTTCAAAATAACAGTTTTTATGTGGACTTAGCAAACAACTTACTCATGTTCATTGATGTAAAGTTCTGCAAGTTCATGCCAAGCTTCTTGGTCACCAACAAATCTGTATAGAAAATAAAGAGACGGAAAAAGGAGAAAAAGAAGGAATGTGCAAAGGATTCTGTAAATGACCAGCACTGAAGCAAAAGCGTAAATTAAATGCAAATTCCACTTTAATTAAAAGATTTATCAGAATAGCAAAACACAATCTGTATTCTTGTAAGACACTCACTGTTCCAGATACTCATTCAGCTCTCGGATGGCCTCGAGATTTTTCCCCTGGGCTTTTCGAATGGCAATCTTACGCTTTCTTGCTGCCTATGGGTTGACATTAATAAAGGATTAGGCCTCATAATTCCCTGGGTTTTTGTAAGGAAAGCAATTTGACTGTGCAAATTATTATCTCAATACCAGCGGAATTCCACTGCAGAGACACTGCTAGGTTGAAGTTTATAAACATACCCTAGGACATCCCACTGAGAGACTGAAAACCTCTTCTTACAATCACATTATGTATGCTTTTCTTTGGAGGCACAAACTGTATGCATTATTTCATTCAAATAAATGACTGTCCAGATACTGATAATTACAAAACAGCAGGGGATGCTAATCTTCAGCCATTCCAATGACCCCCGTTGTTATTCACAAGATCCATGACTGTAGAGGAGAAATGGTGACTGAGTCCCAGAGAACCCCACAGATGCATCTTGGTTGTCTCTGTATAAGCAAGGCTTTCAGTCATTATAAAATATTCTTGTTGGAGTGCTGAACAGCACCTTTAACTAATGCTAAATACACACCAATTTCCTAAACAAGTCTCTCATCATTCTTGGAGCACGAAAGTAGTCTCTGTAATGTAAATGGAATACAAAATAACCATTTCAGTGGCAAAAACTGAGTAGTAGTTTGATATGTGGGTAGAAAATGTATTTCAACTTCAACAATATAGAAATTAGTTATAAGAATTATAATATATTTAAATTTTGGAGTACATAGAAGTTGTCAGAGACCAGAAGGAGGAAAGCTTTATTGTAATAGCTTATTATTCTGTACTTTAACCCAATATGCCAGCTTCTGAATGCTGCTGGTGACAGTTTTCAGGCCTGTAGGTATTGTCAGTCTTACAGATTATTCTGAGCTGGAAGGGACCCACAAGGATCTCACTGAGTCCAACTTTTAAAAGAATGGTCCGTACACAGATTTAACATGTGATCTTGGTGTTCTTAGCACCATGCTCAAACCAGCTGAATATCAACATACACTTGAGGTGTGAGTCAACACAAAGGAACCTTCCCAGATGGGAGCAAACAGCACATCTCTGCCAGCCTGAAAGTCACCAGACCAGAAATCTGACAGAATGGAAGGAAAACACAATTCCAGCATAACGTAACTCAAAAAAGGAATGCCATCAATTCCTTGCCTCTAATCCCTGTGCCCTTGGGTGACCACAACCACTTGTCAGACGTGAGACACCAGATAGTCTGGTGCCTGTGATGTCTACAGGTACATGTACTCTCTTGTATGCCATTTCCCCATGAGATAATATTAATGACAAAAATATAAACCACACTTCTCTGGTAATTAAGTCCCACTGTTTATCCCCTTCATAGCTCTCATCCTATTTTGTATCTTATAAAGAGTTTATACCGTTGGGTATCACCTTTCAGAAGCCTTGACAGGACAATTCAACAAAATCTTAAACAATTTGAATCTTTGAATTTCACATAGCTCTTAAATCAATTTCTTCATGATGTACCCTAAGTTCACAGTCACATATACCCTACAAGATTTATAGTATATTTACAGCATTTTAAACATGACTACTCTCCTCAGTAATTTTTGATCCTTTAATCCATTTGTACAAATCAACTGCATCCAAAACAAGAGCGGTAAATTAGTTCAAGCACCAAAACAGAAAAGCTAGAAATGCTTTTGACACTAAATTCATTCTTTCCTTTTAATTCATCCCCTTTATCTTCCTCACAAAGACATATTTAATGGAAATTTAGTGAAAACAACTTAAATGAAGAAAAAATATTTCACCCTTCTGATTAAACGTAAGACACCGAGAGGAGACTCATCAGGGGCCAAATTATAATACAAGCAGTGTGGTTTCCACTGCTTCTTTGTCGAATTGCAACCTGTGAAGTTACATACATCATTCTATTTTTCCTAGGAGATATCTGGCTAAAAGCCATAAATGGGGATTTTAACTGCTGACACATTTATCACTGTAACAATAACACTCCCTATTTTATTTTTGCTGCTTTAAAAATAAAGACAACAGCACAATTAAACTTATTTTCTTTAAATTCAAAAAAAATAATCCCACATGCTTATCCATGCTGCTATAATAAACAAAACCACAAACAACAATCAAAAAACCCTCAACCAAACCCACTGTTTGCTGTCACATTTTATGGAGTTCTCAACGTGTTTGTAAACCAGGTCACACCTCTATGGTGGGAACAGCAGGGCAGTGCTGATCCACCACCCAAATCTGACATTATCCACAGCCCAGTGACCTGCCCGCTGAGCCTGAAACATGGAAAGAGGCAGCGTGGGGACAACAGCAGGCACAGCCACAGGAACGCACCCAGCAACTACACAAGGGCTTTTGCAGGTAACAGACTATCCACTTGACATATGCAGCCTTTCAAATGTAGCCCTTGGATTAACAACCGGGCAACTGAGTTATTTTCAAAATTTAAAGAAATCACAAGCCTGACTGAAGTAAACCCCTGAGAACCAAAATAATCTATTAAATATATAAAATCAATCAATACATATGACAACTTAATTTGCAATGGCAAACAGGAACAGCCTATGTAAGTCACTCTCCTCTCTGTTTCTAATGCAACTCCTTCAACTGCATCCAAGTCAGTCCTCCAAGAGTCTGGAAACAGATTTTTTCCACGGCTGCTTTATTTCTTAACCACAGCACTCCCAAGTAACATAAATCACTGGTGCCTCAAGACGTTAATTAATGAAAGCTACAACTATTTCTAGTCACAAACAGAAGCTGATGTTTACCTACAGCAAGCACATAATCTAATGCAATCAAATAACAAGGACAAAAGCAATAGACATAATTAACATATTCTGGTGGTAGCACTTAGGAATTACATGATTTATATATACACTTGACATAATCTCCCTGCTGCACCAAACCCATGAAATTTCTTCAAAATTATTTTACAACTTTTAAAACTTCCTTTTTTTATCCACCTTCCTCATCACCAAAAATACAGCAGCATCTGGGCTCGGAATCTGCACTCTCTTCCCCCTCAAAAATGCTGGGAGTTAAGTTTATTTACAGAGAACTCCAAGTTTACAAAAGAGAGACTCAGCCACTCAAAACAGTGCTGACATCCTGAGGAAGAACAAAATGTTGTCTAGCAGCACAGAATTTCTGAAAGTTTTTCTAAAAGCACTGGAAAGAATTCAGTGAGGATGCAGAGGGTTTTTTTAAAGCAGATTCTAACTTTTTCCATCACTTGAATAAAATCATAAAGCCAAGAGATATGCACAGAGGAATGATATGTCAGGTAGAAAAATAAAGACATGAAAACAAACTACTATTGCTTTTAATGGTATTCAAACTACTTTCCTATCTGACTTCCCATTCCTAGTTTTTCTTTGAATCATAAAATATATCAGTTTTTAAATAAAAATAAAATCCACTAGTTTCACTAATCAGTACGTTAAGAAAAAAAAATATAAAAAGGACTGCATTACATCCAAAACTGGGCCAGTTTGTGTGCTGTAAACTTCTAATTCTTGCTCTCATTTATATTGCCCCTGAGCTCACTATGTGAGTCACCTTAAGTGCTGCTGTGTGAGCTGGGCTCACAGTTTCCTGAGCATCCTGAGGACAGCAGCATAACTAAAAACAATTTACATTCATAGCATCATTTTTTCTTTATTTCCATACAAATTAAACAAAATGGTTTACTGCACAGAACCACTGCCAACACTAACAACCATTTTAGCATACAAGAACAGTTACTTGTTAAGCAAAGCCAGACTCACACCAATTCTATAGAAGCTTTACCTAGCATTTATATTGTATTTCCAATTTACTACCTGCCTTACAACCAGCTGATAAAAGAAAACCAGGCAATTTCATGCTTTATTATTATGTTAAAGGCCCTCTTTACCAAAAACCTCCCATCTCAAAATACAAACTCATTTTTGGGGACCTATTACAAGACACTAAAAAACTGTAAAATGCAGAGTACTAATCTGTTCAATTATTAATTTCGAGTCCACCAAGAATATTCTTGAGAACTTATTTTTTAAACACAGGGACTTGAAATTATTTTGAAGTCTAAGAAGCCTACTAAAATAGTCACGAACAATTACATTGATAAATATTTAAAAATACTATTTAAGGGGTACATTTCAGTTCTTCACATCACAACATTAAGACTTTCTAGAACAAGCCTTATACAAAAACTAACCTTCTTTTTCCTTCTACCTTAAATAAAAAGGAAAAGGCAAAACCTCCAGTGCTGTAACAAGATCTATAGAATTTGACCGCACAGATACTATTACAGACTTCCCCCTCAAATTTCCAGAGTTTAAAGTAAAACATTAGAATGGTTATTGGCTACTTCTGTAAATCCATAGTTCTTAATGGAAAGATATATGCATCTTAAAGAAATACTTCAAGAATCAGTATCATATGGACAAAGCTACTTCAGTATGTACAAATTCATTAGGAGTGAACCTTTCTAGGTATTTTTTAAAGACTAATAATCCCCAATCTGGCATAATCCTCCATTTGTCGTGATTCTTTTTAATTAACTAGACTCAAAATGAAGTGAGGGCTTGAACATTTATCAACTTCTGCATTTCATTAGTAAAACATACCAAGAGAGAGTCTAACATTGTTATAAATTTTATAGCCGTAAAGAAAGTATTAGTAGAAGAATTTTCAAGGATTAAAACCTCTAGGAAAGGAAGAATTTCTTATCTGTATAACTACTACAGCATTAAACACATGACACTTTTAATCTTATAAAGAAATTTTTCTTTCTTTTTTAACATATTAGAAAATGTATTTGGTCTAGCAATTTAATACACAGAAACATTTTCCTTCAAATTGCAATATACAAATCAAATATACAAAAGCTGTAAACAGCTACAACTAAGATACATGGAAAAAATTACACAGATGTCAAAAAACAGCACACAATCAAAAACAACCACAAAAATGAATTTATTCTTACCATAATTCAGACTTTTTTCAAAGTTAGTCATGCAAGACAGTTAAATCTTGCAAACCTATGCAGGCACAGAGCTACTGGATTGAAGCTTTAAGGATAACATCAAAGCAAAACATAACTTTTTGTATCCAATAAACAACCCAAAAAAAGCCTAACACCAGCATAGAGCAAATTGGTAGGAGCTGTACAGGCTGAAAAGCTAAAGCCTGGAATTTTACCAACAAAAAGTAAGAGCAGTTTACACAGAGGAAAGCAAGGCTTCCCTGATGTAGTGGAGTTCTTCAAGGAGTCTCTAGAAGATCCATGTAAAAGTCATCTTTGACTTAAAAAATAATTTTAACAAGATGCCTCCAACCATGAAGCTGAAAGCTCTGAAGGAAACTAAAGTTACCACAGACCAGCAGGGGCAGGTCTTCACATGGATAAATAAATAAGTCAAGAGATACAAAATAGAGAAAAGAGTTCTCTGCACTGAGAATCCCAGAATCACCTCCATTAAAAACTACTGTTCATCACTCTTGATAAGAGATCTAACAGGGAATTAATAGTTGTTGACAAGGACTTATTTAAGTATAAAGAATGAAAGACAACAGCAAAGAATAGCATTCACAATCATGAATCATAATGAATACTTTTACCAGCACAACAAAACAATCTATGAAATTTAATCTACATAAATGGCTGCATATAGGGTCAAACAATACTAATTTAATGTACACAAAAAACTTGTCTTAATTTTCCTGGTTAAGAGGGAGATAATAGATTTGCAATGAACAGTTCTATAAAACATCAATTCAGTGTTCAGAAACTATCTTTAAAAAATTCAAAAACCCTGCCACAAAGCCCCAAACTGAAAATACTGTGATACAGGACTTATCAGAAAAGAATACAGAAGTAACACATCTGTGCCATCGCTTTGTTATTTTTAAGTCCATAACGCTCTCACATTTTTAATACTGACTGCTGTTCAGTTCTCTCATCTCTCATCCAAATATAGAAAAAAACACAGAAATTACACAGAGAACAGCAACAGAGTTTTAAGGCACAGATTGGCAACAAGAACAGCTGCACAGTAGGACTTCTTAGCTTAGAGAGAAGTAAAAGATCCCTAAAGTCATAAGTATTAATAACATGAAAACAACTGCTGACAGTAACAGACAAATTCAGAGGCATTAAATAGAATTGTTATATTGAAGGTGTGGGGAAAGAAAAAAAAATCACAAATGGGAGATTTGCCCAATTCATTAAAAAGTTACAACATTTAATTTCTCATTTATGTTGTAGATGTAGGCATGGCAAACTTAAGCAAGTTTAAAAATAAATCTATGCAGAAATTTCATGAAGAGTCATTAAAAACAGAGTTATCACTTCTGGCACAGAAAAAACTGAAAGGTGAAAATGAATAAGAACTGGCAGAACAGACCACAGCACACTGTCACAGCCCTGCTCTTACACACTTCTGGTATCTGCAGTAAGTCAAAGCCAGACACAGGACAAGTAAAATGGACTTTTGCCACAACTGCAGTACAGCTGCTCTTCTGTTCTTGAATACTTAATTTCAAGAGACAAAATCTCCATCAACATTTAGAAGTGCTACATGCACAAAACATGGGAAAAATGGTGGAATGCACTCAGCCCTCTCACTTCACCAATCATGACTGAACAAGAAGCAAAAAAACCCTGCAGTGGTAAATTATCCTCTGTTAAAAGCAAAAACCCCATTTTTTAGGACCACATAGTGCATTCCCATCTTGCCCATCAGTTCTCACTGGAAACTAACTGAAGTGGCAGCTGTTCTTCACAGCTCTCACCAACTCTATCCTGTGTCAGCCAGTGCCAAATTATCTTTTTTGATTCCCTTTAAAACTACCACTGTCCACACCTATGTTTAGGTCTAGCTCTGTCTTTCCTGGCAGCATGGCCAATATATTTAAGGAAAAATACATGTCACCTCATTAGTAGATAGTTTATCTGGTGAGCAGTTTTCCCTTTTGCAGCTCAGAGCATCCTGCAGATAAAGGTATAAAGCTGCAAGATCTTCACAGGAGGTCTCTGCTAAAAATTAATTCACAGCTACTGCAGAAGTTTTAAGGAATTATCACAGTTCAGATGATAAACAGATATCCAGTGCTCAAATTCAGTGCTTATTATTCTCATCTTATTTAGTAGAGACAAGGAGGTAGAGAAAGAAAGGTTACCTATACAGTCAAGATGGCAGTAATGCACAGAAAGAGATGAACTCAGCTATTCATGGAATGTAACAGCTGCCTATTTACATGATACTAAGATTTTGCTCTGAATCCTTCTAGCATTCTGGATTCCCAGAGTTCTTCAACCACCTCCTGTGCCTCTTCTGAAATATGTCCAGCTCATCTACAAAAACAATCTCAAAATAGTAACAGAAAGGGTAATTTCATGTGACCACATGCATACATTTGTTCCTGCCCACTCCTATAGAGTCGATAGAAACCCTGTCTTACTATGAAAATTTTAAATTCTTCATTCACACAACTATTACTAAACCCATGATGGCAATGAGACTATCCACATGTCCTGAACTAAGGAAGCATACAGACTGTCTTGCATGAAAAGCTTGGATGAAAAAGTGGCAAGAAAAACAGCTGAAGAATTATCCCAATGAAGATTCCAGATTTTCTATGGATTAGAATTAAGGCAGAACTTTGTGCCTTATCTCACTTTCCCCTGGTGTTGATCCAAGTGCTCTGCAATCTGCTTGATGGTTGAGCCAAATAATCAGGAGAAACTGCAGGTGCACTAGGATGACAGGGGAGTGGGTCAGACACCAATCTAAGTCTTGCATACATAAACTCGATTTCTTTTCTCATCAACAAGCTTCTCTGCTATGCTGAACAGACTACCTCAAGAAGAGCCTGACTGATAAAAAATATTTAGCTGTCTAACTAAACAGTTTTCCTCCAAGGCAGAGCAGGATAAGGATTTCTCAATGAAATACATAAAGAGCAAAAACAAACAAAAAAGCCCTTTCTACCAACACTACTAAAAACCACAATACTCTCTTTTATTTTGTTCTGAGAATAACCATTTTATCTGAAGATCTACAAACAAATCAGTCACTGTTCAGCATCACTAAAAACATTTTCAATTGGATATTACACAAAATTTTAATTAATAAAAAGAGCCCATTGATAGAAAAGACTATGCAGTCTTAGTAAGAGGAATCTGTCAGCTTGACTTCTAATATGTCATCATTACAACCAAAATAGACAAGAGTGGAAAAGATTCTAATTCTTACCCTATTAAAATGTATGCAAGTTATGCATTTCACAAGAGTTACATTTCACTCATTCAAGTATTTAGAAAAAAGACTATGATTTGAAAAATGAAACAAAATCTCTGAAGTGACATTAACACTGTTCCATTGTCAAATGAGTCATCTTTTTCAGCAGGTAAGTGCAGAGTGAGATAAAACTTAGAGATGATCCTATTTTAAAAATAAAGACTATTTTGAATTCTATCCCAAGAAATTAAGTAATTACTGTTATCTTAATTTCAGCAACAAAAGCTCACACGAAAATATAAATGTCCATTACATAATTTGAGTTCAAACTTTACTCTTTATACCGGAAAATTCTGCTGTGTCTAAAAGAAGTGATTATTTGAAAAAACTTTTTCCATGCTACTTTTTGATCAGCCAATGCAAGGTATGATTTTTACATGATTTGTGTGAACAAATGTCTACGTTTCACTTAAAGCACTTGTCAAGACATTTAATGTATATAAGCAACTCCATGTGTCAGCAGACTAGAAAAAAATTCTGTAGAGTTAGGTGAATGCCAAGACAAACTTGGCAACAGTTGCTTTTCTAAAATCTTGAAATACTTATTTTCCTACAGCAGCCACATGTGTGCATGGAAATAATTAACAGGTAGATGACAGAAATTAATCTATACATGACAATTTATTAAAGTTTTTACTTAACTTCCACTCCTGACATGCAAGCCTTACCCAACCAATTCTAGTTATACAGCAAGGAACTTTCCTTTGTATTTAACATTCTCCAATTCTATTATCAGAACATAAGAAATCCAACCACACAACTTTTCTAGTATTTACAACTCATGCTTCTAAATATAACAAGTTTATGGATCTTTATGATTTCATTACACAGGAAATCAGAATAAAGAAATGATCCTGCATTTTACTTATTTGAATATGTAATTTTTTTGTAAAGCCATCCAGCAAAGGACTCAGACGATGTTAGCTATGTTGAGATAGCTGAAAAATAAAACTGCCAAAAATACATACTTGGAAGATCTGTGGTCCACAGAAGTCACTGCAATATGGTGCTCCATTTTCCACTGCTGTCAGCAGAAGGTCATAAAACATGCACCAAGGTGACCCATTCTGTGATTTCAGTGCAAATGGGTTCCATATTGGTTCAACATGACTCTGAAGACTTAGTGTCTCTGAAACTCTTTGGGCCATGCACTGATAAAATCCACAATGTACTGTGGACACCTATGCATCTTGCGCTCAAAGCTGCTTGAGCTCAAGCTTCTACTACTTCAGGGAGAGTAAAAAAGAAGAGTGAAGCACTGAAATACCTTTTACCCTTGCACAAAATCTGTGAGTTCTATCACAGCTAACAGACAGACTTTAACCTACCACTGTTGTCCAAGTACTTTACTTGGTATTGTTTCCAGATGTGTTGCCTCAAAAATAACTTTCTGGTGGTTTGGGGTGTTTTTTACTGTTGTTGCTTTTTTATTTGTTTTGTGGTGTTTTTTTAATGGTTTACTTAGTTTAAGGGATGGCACATGATCTATATCCAGCTCTGGCAGACCCTAGTTAATCCCAGTGATCTGTGTTTCCATGGGTTTTCCCCTCCTGAATAGCAGACCACATCAAATAAGCTGTCCAAGCACAGGTAGAGGTTCAACACACATCTAGGAAGATTTATGTGAGATTGACAAAACATCTGCAATAGTCCAAGTATTACATTTCCACAGAAGTTTACCCAATAGACAGTTCCTCAAAACCAAGTAACATTTATACCCTCAATGATGAATAATATTTTTTTGACTTTCCAATAAATATCTATGTCATACAAAAATCTGAAACTCCATAGTTTCTTCATATTTCAAGTTTTATCCTTGTGGGAAAAAATACCAATGAAAATATATTGTTACAAGTTTCTCTAGACTTTTATTTTGGCAGCTAATAGCTCACAGTGGCATCTACAAACAGTATTCAAAAAATGCTTAGAACAGTACAGTCTGTCTCAGACTCTGTTTTATACTACTGGCATGCTTCATGCATTTTGATTCAAGAGCTAGTAGTAAAGTGTCCCAGACATAAATCAAAATAACTGCTATTCAAGCACTACCTTAAATGGATTAATAGTTAATCCTTAAATAAGAATACACATTAGGAACATAGAAGACATGTGGCAGAGTATATTAGGATATATATTTTAAATACTGAATATTCTGGGAAATGAAAGAATTGACAGGCCCAACTCTGAACACTACTAAGAGTTCTGGAAAGATTGACAGTTATAATCTCTCTCCTAAAATCAGTGTTTAAGCAGGTATCACATCACACCTTCTCATCATGAAATGAAGGTAACATTGGTTATTATAGCAGAAGACTGAAGGAAACAAATACAGTAATATAGGCACGTATTTTTCCACACCGAAACAGGAAATATAGTCACTATTTCAAACAACACATCACTGCAGTTTAGAATTATCTTTTAAACTTACTGTATTAGTTGAATCTTCTTGTAAAATTCTGTCATACAGCTGGATAGCATCATCATATCTGTACAAAGAAATCATTCACATTTATTTCTGCTAAGACAGAATTTCTGACTTTTTGACTTTCCTTGCAATATTTAATTTTATTTAATTTAACCCTCTTGTATTTTTTATACTGAAATATACATATACTAAGCAAACTATATTTACCCAAAACTCTTTTGAGAGAGTGCTAAGTATCAACAGCAGTATTTTTTGTCACGGATTTAGAAAAGTACATGGGAATTACTTCATGAAATACTGTTTCAGCAGCAACTCAGATATTTTATACCAAACATCTCACTCTCCTGCCTGTTCTCTATCTCTACCCAACAGGTTCAACCATCACATCCCTACTCCCCTTTTCACATCTCCTAAGAAATAGAAACTCCAAAATTTAAAAAGCCATCCAAAATAATGACATGCCACTCTATTGCTGTAACTTAAAACTTCATATGAAGTTCCTTCTGTTGTGACTTTAAAAAAGTGTAAGCAGCTGCCTACAGCAAACTGTAAAGATTCATAGAGGAGTCCACCACAGATTATAACACAAATCTTTACAGAAAATGTTTTCCACCATTTCCCACTTTTTTTATTTATCAATTAATTCTGCTATCCAAAGTGTGCTTGAAACCGGTTACTTCAAGTGCTATGAGCACTTCAAACCTTCTGAGAACCAGCTCTGTGTGTTCAGTCAGCTGTGTACATGGCCCAAACAAATGAAGTAATTCAATTCAAAACACATTTCACTACACAGCTGTGGTACTACTGCACAGACTAGGGCATACATTGTGTCTTCATGTGTAGTTTGACAAGCAGTTTGTCAGACACAAAAATCAGATTGGTTTCTGATGCTCTGCATTCCCTAGACATCACCTTAGATGCTCACTTACACCCTTGAACCATTCCTGAAGCACTGCTGACATTACCACAGCTCAACTGTCCACTCCAGCTACTCTGAGATATAGGAACTGGTGTGAAAGCAAGCACAAATGCAGAAACGAGTAGAAGGTGACTGCTACAGACTTGAGCAGATGTGCTGGAAAATGCTGTATTAGTGTTCTCTGTTAGTTGCTGCTTTGTCAAAGCATTGCATTTTACAAGACTGAATCTTTTGGCCATAATTCCAGCTTCACATGGTGACATTTCAGAACACTATTCTTTTTACCAACAAGTGTCTAAGGGACATCTTGGTCTGTGGGGATGCTCTTCACTGTTTCCTCTTCCTGTTGGGGAAAGCAGGATCCTCCTTAGATCCTACAAGTCACTTAGAATTTAGTAAGAAGTTCACTTCAATTGAAGTGAAACATGATGCCTGCAGCCTAAATCTTGCTAGACTTCTTTTACAGTCAGGGGGCTTAGAGCACATGCAGATGGGTTCCTGTTCAAAACAACCCCAAGCTGAAGCCTCTTTCTGCTCTGACTTCTAGAGAAGTGGACATGAAACTTCAGGTTTTGTTAATGCCTCCGCTTCCTGATAGTCTAATCTCAAGGATCGGATCTGACAGAAACATTTTGTTAAGAGCTTTGCTGAGTACTTTTGGAAAACTATGGCTTAATAGTGCTTCACTGCTGAAACCACACATGACGTTTGTAGAGCAGGCATCTCCCACAAAGATTAGTTCCCATGCAATAACATCTTTAATGTAGCCACATAAGAATTATGACCTATTGTATTTCTGAAGAGGTTTCAGGAAGGGATAAAAACTGCTGTCATTCTCTGTCTTCCTACCCTATATAAAATAAAGAAATAAGAGCTAAGTTTAATGGAAACTCTTCATAACTATGCATTTTATATAGTGAATATAAAAAAAAATTGAGTGTGAAACACAGAGCACCTGGTTGCCCTGAGACAGCTCCTGTGAATGGAGTCCATCTACTCATCTTCGTTGATCCAAGCAATGGACATTTATCAGTGTTTCATATCAATACCATTTTCAAAGCTAATTTTTCAAGGACATAATGGATGAAGAACATATGCTAAGTAAGCATCTTTTAAAAAAGCATTTGGGGTGTCCTTCCAATTCCTTTTTATCAAGATGGCCCAAAGGCTCCAAATTCACCAACTCTGTATGCAAAATGTGGCATGGGACACATTTCCTATCATTCAAAGACATTGGCAGTCATTCTTAACACCCAAGAAAACTGCTATGGAACAGAATGTTGACCACAAAGATGTATCCAAGGAGAAATGTTGTCCTGGGGTGACAGGACATTTTTCATGCTCTGTATCCCAAATCGTGTGTGTTCCTGTTCCCGTGTTCCCAGTTTGTTTTGTCTATAGCTGCGCCCCTCCCCCGGCTGCTCGCTCTGGCTTGCTTGCTTTCTGCTAGCTGCTAGGCTGCATGCTTTGCTCTCCCGCTTTTTTTTCTTACTTTTTGCCATTTTTCTGCTTTCNTAAGGGGCTTTCTTTGGAGATTTCCCCCTAATTTGTCCTAAACCAGGACAAATGTGTACAATAAAGTTCATCCCCAAGTCCTGAGGTCATTCATTTGGAAAGTTGCAAAATTTTAATTTGTTCATTATTTTAGTAATTCCTGTTGAACTTACACATTCTTGTAGAATCCTTCTACATGATATTTCAAAAAAAGTCAGTCTGATTTTTATGTTCTGCCATTCTATTCCATACATTTTTGATTTATTTCTGTAACAAACTCTATAGATTCAATCCTTTTTAAGTTCATTTACCCATACTCAGGAAACAAGGGTAAGTAAAGAGCTGCACCCTGCAGTAATCAGGAGTACAGAAGAACAATAAGCAAAAAAACCCACTGGCACTGATTTTCATATGCTGCCCCAGCTCCCTGAGATGAAACTTACACCTCACAGAATTTGCCAAAAAACTGTGCAGTGTTCTACTGCATAATGACTTATGCTGTGAAGTAAGAGATCCTTCTGATCTGTGAGCTCTGATGGGAAGATAGCAAAAATGAAACACTGCATAGTACCTGCAAAAATGCAATACAGGTATCTATAAATCTTAGTATGATCATGCACACTGTTATTTCCTATGAAGTAACTGTCCAGTATTATTTTGCCATTTTGTAATGGCTGAATGCTTTTTTAAGAAAGAGCAAACTTTTTTTTCAGACAGAAAGTACATTTTTTAACATTCAGGTTTTACCTTTCCATAGCTTCAAATCGCATTCCAGTTAATCGTTTAACTCTGTGGCTCCCAGGAAACTGCCGCCTCAGTTCCTGAAGACAAAACTACACAAAGAAACAAAAATACTATTGTGAATATAATTATCTTCACAGAAGCTAGAAGAAGAAAAAATAGAAAAATAAAAGGTCATGGCTCATAATTCAGCTACCTGCCCTGCCAGTTCAAAGTAAAATATCAAATTTTAAAACAAGTAATAAAATGCATTGATAAAGAGAAGGTCAGAAACTGAAAATCTGTCTGTTAGATGACTCATTTTAAGAAGTATCTTCCATATGGGGCACTAGATTGTCAGGCCCCCTTGGAAATAGTTATTTGCCTAGAAAATTACACTTACCTACTAAAACAGCTCTGACACTAGTAAAACTTAAATTCTAATTAATTACCCCACAGTGGCACAAGAAAGTAAAAAAAACAAAGACAGTAAGAGCTTAAGTGATTCTTCTTTAATAAATGGATATTTCACAATGGAACAAACTATGCTAATACAATGCTCTGTGTTTATTTTTAAAATAAAACTTTGAAATCCAAAGAAAATGTTTGCCACTGGCTTGGGTACAGCCTGCTGGCAGGAGAGGCACAATTTTTAACTCCTGAAATCAATGAGACACCTAGGCTAGATCAAAAGAATTCATCACAGGCAGATTTTGCTGGATTAGCAAAGGATGTTGGGTATAGGGACTGAGTCACAACTTCCCCACAGCAAACTAACTCATAACTGTATCATGAATGTGGCTAAACAGCATTGTAAAGTTTGTAGCTGACTCATGACAGTGGGAGCCAGGGCAGTCCATAGGCTCTCAAAATAGACCAGTGGTGTGGATAATGTTAAAAGCTTCACACTGAATCCTCCGCTTCCAAGCACTTATTCATGCAACTCAACTTAGAAACTTGTGCTTCAGACCTAAGGTTCTAGCAGAGGCCTAGCTACATAATCTGTTCCATCTCATCAAATCCACTTGTTAAAGGAAAAAGTATAAATCAGTAACGATTAGTGGGATCCCTCTTTGTGTAGATAAACAGGTTGTTACAGCACATCCAAGAGGAATATTCTCATCTCTCTCAGATGCTAAGAAACAGAAGAGAGAAAAGCAACAGTGACCAAAGCTGTGATGCTTAGCCTCAGGCAAGATGTATTTTCATCACAATTAACTTAATTTGCAATGAACCAAGATCTTTACAACAAAATTTCACATAGAAAGGCTTATGTTTAGTACAGAAATTGTTTACTGGCACTTACATGACAAGAGTGATGTCTAGGTGAACTGCTGTTGCTCTAGTCATAAAAAGCTACATGTACTTAGTAGCATGTTACATGATGTCTGAACTAATCTCTGACCATTCTTAAGAGGCAGGAAAATTTACATAACACTCCAGAAAAGTAGATTCACTCCAACTTTTAAAACCCAGACAACCTTGCAGACTTTAAAAAGAACTTTCGCATACAATAAATCCATCCTCTGGTCCAGTGATCAGTAAACCCTGAAGAATAGTGATTTTCATAAACACAGATACTATTTCTCTCTCAAAAAAAATGTAAAAATAACAAAAACTGTAACATTTACAATACTAAAGTGCAAAATCTGTAGGTGGACTTTTACATCTAAAAAATTCCCATTGACAATATGAAAGCAGTGCTTAGGTGCACAAGTAATGCAAGACCAGAATTGTTCACATTAGATCTCACTACACAGCCATTACTCAACTGAACTCAACATTACTCAGCTGCAGTCCAGGGGCCAAAATAAACTCCTGTAGATTAAGCTATCAGACACAATAAAGTGACAAGAAAAGTTGTAAGAAAGTCATGAACAACTCACTGTAATGCTGATAAAACCAAAAGCACATGAATAAACGACACCAGCTATATCTTCAAAATGTTCTGGACTCAGCAGCACTGAAAGTCCTCTCCCAAAAAATTTATTTTATTGAGGACTGGTTTTGCACCATGTCAGTAATCTACTTGTGAGGAGATTCTTTCATAATTCCCTCAGTTACAATGGCAAACATAATTTGCATGTGAAATTTCAACTTGCACTTAATATGCTTTCTGGCTTTTTAAACATCAGACAAAGGCAGAGAAATATAAACCTGGACTTCAGCAGGCAAAACACAAGTTCTGCCAACAATAGGTGACTGCACTAAACCACCTGCATGAACCAACTGGCTGGCTGCAGGAGGGGCATGCACTACACATGGGGTTTTTTGTGCAGGGCATAAAGGACAAAGTAATAAATAGAGGAAAGAAAAATAAAAAAAAAAACCCGAAGTCAGAGAAATTACTCTGAAAACTACCTCAGCTTCTCATTTGGAGTAGATGATACCTATTCCCCTAAGCAAAATGCATCCCAGTTGTCAAACGCTCACTGCTAAAAAAACAGAAGTGTCAAAGCTGTTTGTCTACTTTGGAGCTACAGCTGAAGTAAAATGCCATAGATGATGTTGACTTGCTTGAATTAACTACTTATTTATTATAAATCAATCAAATTAAAAAATAAAAAACCCTCTGAGTTTCCACTTATGCTTTTAATTGATTTCTGAGCAGCATACACAATGTTGCATTCCCTCATCTCTAGTATTATTACTTAAAGGGCACAGACACTGAAATTTAAACTCCCTGCCAGGGTTAGTAAAAACAAAGAGTGTTTCATGACTGATCTTTCAACACTGGCTCCGTCAACAATTTTGTGAAAGTCTTCTTTAAAAGACCCTGAAAATAAAGATCAAATCTCTTTTACATATAAATCAGGACACAGAAATGTATTTATTTAAACAGTAAGTCTATTTGTTTTTGTTTAAACTAACAGCTATACTACAACAGTATTTTCTTCTGAGGGACAAAAGAGAGGGAAGTTCAGTGGGTTCACAAGTTCAAAGTTGTGTACTATATTTTCCAGCATATTCCATTTCACCATACATATATATATATATATATATGGTATGCCAGATAACCCTCTCCAGCTCTGCCTACCTGCAAATTGCCTTTCTCCCAACTTCATCCTCTAGTCTGACCCCTTGCATTAAGTTTTACCCAAATGACATCACATGAACCACAAAAATTTTATGATGTATTTTGCCATCTGACAGAGAACAAGGCACTGGAGGAGTAATTGCCATGAAAGATCTGGATCCCTGAAAATGCTTTTTACTTAGAATAAGCTCAAGCTTGATCACTTTCAGGGCACAAGGTAAGCCTCTGTTTTCTTCTGACTGTTTTGTGAAGGAGGGGTCAACAGATTATTAAAATTTTCCTGTAAGACAAACTTTTGCCTTTTCCTGTTTTTGCCTTTAAAGGATTAGCTATGCTGACCGGGTTGTTTGTTTACTTGTTTCAGTGGATTTATTTGTTTCTAATCTACAAACAGGCTATAGTTCAAAATAATCTAATTCTATCTCCATTGTTATTTATATCATTCAGATAAATTTGCATACAAATTGACAAAACTCAAATATCCATTAACAAAATTTTTATCAACAATCACCAGATACTTGGATTGCAAGGGACTTTTGGAGGTCACCTGCTCCATCCAAATCCTCACTCAAAAGACAGCCAGTTTCCAAGGGAGTGCACAGCCATACCACAATCTATTTTTAAGCATTTCCAAAGGAGATTCCACAGCTTCAGTGTGTCATTTGTTATAAAGCATTCACTAAGTTTGTCCCAATATGTAAGTGGAATTTTCTTGGTTGCAGCTTATGTCCCACACTTGTCTTTTGTTGCACACCTGTGAAAATATGTGCCCACCTTCTTTGTACCTTCCTTCCCATCAGTACATCCAAAAATCCCTTGGCTTTCCTAAGACTTAACACAGATCTCCCAGCCTTTCCTTAGACATTATGCAGTCCAGCTCCTTATTCATCTTGAAGACCTGCTCCAGTATGTCAGTGAGTTTCTTCAATGGTAGCCAACATGACATATAATGTGATATGCAAGATGGGTCATTCTACCTAGCATTCAGAAAAACGAACATAATTTGAGAGGTTTTCAATAAACAAACACTCTCTGTACAATATGGCAACTTCAGTATTATTCTTGACCTTTAGCCCATACCAGAATAACTGTAAATATTTTCACGGCTAGATTGGAAGAGATGTGATCTGTCTAAACAAAAGTCATGCCTTAGGTGGTGGCAGTTTCTTCATAGCTGTGTATTTCCTGACAGATATTCTTTCTACCAGTCCAGGCTATGGAGTTCAGAATATCCTGTAACTTCCAAAAAACTATCTGGAAGACACATCCACGATGAATACACACAGTGTGAAAGAAAAGTCAGCTTGAAAACTTACCAATGCCAAATCATCTCGACTGCAGTCCAGGGCAGCAATCATCACCTGCTCATAAATTATCCAAACTGGACACAAAGAGACAATAAATGCAGATAATTGGTTTGGGGTTTGCTTAAGATAATAGGAAGCACCTATCATGTAAACAGGATTAATTAATTCTGTCTGTACATTTTTCCCCTTCTAGTCCCATGAATCACTGCTGAAACACAAACAAAGTAAGAAACTGCTGGAATTAATCAAAAACTTATTTAAGCAGTTTAGCGCTTTTAGTGCCAAAGTACTTTCTGACATCTTGAAAGGCAAAAAAGCTCCAATTCTCTATTTTCCCCAACATGTTCTAGACAGATCCCCATGAGGACTTGCTTTGATTTCTGTCACAGTGTTGAAGAACAGAAAATCAGGCAAATAATATCTAAGTAACAGTTTCTAATGAAGTTTTCACATTGTAGTCTAAATACTATTATAATGAACTAATAGTTCTATAAGGTAATTTTTATGGTTTTTTTCACTGCAGCCCATATTTGGGAAAGAATTCTGGAATTCTTTCTGAAGAACTCTTGGAATTCTGGAAGTCTATTAGACTAAGAAAGTAATACACACTTCAACATCAGCACGTACTAAAACACAATATGAAGGCTGTTAATAACACAGAGACTGAAAAAAGAAAACCAAATCAGACAAGGAAAATTTTAAAATAATGACTGTTTACTTACTGTCATCTCCAAGTTTGGATGCATATTCATTAATTAACTCTTCTCCAACATCCACTATCTGTTCACTGTTTCGGTAGTTTTCTTCCCTCCATTTTCTCATTTTATCACGCATATCTGTAGGCAAAGGGAGAAAAAAATTGAGATTTTCAGATAGAAATGAAATTTGAATGTGCATATGATAGATAAGATACACATCTGAAGAATGGGATTAAAGGGCAAGAGAGCTAAGAAAGTGACTTCTATCTACTAATACTAAAAAGCTACTAGAGAACAGATGTCTGAAACCTTATTGCCCAAACTACATTCATGCTCTAACATAATCAATTCAACTTCTAAGTTTGCGTTTGCAGTCTCTCAGGACAGTAACATATGCAGTAACAAAATGTATACCTAGTTATCAAAAAATAATAAAATTCATCTGTTGTTAGGTAAAATAGTCTACAAGAGATTTCTCCTGAGTAGTTTCACACATTTACAAACAACACTAAAACTGCATTTCTGCTACAGGTGGATAAATTTTCACTTGAAATTTTAGAAAAACTATTAGAACTTCCACTCTGAAAGGAATCTACACACTCCTAGAGAAAGGAGCTTCAGTAAAGGTAGACATGGATGTGAAGGCTTTCTGCACCAGGAAAGTATAAAAAGTATCACTGTTCACCCACATAAGACAGAAACAACAGTTTACTTTATTATTAGGATTTTTGTTTCAAGAGTACCCTTAAGATCTCCAAGAGAGCAGGCATATTCATCAAGTCAGCTGGAGAATGCTTCTTTGCCTGAGCTTTATTTATCCTCTAGATGAGGAAATTGCTAAGAATGTGATTTTATATAACATATACATTTATATATGTCTAGGTGTTCGACACACAAGAACAAATTTTGAGTAAACTTAAGGAAAATAGTTTTTATCACTAGATACTTACTTTACTAATAAGATGGTATCAGGATAATTTTGTTGCTAATATTTTTTTAGAACTTTACAACAGCTGGAAAAACAAATACAGCGATAGATCTAAACACTGTCAGTTTTCCTTGCACTTCAAAACACAGAGTTAATGTACATGACAGTTAAAAATAAAGCACTGAAGGTTGTTCCATCTACCTGAAGTGATCTCAGATCGTTCATAAGTCTGTTATTGTGCTACATTCTGTGTTTTGAAATTCAACCAAAACCACCACAGGGTTACATTTCATATGCATGGGCAAAGTTAAATGGTTCTAGACATATGATGGTCCCTGGAAATTCAACGTTAGACGGCAAGAATGTGAGTGAACACAAACATTCACAAAAGCTGACAAGCTAAACGCCTAAAAATAAATAAGCTGTCTGATTTCCACCCACTTATTTACTTGGAAATTATCAATGCCTTCATTCCAGTCTGATTCCAAATGGAATAGTGTCTGAATTATGTATTAACAGAAGGTACATCTACCATTCATCACACAAGTACAACATTCACAGCAATGGAAAAAACCCCGTAGGACAGAGAGTAGAACATCATCTGATGAATGAAAGATTTATTCATTTTAGAAATACTGAATTTTATGTAAAAGGTAGAAGAAAGGAAACACTAAGATTTGCACTAAAATTAAACAAGAGTTTTCACAATGTTGTCAAACAATGAATTTTTTACTAAGAAATCTACTGAAAGAGTCAGACAATAATAAGTTTTGGAGACGTAATACAAGGCTGGGCAGAAGCAATCAGAGATTTTAGAAGAAAAAAATAAATAAGGTAAAAATATACCTTAAGATATATTTTAAGTTCTCTTGTGACCTATAGGCTGGTAGTGAGCAATTGATACATTTGTTTTAATCTTGGGTTTTTCTAAATTGGCAGGCAAGGCACATGCAAATCAAAACCTTACAAGTTCTAAGGAACAGAGAAACAATGTTTGCTTTTGCCTAAAACCATGCAAGAAGTCTACCACAAGCCAAGAGACACAACCTGTGTTTCAGTTTTGTGTCCAGCAAGGTGTCAGTTCATTTGGCCTGAGCAACCAGATATGAAATAATCCTCCTAAAATCACCTATACTTCCACTGATTAACTGGAACATAATTTTCCAGTCCTTGACATCTAAAAGCACCTGATGAAATGAAGGAAACCAGCACTTTGGGGCAGACAGAAATTACAGACTCCAAAATGTCACCTTGCCATATAGCTGCTACCACAGCAGTCACTCAGGGACCCCGCAGCCATTTTATTTCCAGAGCTCATTTGTACATTGATTCTCTGTTACAGACACCAAATCTTCACCCACAGCCCACCTCTGAGCACCCCACCTGGCAGGAGCAGGCAGAGGCACAGGTAGCACAGCTGGGTGCTGCAGGTGCTGCCTCTAACCCTGGCAACTCTGCTGTCAAAAGGGCTTCATTTAAAAAAAACCAGCATCTCACCCTTGCCTGCTGTAATCCCATAAATCCATATATAAAACCCAGAGTAAACTAATCTGACCCTTTGATTACAACTGAAAATTAAGAATAGCCAGAAGAAAGCAAAGACAGCACAGAACATAACAAAACCACATCAATAACAGTTACTTGCACATAGATTTATTACAGAGATAAAATGTTAGTCTGTTTCCCCTTTCCTAGAGACTACTAAAAAAATATGAATTCAGTTTCTACATCACAGAAAGGGAGTTTGTCACCTAAAGTTGACTCTGATGACTAGAGACATTAAAGATAGAAGTCCTCAGTTTTTAAATTAATTTGGAATTTTCTTTTTTTATATAACGTGTTCCCAGATACACACATTTGCAAGAAATATACACACTGTTAAACTTCATCTCATAAAGCATTTTATGGTATTTTCAAAAATATCGAAGGGTTCCTTGAAAAAAGTCCCACATGAACATGGTAAAGAAAACTTTTCAAGTGCCACTATTGAAGCAGTGCAATTTTTAACACACAAAATAGCAATACTAATTTAATGTAAAGAGAACTTAAGGAAGAGGCATTTAGAGTTAATAAAAATCTTTAAAAATACTTGTTTCATCTTTTCAGTTTATACCAAAAGAAAGCTAATTTAAAGAATATACCATTTCTTTTTTTTTATGTTGATATCCACTGAAGAGAATTATTGACTGAAACAAGAGTTGCTGTGATAGCACTCAAAGATCCCCAAAAAACTCAGCTGGGACAGCCAAAAGTCACTGTTTCCATTTAGCAGGATGTGATGTGTTTAACAACATTATGCTGCTGTGCAAAGTCAAGAAAAGAAAGGCTGGCTTATTCTGTCCCATTCTGACAATATGTCAGATGCATTTTCTGTGAAAATCAATTGCTATTTTAATAGTTCTTGAACTGCTGCCTGTTTGCAGATTGTACTAATTTTACATATGTGTACTCTAAAACATCTTCCTAGAATTGTGTTACACAGGTATTTCCTTTTTTTAGTATTTCCATTCATGGGACAAATTCATCTTTAATGTATCACTGAAAATATGATATTTATTCTGTTAAGTTCTACATGGCTTAAGAGAGTCCTAGTAAGAGGCTGGACATCACCAGGTACCAAGTGATGTGCAAGTCTACTACATCACACTCCTTGGCTACATCCAGTTTTTGGCTTCCTGTCACTCCACACAGTTTCTAATTCTTTTATTTATGAAGGAAGCAGGAAACACATAATTGTCTCTAGGATACTTAGTACCAATATTCAAAAAAAAAGAAGCAACATATCACCTTTGTCTCAAGTAAATAAGGCTTACTGTAAAATATGTCACATAACAACATATAAGCTTCTCTTTCAATAGCATAGCACTCTGTGGTATTGGATCATCTAAGTCCATTGATCAAGACCATAAAATTAAACAAGATGTTTTCCTGCTACACAGATTTCCAAATATACTTTAAAACTTGAGATACAGCAAAAAAAATGAATAAAGAAAAAATAAAAACAACACCCCCCACACTGGAAAACACAGATATTTTCAGCTATCTTTTCTAACCACCTGTACCACGAATGTACCTAAAAATTTTAACCATGGTTAAACTTCTACCTCTGTCTCAAAGAATCTGAGTGAAAAGCAAAGCAAGGTACAAACTATTTCATTTGTTATATGTTATTTCCTAATCTTGAACCACAGATTCATCTTTAAGCAATACATAAATATAAATTCTCTTATTTAGAAAGGCCTGGGTATATAAAGGACATATCAAACATATACCTGGTTTCACATAAGTTGGGCATTTTAGAGAGATTAAAAATGAGATAGATAAAATTCTTAAAACTGTGTTCAAATTGTTTGCTAGGAACTAGGTCACAACACTGCTGGGATCACCTCACCCATGAAAAGCTTTGTTGCACCAGGATCTGTTCAAGCTCACACAGAGAAAAGAGAAAAGTTATATTTTTTAAGAGGAGTCCTTGCATGGTCTGTTGCAGGACTCCTTTTTCACTTTACTTTTCATCTCTCGCAATAGAGGAAAAACATACAGAATTTTTCCAATGTGTGCTTCTAAAGTGGAGACAGTCCCTTGCACCAACACACATCAGCCTTTCATTTGGATGTGCACTTAAAGAGACTGAGAAGTTGATAAAACTCAGCAGCTGCTCCTCCAAAATTTCTTATTCAACCCCAGCCATAACAAAACTCTACACCTAACACAATGCCACAACTGTCAATCAGAACTCTTGGAAACAAACTTCTAAGAGTAGGAAGCTCACCTCAGTATGAACTAATCAAGTCCAGAAGCAGTAAGCTTGAATATCCCACACCTGGCCTCTCCACTAGAGCATAAACATGCACTCTGCAATACCCTGGGCCAAAACAATCCAGGGCTAAATGTACAGAGACACGTCCACAGTGCGCGTTACCCATCCTGTGAAAAAGCCCCTTTCCCTTTTCCATCACTGATACCCAAGAACAACAGAAAAAAAACCCCAACCCACAAACCAAACCAAACAACCAAATTCCTACATTTTCTAACAGCATCTGCTCAGAAAAAATAAAAACTGGAAAATTTTTCAATACAAGGTAGTTTAGGGAAACTTCTTTAAAAATCTAGCAATAACACCAGTTATTCATCCATATGATCTCCATCCAAGCTGAGCTTCACAAGTACTACACCTTCATTCAGGAGATATAAAAGAATAGTCAAGGTTTTCCAACCAAAAACCAAAGTAAAATTAACTTTAGACTGATCTCCAGACACACTGACAAGCCAGCAGCTCACTTCTTCATCCTTTTAAATTCAATTACAGCACTATTTTCTTCAATGCCAGCTAAAACTTTTCCTGAGATTAATGGAATTTGAGCCAAAGCCTGAACGTTTAAAATTCCATTTTGTTTTACTTCAGTCCTACAGAAAAAGGTGCAGGAAAGACAGCACGGGCACTATTTCAGTGGGCAAGTTACTAGCATCTGCTAAAATACATCCCATACAATGTTTCTTCTGTTAGCTACAAAACCAAACTAAGCATTAATTCATGACTGGGGAATGATCCTACTGCTCAATTATTTCTTCACAGATTGGCAGTAAATAAATCAAAACCCAAGATCACACAGCTTCTCTCTGCATTATCTTCTCTACAGTATGTTTGCAATGCGTGGTACACAACTAAAGATTCCTACTTTATGGCCAAAATTATTATTACAAACCATTCATTTATTCTTGATGGGAGGCTACCAAAGGCTTGAGTACTGTCTTGAACTCATACGTGAACACCAGTTATGAAGAACTACTGAGGACGTTGAGTAAAGGTCACATGGTATTGCTATATGAAAAATAAATCACCATTATGATCAAATAGACGTGAAAGGCAGAAACACCCGGAGGGCGGGAATCTCAATAACTTCTGTCACTTCACACCTTCTTGGAGTTTTCCCACAAATGCTTATGATCGCGTTTTACGAGAATAACAGGTAATTTTCAGTTCACCAAAAGATGAACTATGACACGAACTGCTGACCCTGCCAAGAGACCATTTTTGCTGGTAAGCGCTGTACCCAGGGGAGAAGGCCGGTAAGCAGGGCCCGCGGAGCGGAGCCTCAGGGAGGCTGGG
>VXBR01004992.1:837580-865199 GCA_013400215.1 Cisticola juncidis | reverse complement strand
TTTTTTTTTTTTTTTTTAATTTGTATTTTTTTCCCCTTGGTATTCCAGCCTTTCTCCTGCCTTGACTTCTTAGAAACTTAGGGGCAATCTATACTTCATTATTTGTCATTTAATCCCTCTTTTTCCATACAAACTGTTTGAGGCTGCTTGACCAGCCTTTATGAGCTTACTCACTGCCAGCTAGCTGCTCTTTTACCAGTCCAACCAGTTGCTCTCATACTCAAGTCACAGGTTAGAAACGTAGTCTGTGTCCTAAGAGTGAAGCATGGCTGGAGGAGCTGCAGTGAACACAATCATTGCAGTAGTAAAGCACATCAGTATTAATAGCAGCCACCTCAGCTGTGTTTTTATTTTACCAGAGCCATGAGCACAAAACACATATGAAACAGCTCAGCTGGGAATCAAATGAAATTCATTAAAGGGCCAAGAATGTCTTCACTATTTACCCTGTTACAAAATCCTGAATTTGAACTTGCTGGTTCTCTCAATGCTCATCTATTCTTTGTGTCACTTAGTTCTTCAGCTTGAGACTTCTTTGTGGAGGCAGAAATAGACTAGGAGAGCAGTAGTAGAACACGAACCCTGCAATAGCAAATATCCCTCAGCAAGTGCAAACCTCTGTGCTCCGAGCCTGCTCTATGAGATGGCCTGGGAAGTTTCTCCACAGGTGCTTTTTGTAGTGCAGACTAAGCTGGACCCTCTGCTACCAGCAAGTCTCAAATTTGCCCTCTTTACTTGATCTTGGAAGAAAAATTTTGGAGGGGAGGATGTTTTCTCATGGATTGATAATGGAAACAGGGGATTTTTACTCTTCTTGGATGTTAATAGCTTTGATTCAGGATAGAAACTTCAGTAAACTTTTTACACATCTCCCCCACCTTGCTATGTTCTTGGCAGCGTAACTGCCAAATGACAGAAACTACATTTTAGAAGCACGAGCCAAGCAGAAAATGCCTCATAATAGTCAAAACTGTGATTCTAACTATTGTGACATTGTTACATATTAGCATTGTTATATAAGATTTAAAAAGAATATACAATACATCATTACAATCTGCATGAATGATTGTTAATGGACTGCAGCTCCAGAAAAAAGTTAATCAAAACAAGGCTGTGCTTTTGCCTGCAAGTAAAATGACTGAAAAGTGTTCCTCTTAAAAGCCAGTAGCAGAAGGGTTCTTCTCACTTCGCTTTAAATCCATACAGTCTAGATGTCTATATACAAGAAATTTATCTCAAGTTTATAGTCAGTGGAGCAAATGATGCATCTGTGGAGTCTCTCATCCTATAGAAGGTGTCCAAGGCATAAGCTGAATCACAACCAAACACAACTCTCCTTCCATTAACTGTAAAGGGAATTGAGAAGACTAACTCATTTGTAGATATCTTCATTGGCAATGTCTGTGTTTAGTGAGATGAACTATCTCTAGAGGGGTATATCTTGTCCTTTCTTGAGCCTTGCTACTGCCACTGAAAATGAGGCAGAAGAAACTGCTTTTAGGAAATCTCTCTCTCTTAGGGCATAGGCTATTAAAGTTCTCAACACAAAGCTCCTGAACATCTTCTTTCTTCACGCTGGTGACCTTCTTCTTTTCTCTAGCTATTATACAAAAGTGATCATTGAGAGTTTTTATTAATTGGTGAGTTAAGGAAATGAACATGCCCCTTTGTTTATGTGTATCTTCTGCAGTCACCAGACTTGTAAAAGAATGTCCTTGAAGAAAGTTTTTCACTGAAGCGACACCAAGCTTTTCCTGTCAGGAACCTCTGAAATATAGAAGTCCTGAACGAGATGATCAGCTTAAAAGAAAGCTATGGAGCCCTGACAAGTGAAAGAGATCTTTTGTATCAGTCATAACCATTTTCCATTTGTGGAAGAATTGCAACCCATCAAGTTAAAAAAAGATGGTGAAGTTAATTAAGTATTGTAAGAGACTGCTTAGGCAAATTATGGAGTCTTTGTCAGTGAAGGGTATTAAGAACAGACAAAATAGGAATGATTGCATCAGTGGATGGATTTCATGTTTTTATGACTGCCTATATTACTTGGTTGAAAAGACAATAATTTACCTTCTAATATGACAACAGTTGCTTTGCTTTTCACTGTTCACCTCTGCATTACCCCTCTTGGATATTTGTAGTCTTGATAAAACCATCAAATGCAAACTGTAGCTTTATAATACTCAAGACAGGATACAAGAGGAAATGAGGAGAAATTATATGTAGTCAATTGAAAACAAAATACTGAACTATTTTTATTTCACACTGAAAGCACATGGGGGCTTGTGGGATGAGCTGCCTGCTGCTCAATACGAATATGGTAGTGCTGCTCCAGATGGCTGAAGCATGAACCCTGAGGGTCATTCTGTGGGTGCTGAAGAAGCTCAGCACCTGCAAGGCCATGGCTTCCTCTTCTTCTTACACACTTGTTCATGAGAGAAAAGATGGAAGGGAAAGTAGAAAGCAAAGGGGAAAGATTGCAGAGGGCATCATTTCTAGGGGGACCATGCTTACACCACATGTAAGATTGGGCAGCAAGGCTGGTGTGAAGAGTTGCCTGTCTTGTCATCCTGGGAGCACAGTGTATCCTCAGTTGTGCTGGTACAACCAGTCAATACAGACAGGTGAAAATTAACCCTAAAAAAGGTTCAACAAAGGAGGGTCATTTGCTCCAGCTCAGGGATGGTGCTCCAGTTTCTCAGTTAAGTTGAAGGAGCATTTCAATGTGGCCATGGGTAGGAGAAAATAGCTAAGGATTTCCTTACAGATGGAATGATGAATCCCTGCTGTAGTGGAACTGCAGCTGGATAGTGTGACTATTCTCTTGAACTTTAATGTTATACACACTTCAGTTTTGGAATTATTCTGCATTTTAGTTTTGTTGAACATCATTTGTACATTATTTTAACATTCAAAAGAAAGCATTTGTTTATTTTTGGCACAGTTGACTGTGGGCTTGTTTAGCTTTCTTTATCACATATTTTGCCAGTTTAATAAAGCTCAGTGTTTGTTGAACAGTTTATTGCTGTAAATGCAATTGCAACAAAACAGAAAGCCTCAAGGCATTACTGAAATATTGCAAACCACCAAGCAATATGTACAAGCCTCAGAAATAGTGTTCCATGATCTCAAAATTGGAGGCAGAAGAAGTTCCAATTAAATCAATACTTAATTCAGCAGAAAAATCAATGTTTTATACACTACCAGATTTAGAATATTTCCAGGGATAACATCTGTCCTACAGATCAGCATCTTCTTCAGTGCAGTATTGTAGCAGTAGGAGCACTTCCAGTTTGCAGAATAGCACAAGTTAGCAGGTGACTTCTTGAAAGGATAACTATGTGTGGCATGAATGTGAGCACATACATACTCAGAGTGCCATATGGGCTATATTTATTTGGTGTATATATGCAGAGGAGAAAGAAGTATATGTGTTACATTTCATATAATAAAACAGGTGGTGTTGCTTTTTGTAAAACACTTTTTGTCCTTCTCATGCTTTTCTGTGAAGGCAGAAAAAGTAAGCAAAAAAGAAAAAAAAAGGTAAGGAAAAAATGTGAAGAATTTCAATAACAAAAGGTGCTATAAAAATGCTATTGATCATAAAGTGACCAAAAAAGTTTTGTAATTATTTTACACTAGAGTTCCAATGTGACTTTTCTAATTTCCCTGGTCTCTTGAACTGGGACCTCCACTGCCTTTGGGAGTCCTTTCCAGATTTTCAGATCAGCTAATGAGTTTATCAGTATTCAGATATTATTTTGATAATAAACAAAATTACCTCCAGTTTCTCATATGTTGTAAATAGGCAAAGCAGATCATCATCATCATCATATGTATAGTATTTATAATATGGCATTTGGGTGACTCTGGAAACCATACCTTCTTGCCTCCAGCTTTCCTGGTGAATTATCCACCACCATTCTGCAACTGTTACAAGATGTAATAGTGTGCACTGGGTGGATGCACTTTGTGCATATTTGGCTTCTTAAGTCCTGGCTGTAGAAGCTAGATGGAATTCCTCAAAATAACAGGAGGCACCTGCACCCTATTGAGAATGTTATTAGTGGGAGAGAATAAAGATCTCAGCTTGTTGAAGGGTCTGTGTGTCTTACCTGCTCCAAACACAGATGTTGCATATCTTGCCAATGCCTCCCAGGCTGATGCTCATAAGCTTTTTCCATGATCCTCGGGGCTCTTAAGGAACCTCTTATGCCTCACTTGCACACTGAATTCTTTGGTGAAAGGACAAATAATGAGTACATTTGTGCCATCTATTGCCTTACTGCCATTTATAAGCCCCATTCTCTGAAAGCCAGACTCTAGTACTTACCACACAGAAGTTGAAAACTTTTATTCAAGCATCACAAATCTGTACTAAAACATGAAAGGGGTTTTCCAGAACACGATAGTCTTGACTGGAGATCATGATCTTTTATTGGCATAAGCTCTCTAATTTGTGTGATGAGTGGACTTATTGGGTCAACTAAGGGATAGGAGATCATCCTGGACAATCGATTTTCCAAATGACTTCCATTTTGACACTGTGCTGCAGATCTTCTGGCCTGAACATTTTGGAAAATTCACAAAAGTCATCCAGCTCTCTGATCGTCGGTCTGCCTAACAAACATTTGGTCCACATTCTAGGAAATTATTCAGATGTATCTGTGGTGGTTGCTTCATGGCACATGACTATGTTTATTTATTTATTTATTTATTTATTTATTTTATTTACAGCATTTCTGTAAATATTTTTTTTAAAGTTTTTACAATAATTTCGCATCCACTGTAACAGGAACATTGTCATGGTGCTCCTAAAGTGATGAATGCATTGGGGACATTTTGTGATACCACAGGGATCCTTTTGCCTGCTGGCCTACTCTTCTGAGGCTTGAAACTCACACTTAGTTCCAGTTCTAACTCTTCCAGTTCTATCCTTCTGCCATCTGCCATTGCACATCTCTTCATCTTTAACAAGGACTCCTCTGCAAGGCAGACCTGCTTTCTCCTAGCCTGGATCTAAAGTTCCACTTTTCCTTTTCTCCCACCTTTCTGAGTATCACTGTGCCTTTTGTTTTTTCTGATGATCTCCTAAATATCCTCATGATTTCTACTCAAGATGTGACCATTGACTACACCCACTATATTTCTTCTCTACTTCCTGATACAGAATCTCCTTTTTCTTCCACCTTTTGTTTCATTTGGTCATGTGAGGGCTTACTGTTACTAGTCACAGATCTGGTAACAGTAAATTACAGTCTTTTGAGTCTTCTCATCTCTTATCTCTTCCCAGCTGTTATCTGTGAACCTGATTTTTTTTCTCTCCTCTTCCACTGCATGCCTCTCTTGACTTTATGGACTCCAGAAATATTTCTGGATATTCTCTTCCTTGGGACCTATTGGATGACTGGATATGGCATAAACTTTTTTTGAATGCTCAGTGGTTACCTTCAACCCATGACTGTATTGTGCAGATAATCCTTTTTCTCTGCAATATTCTAGATCTCTTCCACTTCTCTAGCAGCTACTGTATTCTCTGTCTTACCAGTAAAAAGTCCACCACAGCAACCACAAAAACTAGACCCACTGCAACCTTTCCCTCTTTCTTTTGTCTACCTGCTCTTGTCCTTAATTAAAGAACTCAAGTACTGACAATTTTGAAGTTTATGTACTTCAAAATAAATGTTTCACTATGTAAATAAAATATTTGACAATGCAAATCTAAAAGTTGCAGAGCTTTGCTTCCACAAAATCATTAACAGTGATAACCATACTGGTTGAGAGTGAAATTGGACCACTGGTAACCTGAATTTCATCCCTGTTCTATGATGAGACCCTGTTATTAAAAGGAAAATACTTTCATCTAGGTCCACTGACGTTTCTGACAGAGGGTTTTCCTGCATTAAACGTGAAGGCAGTTAGTGAATCCCCTATGCCCCTATGGAGGTGATCCTGTAAGCATCCCAAATGCGGCCTGATAATCTTCTTCACTGCTGACCATGTGTGCACAGCCAGAAATCAAATCTGCCTTCTTTATGCCTCAGACTACACTTTAAGTAGCCCCACTTTATAACAGCCAAGTTTCATTAATAGTAAATTGTACAAGGTGCTGATATAATGCTTTTTAGTATATACTTCTTTGAAAGCTACTTTTAAAAGGGTGTATATTACTACATTTTCTATAGAGGGTGGTAAGCATGAGAAAGTTTTTCCTAAATTCTGTAACAAGCTACTTTCTATGCTGAAATATGTCTGCAAGCACTTCTTTAGTCTTTTTTCACATCTCTCGGGTTTTTGGTAAAGGCCAGTAGCACACTGTTAAAGTGAATATTATACCTTTCCAAAACCGTGTAAGCATACATCAAACTTCCTTGGAAATTCAAGGGCATAGTCTAACCAGATATTTTCACACACCCACTACTTTTGTTTTGTGTCCTACGTAATAAAAATTAATTACATTAATATCATTGTGAGAAGATCAAGCAAATACGTGACCAAGACCTAACTAGATTCTAATGGGATTGTGCTGAAAGTATGAGTTTAAGATGCATTATTTTTCCTGTAAAGCCAAAGACTAATTCTATTATCTGTTTTTAACTGAGTATTTTCTGTGCATTTCTTCTTTTATTAGTCATTTGCAATTCTGTGGAACCCCTATTTTTCAAAAAGGCAGCAGTAAATATAAAATGCATAATGTGCCCTTCAAGGTCAGTAAGTAGAACACTGGTGTAGGTTCTGTAATAATTAACACCTTTGAAGGCCACAAAAAGAAATTTATATGGTAATTTTCTAAATTTCTGCTTCAATCATTCCTAGGTCTTAAATTTTAATCTCTTCAGATGATGTGAGTGGTTATGCATCCAGACTTATCAGGGAATCCAAACCTTCTCTAAAATAATCAACTGACATTTATCTAACAGTAACTTTTCTAAAAAGGACCAAAGAATAAGGGAAGTTACAATCTCAAGATGCACTCCAGACTTCCCTCAAACACACCGTGACATCAGCAGCCCTTTCTTGTAGGAACTCTCGTCTTAGAGTTTCTGAAAGCAAATTACAGATGCAACCTTTGACTAGGAAGGAAGACAGCTTACATGCTGAAATTGCTTTCTGTGGAAACCCAGAGAAACTGTGCATATGTCTTTAGGCTAGTTCTGCAGAGAAGAGGGGAAAATGGTGAATATATTCATTTTAACAGGCCCTCTCCTGTGTAAGAAATCATACTGTTTCATACTGATAACATCTCTCAAAGAACTAGCATCATAGAAATGGAAGTGAGAACTGATGGCTAGATCACCTTTGACTATAGTAACAGCCATCTGGATCTTATGAGATAAATCTCCATGATACTGCTACAGCAGAGCTGCCTCTAGTGAATCAATCTCTGGATCCAGACAACAGAGTGTGAGAGCTTTCTGGTGAAAGACCTTTTGTAGTGAGAATTAAAAGAGTTATTGAAACTTCATGTACTTTTCTAGTAATGCAAAAAAGCCAATGGCTGTAGGTGATTCTATTCAGACTGTCATATGCTGTATCCTGAAATTCTTAGTGATTGAAAGAACTGCATTTATCCTGGGTCAGGTCTCAGAGGCTGTGGTCTGGTGGGGTCAGACATGGTGGCCACATCCAATAGGCAACAGTCTTTGGCCTATGCCTCTTCCTGAATTACATCCAGGAGTTATTGGGGTATTGCTAGCTAGCTTTGGCTCAGCCTTCACAGGGACTCTCCTGGTAATTTAACAGTGCAGGCAGTTAATTTCCTGGGAAATATTTGATTTACTAACCTAGATGCAGTTACTGAATATCCTTTAGAAGAGTGAATGAGACTACTAGCAAATGTGAATTGAGGGATTTGGCAGAGATCAAAGGAATGGAACTCAGATAGTGAGCTGTGAATGGCAGAGAATTTATGGCATTCTTGCTTTTAGATTATAATGTGGATTTTCATTGCATTGTTTTTTTGAGTTTTCATTATTTTTTTCTGCCTGCATGAGCCTATTATAAATCTAAAGGAAAATTTTTCACTTTCATTAAATGTTTTTTTTACTACCTGGCTGATCCTATAAGTATTATTTCCAGGGTATGCTCATGCTGAATGGGAAGAAAAGTAGAAAAATGTGTACTTAAATGTTTAGGGGAGTGAATTGGCTATGCTTGCATTCTCAGTTTTCCTAGATGCATCAAGGAGAGCTTTGATTGCAAAAGACAAACATAATCTGGACCACTGCACGTGTAACAAATTATTCAGTCATCAGCACTTTTCTTGTCAAATAGATGGCTGCTAAAAATAATAATTGTTACTGTCTTCCCCTCAACTGCACAGTAGTTCTACAGTGAGTAACAGAGATGCATTAGTAGAGCAATCAAAAGTTTCACCCACAACATTCTTCTCAAAGGTTTCACTACTTGAAACCCCAGAGATAAAGTGGAAAGGAACGAGGACTTATTCCCCAACATGAACTAGAAGCTATTTCTGAGCTGAAAATGCACAATTTTGGAATTAAAAAAAAAAAAAAGCTACTGTGAATCTCACCATATATTAAGTGTTGTCACTGGATCATTTCTGAGACAAATAGTTCAAGTTATTGCTCAAAATACATTTTACTTTTGAAAATCAGTGAAATAGAAAGTCCTAATTAAAGGGAATTTTATCATTAGTTTCAGTATCATCCATTTTATTCAGTATTTACCTACGTTTACATTTACCCACAGTTTAGGTAAAATGCTTTGTGATCTCATGAGAAGCTGGTAAGTAAGATCTCAGAAAGTAGTTGATGTTTACCAGTATATTGAAGAGATCAAAAGGTAATGTATGGGATTCTCCTGTTTAGGGAAAATTTGGGAAGAAACTCCAAATGGGGTCCCTCTAGAAAACCGATTGAAGCTGCCTCATCCCCAGCTGGTTCGGGAAAAGATTTCCTTGGAGAAAAGTGGAAAAAACCTGTCTATTTAACAAGCAAAGTATTCACAAGCATGAATACTATTAAACAATGAAACTTCTTGCTGTTCTGAAGAGATGGCAAATTCAGAAAGTCCTTTCCTTAGCTCAGCTAGCTCAGTCTCTTATCTGTCCCTCCAGCACTGGAAAATGCTGCGTCCGTGCCCCAGTGAACCACAGGTGTGAGCTCCCGGTGCTTTTCTGGGTTTTCAGTCCAGAGCAGGTTTAAACAGTTCCAAGAAAAAGAAAAGCCACAGTCCAGGGAACTTCTCTGCCTCAGCTAGCTAAAAACCAACTAAAAGCAAAGGAGAGCTCTCTCCCACTGTCCATGCTGCAGACAGCACAGTCCAGGAGCAGAGTGCAGAGGAGTGAGTGCAGTTTCTGAAAACAAACTGTGCACTGCTTCTTCCCCCTTTGTTCTCAGAACCAGCCTTAAAGGTGCAGAACTTAATATCCACATAAACAGCATATCCAGCATAAACAGGACAGATGACTGGGGATACAAGCATCATAAAGTCACCCTAGGACAGGGATTTATTTGGTCCTGCAATTATTGGACTTGATCCTACTCAATACAATTTAATTTGTGTGTCTATAAATTGCAAGAGTTTGCAATATACTGCAGTATATTTTTCCTGTAAATCGGAAGCAATATGCAATATGCTAATACTGCCCAAATGTTACATTAAGTCATGTGGGTCTATACAGTGTGCACTCTTTATGTCTCACACAATTTTCATTCCATACTTTTGTTATGAAGAGAGAACATGGTCTATTACCAACACAAATAGTTTTCCTTGGTGATCGTGTGGGTCACACCGTGTTCTGCTGTGTTTCTTATGTATAGAGCACAGTTTATGTACTGATAAAATGATGGAATATTATATTTAGGCGTTTGCAGGAAGTTCAAGTGAAGTGGTTAAACCTGTATTAAAGTGGGCAATGATAAGATAGAATGCATGCTTTAATACCTCGATTCTTCGTGCTACTAAACGAGACAATTAACATTTTTGTAATTGTAAAAATGAAGAAATGTCTCAGTTCATTAGAAATTACAGCTTGGGGTACTAGAGGTGATTTGTAATTTGTATGGATTTCCTACTTGTAGTTTTACATATAGTTAATGATATGAGTTCTTAGCAAACATAACTGAAATTTATAATCTAGGTCAAACCTAATATGCATAGATATATTACAAGTGCCTTACTGTTCTCATTTTCCATCTTCATTCAATAACACAAATGCCTTTTTTTCCTGCAGGAAAGGATCAGCCCCAAATCCTGATGTCCCATGGATGCCAGAAGAAGTTGTATCTCAATGTCTGTAAGAATTCTAAGCAAAGTTCTTAGGATTTGTGCCATACATACTTTCATTTTACTTTTCTCTCTTCAGATGATCAAAATGTCCTCATTTTTTTCCTTCCCTGGTTGAAAGGCATCGCATTTTATTTTTCTGTAGGTGAAAAAATATTATGTTCAAGTAATTTTAAGCAGAGGAAAAGAGCTCTTTTGTTCTGTTAGGAAGCTCTAACTGAACCTTTTTAGTCACAGCTATGTGAAAACTTGGCTGAAGTTTGAAAACTGAGATGCCACTGCTAAATTGACTAGACGGCTATAATGGTTACATTTGACTGAAAAAACACTTCTGAAAATACTCACTGGACATCTGTCAAGAAGCAGCTCCTCACTCATGATCTCACATAGGAAATGGGAAGGACATACATTATTTATCTGCTGAGTTTGATAAAGCCAAGTGAGTTTGAAAAAATGATTGTATAAAGGAGACTGCCAGTGCCTTGTTGCTATGTTCAGAACAAAGTTCTCCCCAAAACTGTTGCCTTATCCTGAGGGCGTGAGGTGAAACTCCTGTAAGAGCTAACTGCAGTCAGTCAGACCTTAGACTACTCAGCGTGCGTTTAAAAAATCAGCATGCAGAAGAAGCAGTCTGGTTAGAATAAGGCCTTGGCCTCATTCTGCCTGTGCATTCTGGTAAAACAGTGTGCACAGGGCACAAGGAAACAAACACATCCCACAAATCTACACTGCAGAGAGTGGGAAATGGGCATGCCTTGTTTGCAGGTGCAGTTGCTCCATATTCGCAATGCACTTTTGCAATATTTCACTCGAAGGAAACAAATTTACCTGATTTTGTGTGTGTGTGTGACAGTTCATTTTGAACTCTACAGGCCACTAACTCACCACAGAAACTCAGTATCACAATTACTCTGTGGATTTAGTAGTTCCAGTTCCTAAAATTAACCAGCCAGTGATGCAACTGGTAGGTCCCAGCCGAAGAAGACACTGTTACTGGTACAACACAGTTGGAAGACTTTACCTAGAGCTTTGAAAATCTTGAAGAGCTGTACCAATCTATTTTACAATGAAGAGTTTGTAAAAACCTTTGGCCCATGAAAAGCAAAGGTTTCATACATTATTTTCACTGCTATTTTTTGGTTATTTTCATTGGAAATTACCATGAACTTGTGATTGCCCTGTGCTTGATACATATTTCTTAGCTGAACACAGCAGCCTATCAAAGGAAAAAAGACCACTGTAGCCAGAGCAGCATTCACCATCTTCTAGATGGAAGCAAAGCTCAACTGCTGGCAAACCGCAAAGGTAAATCCTCCATGCGTTCCACAGCTGTTGTTCTGCAGGAAATGAGTACATCTCGTGGGTACTACGAATTAGAAAGATAAACTTGGACAACCACAAAAAAGCATTAATAATGAAAGGCAGCCTGACTCCTGTTTCATTTTCCCTTTTGAAGGTACACAGCTCACTGTCTGTGTCAGTGTTATGTAACCACAAATTGCCTTCTCATCTTCTGCAGGCTGCATTGCTGTCAAACGATGGTGATGACCCAGCCACACTGTCTAAAGATGTCAGGGGAAGAGAAAAACCAGACTGCTACAAATGACACAGTGAATACTCCTTTCCTGTTACAAATTCCACATTAAATCTAAGTAATTATTTGGCTGCAGTGATACTTTGTCCACAGGACAATGCATTTACAGGCATTTAGGAACAGCAGTTTACAATAATGCTTGCATATGGGTTTGATATCTTGTGTTGTTAAAACAAATCAGCAAGTCTAGACTGTAATTTGCTGGAGCAATTTATGGTTATTTCATGGGTTTTTTTTCTCTAAGTAGAGGTGAATACATTTGACTATCTTAAGAGGAAGGATGGTAGTGCACATTCTTTTGATTTTAGCTGTAAGACTGATCTGAAACAGAAGTATTAACATCCTGATTTTCATACCACATCAAAAACTGACCTAAACTGTTAGTGCTTTCTTCCACTATGATATTCAAATATTTTGAGAACTGCTGATTAATCATGAAAAAACACTACTGCAGCCATTTCTTCACAAATTAGTTAATTGAGACTGTCAACACAGCAAGTCAGTAGCAGAGCAGAGAGCAAGGACCCATGTGAGAAACCCTCAGCTGCCTTAAATTGTTACTAAAGTCATCTAAGTCTAGAAGCTGCCAGCAGTTGAGGGTTCCCCTTAGCTTTTTCACTCCTGGGCTCCTGCTCCACTAGCAAGCTTTTGTATTTCTGGGAACTTTGCGACATTGCTTTATGCCAGACTTGACAGTACTTTTCTTCTAGGTGAGCAAGTGCTTGCAGGTAATTTTCTCACACTGTTTTCCAACCTTATTACAAATTTCACACAGCTTCAAAATCTGTATAACACGAAAAGACACTGTGCTCATTCTGCTTAGATGTGATTGCATTTCTGAAAAATGTAACATAATATACAGATAAATTTGGGTAACAAAAACAAACCAACAACAAGAAAACACCAAACTCCACTTAAAAAAACCCAAAACATCCAAAGGTCTTGAGAGCTAAGAAATAATTTTGCAGTGAGAGTTTGATTTCCTTGTGCCTTTGAGCCAGAAAAGTGAGTCCCCAGTCGCACATGGCTGGTGCCAGGCTCTCTGCTGTGGTACACCCAGATACCAAGTTTCCTGAAAAAAATGTTCCCAAGTAAAAGACTCAGAGGGACTCTGGAATTTGCAGTGAACCTTACAGAGCTGTCTCCCACCTGTTTGTCTTCCAAAAAGAGAGCCTGCTTAAATGCTGTGGATTATGGCTTCAGGGCTCTCACCAGCAAATAAGTACACTTAGCACTGACAGAATAGAAAATGGATTTATATGGACTAGTCATTAGATGACTATTAAACTGAGAAGAATTTAGGTCTTATCTTTTTTGTAAAGTTTTGAAAAAAAACCCTCCAGGAATTTAGGCAACAGATACTTTTTCCTTTGCATGCATGCTTTCCAAAGCTAATCAGTTATCTTGTACTTTCTTTTTTCAGTTAACTTGTACTTTCTTTTTTTCTTTATTTAAATGCTTATGTAGATGTTTATGAACAACATAATGTTTAGATAATCGTTTTGGTTTACTGTAATTGTCATACTGGCAGACTTTGAAAAAACAAATGCTTTTATTTTTCCTAGAACTCATCAGATTATGAATTTACAAAAAAGTGTGCCTTTTTGTTAAGAAGCTAGAATGTCCATCAATTGCTATTAGTACAAAATGGCATAACTCCATTGAATGAGGTGATTTGCTACAGTACCCTGTTTTCATTAAAAGTAGAGGTATGTTATGAAAGAAACAACTGTATAATGTACTCATTACTTGTTGACCTTAACCAATACCCAAGATCTTAGATGTCCCTCTCACCTTTTCCAGTGGCTCCTCATTCCTGTGCTCCAGACAAGCATAAATACATGATTTTGTGGCAGAAGATGAAAGAGTTGCTGTTTTACAGAGCGCTACATGAGGATCTCACTGCGTTGTGCTGAGCATAACTAACTGAGCCTTGAACCTTCCAGACTTGGGAGAAAGAAGTTGGATTGGACTTCTGTTCCAAATAGACTGCAGTTTGTAACAAGCCACCTCATTCAGATTATTTCTTTTCTGACATTATTGCACTTCGGGCTGTGATTGGTTTTATTTCGTGTTGCCCATATGGAGTGCAGTTTCTCTGTAACTTAATCCTTAAGACATCAGTTCTAAGAAAGGATCCTCCTTTGTGTAAGAGATGTGCATGGTTCTCAAGGTTATCAAGAAGCAGACTTGAGATTCTACAGGTTGACATTTAAAATTCACTAAATGGGTAAAAAAGCTTGTTGGGATGATCTAAATATAGTGTAGAAAGAGGCATAAAACTGTGTGGTTGTATTGGGGCAACCTACAAGTATTAGCTGAATATCTAACCCCTAACTGTTCAGAGACATGTGTCAGGTTATTAAATTGACAATCATAAGTGAAAAATGTTCTGGGGCTCACTCTGGTGGTGTGGTGTTGTGGGCCTCTGCCCATGTAAGATGTTTTTGAAATTTCCATGCACCATTCCAGGATGTGTGTCATGGCCTCTTCTGAGAAGAGTGAAGTCACTTGGCCTTTGGCCTCATGACTTCCAGCACACTCCAGGAAAGAAATCTTACCAGGAGCCATAGCCTGCAATGTCTTCTTTTGCAGTTCCCCTCCTAGCTGTTCCAGGGCGTGTTAACCCTTCCCATGCACAGATACTGCCATTCTCCCTGGGAAGTCTATGCTAGGGAAATCTTTGGAAGGGCTTATTGCAGTATCAATGTCAGTATCTACTGTAACAGAGAACCCCAGCACGAGTGATTTCAGTTTCTCCACTAAATAGTTCATGCACAGAATCTGATTTACTCATTTGTATTTCAATGTCTTTTCTCTAACACACAGAGCTTTAGCGTGGTATAAAAATCAACAAAATATAAAGTCCCTGCAGTCAAATCATGAAGAGATGTAATCCTCTCATACTCCTTTTCTCCTATGACTTCTGTCAACAGTTTGCTCTTCAGTGCAGGATGACAGTGTTGGAATGTGACTGTGACACCACTGACAGTCTGATCGGACCGAAGCTGTTACTGTCACGGACTGGGTAGGTCTGGGCTCAGCAGGGCTGTGCATTTAACCCCCTTGAGCCCTGGGCCAGATGGGAAAGTTAAATGAGTCTTTTAGACCACCCTAGTGTCCTCTCAGAAAGCACTCACATTGCTGTGTAATTGACAATCACTGTATCTGGCAAGGAGAAATGTATTTAGGTAAATATTTCTAACTAGACCCTTGACTCTTACAATTATATTATAGGGCTAAAGGTATTGAATTTATGAATGTGTTCAGACAAATATTCTACCTTGCATTTTTTTCCATAATTCTAAACTTTTCCGACAATATCTTTCATGACCTCCTGTTCAAAGGTTTTTCCAAATTGTTAACATCAAGAAAGTAGGAGAAGTCCTGGATGTCACCTTTTGCCATTTTCTCTGCTAAACCATGTAGGAGATGAAAAAGAATTTATTTTATAAGAATTTGAAAAACTAGCTGATACAAACCCAGACATACAGATTAAAGAGCATCCCCATGTTACACAGGACTTTTTTATTATTTCACTTTTGCTTTTCAGTGTGCAAAATTACCACTGTAAAACAGTGCATTTGCATTTAGCTTTACATTCTGTTTTAAGTGGCACCGATGTAACTGTAGAGCAATTATATTAAATTGAATTTCTTCCTGATTTTCACCAGTGTGAGAACATGATTGGCCTGTCCTTTTTATCAATCCCCACTTTTCATCTGGAAGTTCAGCAATTCCTCCAGATGAAATGACATTTGACTAATGACAGGAAACGAGTGTCAGAAACCCAGCATATAATGTACCCCATACAATACACATAGCAATCAGTCAAGACTAAGGGATTATGGCAACTCTAGTATTTATTACTGCTTAAAACCCATGTAAAGCTTTTGTCAGGGGAGAAGAAGGTGAAAGAAGTCTACATTTTTCACAGTAGGCCTAACTGAGAAAATAATTCATTGCAAGAAGAAGTTTTAAAGCACTTTTCTGAGTGTATGCTAATTTCATGTGCTGCTGTTGTTCATCCCTGTCCTGAATTTTTGGGATAAGGGGTTTTCTGGCCATGGATCTTGGCTGAGAACAGCCTTCTCTCTCTTCTCCCAAATGGCATCATAAGACCATCAACTGCAGCACAACTATCTTAGACACTTTTTTTCAAAGTAAATACAACCAGGAATCATAAAGTAATAACTCCCATTTGCAGTTATAACTGAACATTGGATCCTGGAACCAAGTATTTGGTGGGAAAGGACCAGACCTTCCTGGGCACTGCAGCCACATCAGGCTGTACTGAGCTGTACACCAGCCTGCCCACTCCAAAGTTCATATCAAGCAATATTGAAAACTGGCCAGGGAGTTATTCTGAACCTGCTGCTGTGGCACTCACTAGAATATTGCTGGAGAAAAGAACATCTAGCAGAATGAGAGCTGAAACCCATGATATAAGACATCTTCATTCCTCCTCTAGGAATATGCTTTTTCATCTGCTCTTACACTCTGTATGAACTGCCTGGTAAGTCAATGGTTGTTTTTTTCTGTTGAGAGTAGCACTTTTCTTGTACCTATGAGTTTCATTAGGAAACCTTCACTCGACCCACTGCTGCCCACTGGAGCCACAGTGAGCTGTGCTGGTCCATGGGCAGCTTGTGCACTTCCATTGTAAGGTCTGGCTCCATAAATGGTGATTCCAGAGCTTACTTTGCCAAATCCTCATCCCTGTCCTTAGTTTCTGCCTTATGGAGCATTGGGATGAGCTCAAGTGCATTAAGATATATTGTGCAATCTTCCCACTGCATGGTATGCACACAGCAAAGAGACAACAGGGGAAAGAAAAGGGAGATGGCTGTGCCATGTCTCGTAGACTTTGTACATAAAAACTATCAACAGATCAACTCTGGCATTTGTATTTCATTCTGTGGTTGTCAAACAAGATATGATTTGGATTCTTTGGCAGGTCCTACATGCCTGAAGGGAGAAAGGCAGACGCTGGGCCTCTTGGAGGGAGTTCTGTGTTATTCTGGTACTCACCAAAGTAACTTTGAATTCAAGAAGGGTGGACCAGCCAGCTGGCTTCTTGCTGAAACCAGAAGAGCAGCAAGGGGGAGAGGGACTGAATGAACAGACTGAGTGCAGACTACATGCAACACATAAGAAAGATGAGGCAGAAGGATAAGAGAGAGCTGTGTGACTGCCTGCTCTCTGAAGGACTTTAAATACTGATATGATCACCATCAGATTTTTGGTTCATGTTTCCATGACCTCAAGCTAACAAGCAGTTTTTAATTTACATAATACAAAATTTGCAGAGTATTCAGCAGGACTCTTCCTACAGAATCTGTCTAATGATGACAAAAGTGCAGCTCTCCAACAGTCCCTTGCTGGTAAATTTGGCTACTCAGCTCTGCATTGGAGGAGCTAGGCCATACCCAGATGCCAAATAGAAATAAACTCCTCCACAGAGATTGATTTTGCTCCTATATATGTACAAGTAACACTGAAATATAAAAAACACACTTCAAATAACCCTCCTGACTCTTTGTCTTGGAAGTAACTCCAACTCAGTAACAAAAGTGACATTGGAGTAGATTCCCTTGTTTGCTTCCACTTCTACTGAGAGGCTGTTTCAGAACTTCACACGGTTAATGATAAATGTTTTCCTTCATATATGCAACAAACAAGCTAGGCTATCACAGTGTTCACATTTTGATCAATGTGGTAAGTTTCTAGGAAGGCAGGAAGAAGCTGATTGCAGTAGATGACTGAAGAAATAATCCTACCTAGGATATAATATTTGAAATAGGAATTGAAGAAATAAACATAATCTGATACCAGAACCAAGAGAAAAGGAGTGTTCTACAATGCCAAAATTATAAGAGGAGGAAGATACTTTTGGGAAAGACAGTCCTTGATGTGAATACTTTAGTTGAACTGGTAAACAGAGAAGAGTGCCACTGATCTGGTTTACTCTTCCACCAATCCACTGGATGTTTCTGCAGTACTGTTTGTTCCTTTAATTTGGTATTGCCAGTTGTATGTCTTGTGAAATATCATTTGAATGCCAGGGCAGCTGAGATTTTGGCACACACTGTTGACAGCTGTTTTGAAACTACAAATATGATGTATGCTACATCTGGTGAGGTTGGAGTGGAAAAATACCATGGAAAGGCACAAGTCCTCTTTTAGAGCTGCTGGGGAGGGTTTACAATATCTAAGTCCTTTATTCAGTAAAGCAACTCCTTAATGACCTACCCACAAGCATAGTCTTTTATAATCAGAACCAAATTTGAATATTTCTGCTGTTTTTTTCATTCTAACTAGGAAAATTGGCACAGAACATGAAAGATGAGAGATGCTTAAATGAGTAAGTTATATTAGTGAACCAATAAATGGTCTAAAAATATATTTTTTATTAATTTTCATAACATGGCTATGATTATGCCAAGCAAGGCATCATGTGTACTCAAGTGTAATGAAGTCTCATACCTATGACTCAGTGGCAGAAGTAGCAGCTGGCCTCCTGGAAGCTGCAGTGAATAATCAAGGGATTTGCTGGTGTCACTCTATTGTTTTATATGCTATCAATTGTCTTCTTTCAAGAGAAGTGGAGTTGACTGAGTAGCTTAATATTTTCTCAGGTTTTTTTTCCTAATAGTATCTTTCACGTTATGTAAAATTACTTTGTTTAGTAATCCTTTGAATAGGTAAATTCCAAAACTAAAGTCAAGTTGTTATTTCCTTAATACAGATTGATTAGACTGAGTGTAAAGCTCATGTAAGACCAACTCATGATGGAGCTTGCTAGGGGAAAATGAGCATTTCAACAGCAACACTAATATTTTATTTCAGAGTGAGAAAGTCTTTCTATCAAGGTTGCACATTTCTGTGTACTGCATTGATTTGGGTAGCATTTCACCTCCATAAACCTGAACACTTACATTTTGTACTACTATGTGCTACAGGACCTTCAACATGAGTTGTGCTCTCAGGCTGTCCTAGGTTCTCCTGAATTTTTTAAAATATGACATGAGTGAAAGCTTATTTTGATGACCACTTGTTCTTAGTTGGCTGATTCTGGCAAGGATTCCTGCATTTCTAGGATACAATCCCACTGGCTTCAAATGAAAATACAGCCTTGAAACTGGAAGTAAAGCATGAGCACGATGCTATGCTTGAACAAGAATATGCTCTGGTGCAGCCACAGAATGAAGCATTCAATAGGAATCACCACATTAATTACAGTCATGAAGACAAGTCAGGATTTTCTGTAAAAACCACCAGCAAAGGTTCTAAGCACACCCTAGTGAATCCCTAACTGCCTTTATCAATTGTTCTGTTCTTCCTTCTGGACCTGGTGAAGCTTCACTCTCGTGGGCACTGATGGCCCAGTGCTGGAGAAGAAAGGGCCCTCTCAATGCCTTGCCAGCTCCTCTGCTGAAGGAGGATTTGGAACTGGGCAGAGTTGGGGAACACTCCATCTGGGCCTTGAGTAATGTAGTGCAGTGAGGTCAAACTGTTGTTGTGTGGCACAACACAGCTTTGCAGAAGGACATAGAGTGGACATGAATGATCCTCAGCTCCCCACTGACCCCAGTTCTGCTCCAAAGACATATCCAGTATTCAAAGCTGGCACTCAGTTAATTGGAAGCACTGTGTCTCCAAAAGCCAGAAGGATGTAAACATATTGGAAAAAATCAAGGAAATGCCAATAACTGGAGAAGCACCTCTACAGCCAATCCTTATGCATTATAAAATACACAGGATTCTTTCATTTGAGGAGGAATATTCTGGATTAATAAATAGAAGCCAGAAATATTTGGAAAGTACTACTCCCAGGATTAAGTGTTGCAGATGGAAGGCCTGCATTTACTAAAATGCATCACTCTTTGAATGCTGCATGTGTAGAAGAACTTGGGCCCCTTCAGTTTTTAAATATGCAAATGTACAAAGGGAATTCTTACTTTGCTGTGGAATTAAGCAGTATTGATTGTGGTTTTTAATGTCATTAAAAACTGAAGATTTCCTGTAAACATAAGAATATGCTGGCTTTATGTGACACAAATGTGTGAGTTAAGAGGTTTTGACTGGACAGGACATGAAATCTTTCATAAAGGATCATCCTTTTCCCAGAAAAAAAAAAATGGCAACAGATCAAGTTTAGAAAAACAACTCTCCAAGCCACTTACATGCCACTCCACTTCTTTAAGACATACTGCATCTTAATTAATTAGACTTGAATTTCTTGAGATTGATAGTATTACCATTTTAGCAATTCTCCAGTCATCCATAAAGTTTCTTATGAAGTCCAGATTCAACTTTACAAATAAAAGTAAACAAAAGCATGTCTTAAAAACTAGAGGAAAATGAGACAGAAAACCTATACCTTTTGGCTGCCATTTCAGGATAGTGTAGGCAATGCCATGAGTTCCCTGACTCAATATTTAATTTGGTTTTATTTAGCTTATTTTGTAGGATCACAAAATATGCCATAGTGTCTTTGGCTTTGATTTTGCAGCAGCAACTGCCTGAGTAGATCCTTATGGAGTCCCCTTCCTGAATGAGAGCTTAGATATTGTAAATATATCCCAGTCATCCCTAAAGAGAAATTGGACTTTTTCACTGTCTGCAGTCAAACCTCAGCACCTCCAGATGTAGCACGCATTGCAGCCTGCACTTCAAAACAGCTGTCATGAGTGTGTGCCAGACTTTCAATGCCATACAGTCAGGATCCCACACGACATACAAAGTAGAATTAAATAATGTACATAATATGAGAAGAAAAATGCAAGTTACAAAATGGTAGTGGTCATGCTCACTCGCTTTGCAAAGTTCAAAATTTCTCTGCTGGAGTGAATTTAGTTCCAAAAATCATGAGGTCAAGATGTGGCTGCATTTGTTGAGAAAAGAAGATTAACTCTACCTGCTAAAATTATTTTTAAGAAAGGTGTCTCAAAATTTATCTGCACAAAATAACCCCTTCCATTTAATTTAGCTGTTATTTACTGTGCACATAAAGCTCTTATATTCAGGAGTGATGAAATATTGTGTGTAACTTGCAATCTCACATTGTTGTGTGGAAAACCCTCTGAAACTGCCTTTATATAGAATTTGGAATGATTTCATCAATTGCTAGCACTCTTCCTCAGATAAGTAGATTTTGGTTAGTAGTGTATTTGACAAGGCAGACCAAGCTGACAACTTTCATTAGTCAGACATACAACCATTGTAAACATCTTCCAAACCAGAAGGTTAGGCTTAAGAAACAAGACACTGGTGTTGGCAGGTTCAAAGATAGTTTTTCAACTTCATACAACAGTTCATCTGTGCCATTATAAATGACTGAGAAGGTAATACACTGAAATACATATTGATGGCCTGAAAGAGGCCAAAGAATAAGGACAATTTAGATGATCCTGATCAAGCAGTTTTATGTCCTGAATGCTGTGTCACCAGAAGCAAATCTATTGAACTGAAATTCAGGTAAATACTTCTGCACTGGATTTTGAAATAAACTTCATCATAAAAATGGGTATGCAAGAGATAAGTTGTGAGAATTATTTAATTGAATATCTATATGGAAAAGCATTTCATTTTGTGTAAAGGCACTGTATGTTATTATTTATAGAGTATTAAATGAAGAAAAGCCCTCTCAGAGGACTCTCTAGACATTAATTTTATGTAAGTTCAAGTCAGGCAAGATGATAATAATCCATTGTGACAATAACATTTATAAATCTAGGAAAATTTTAAAATAAAATACACATCCAAAGAGGGTATGTGGTATTTCTAAGACTTCAAGCTTTAACACACCTCACACACCACTTTTGTGTTTATCTCAAAGCAGTCAAGGTTTTGATTTCAGATCTTGTATATTCAAGCACACTGGTGGCAGTGGTCTAAGTATTTAGGCTTCTCATATACTCTTAGCAAAATTAAATACAATGTTTAAAATAAAGCATCAGACAATCAAAGTCCTCGAGTATATATTTCATATGAATACTGTGTAGATTTTTCTCTGCCCCCTCATTATAGACCATAGCATGCATGTTATCTTAAAAACTTGTCCCATGTCCTTATAATGCCTTCCAGTACCAGACAGGAGGGTACAAGACAGCTAGAGAGGGACTTTTTACAAGGACATGTGGTGACAAGACAAGAGGGAATGGCTTTAAGCTGAAAGGGAGATTTAGATTTGACTCTGAAAGTAGATTTTGATTTATGTAGTAAGAAGAAATTCCATACTGTGAGGCACTGGAACAGGTCGCCCAGAGAAGTTTTGGGTGCCCCATCCCTGGAATCACTCAAGGTCACACTGGATGGGGCTCTGAGCAACCAGGTCAAAGTTGTCTGTGCCTATGGAAAGGGGGTGGAATTAGATGATCTTTAATATCCCTTCCAACCCAAACCATCCTACAACCCTATCTTTCTATGAAATAAAATCCCAATTACCTCCTGATGGATATAATGCCCTGCCAGGTTATTTCTAAGCAATGAGATAATTTGATTATTGCAGTATTTTAGGTGTGTCCTACTTACAGAAAATTTAGACATTACCACTCATTAAATTATTTGTTCCATGTTAATGTAGCCTTTACTTTTATTCCTGCCAAACAACACTCATCTACTTGATCTAAATGAGGATATTACATGTCTCAATTAACTACTATTTCTTGCCCTCACTTCAGTAATGTTTCACTCTTTCAATATTTAAAGTTTTATTGAGCACTACTCATATTGGTCAAGGAATTATGAAGAGGTCTTCCTAACAAAAAGCAACCTTTTTGTTAAAGGTCACCTAAAACTACCAATGTAGATGCAGCCTAGGTTTGCCTTTTTTTCTGTTTTTGAAAGATTGTGGTAACTTTGCAGAGCTAATACAAAGTTTGGGCATTTGGGGTTTTTTTAATCAATTCAGTGAAGATTCTGCAGTAATAAGAAAATGTGTATGTTCAGATGCTACTAATGAATACCTGCTCAAGTATCTATGTAAAGAGATGGACTAAACTACTTTTCTTTTGCTTTGTCTCCTCTTAACAGCAGCAGGAAGCAGTCAAAGACAATTGTGTTTACTTGGCTGTTGTATACCAGTTTCACAGACCCAAAGAATTATATCTAAGTGAGCTGCCAAACCTGGTTTGGTGCCAGCCTGAGCACTCCCAGTTTATCACCAGCTGACCTGCTGCTGCAATCCTAATACCCACTTTCTTGCTCTACACTCATATTTCCTTATGAATAAGATTCAGCAGTCATTTCAACATGCTCCTCTTTTTCAGGGGTTAAGACATGCCTGGAAAAGTCTGTAGCCTACAAAGCTACAGCTAATATTCACCTGAGTGTCTACCTGTGCTTATAATCTCCATAAGGCTTTGGAATCACTACATTTTATGGGTAACTGTATCTAAACTTACAACATTCACTGTAGCCTGACACTATCCCAATTGGTTTCCAGCAGAATTCATGCCAGTGGGCACAGTCTGGATCTGATTTGAAGGACGGCAATGGAAATAGGGATCGTTAAAAACACCCCATTATCATACGGTCTGGTAGTTGGCTACACTGCAGTCCTACAAACATGATTTAGTACAGATGTTTCATTTAAACTCTAGGTTTATAAAGGTACACATTTTTTTGGTTTACTCTGATTATAACCACAGTCTACTCCTCCCCAGTAATCAACTGCTAGAATTTGTCAAATGTTGTCATTTAATATGTGGGTCACTTCCAGTGCTGTGTTTGTTGCATGGAATGCTCCACTTCCATAGAAACAGATGTTTTAACTTAACAGCAAAAAGAGCTAAACAAGTGCATGTGAAGGCACAGTGCAAATAATGTGTTTCATTTCTGTTATTTATAGCTGTCCACAGCTATCATAATTTTTTTATTTCAAAATTATTAAACCAATTACAAGAAGTTTATTTGCAGATACTGCCAAGAATGATGCATGCTAGACAACAGCTTCTGGGAAAAGTGTCTTCTTCTGGGCCATTGCAGAGGCATGTCAAAGAAGGCAGCGCATTTCTGAAAGCCTGCAGTATAACAGGGTCTACACACGAGTGTAGTACACACTCAAAGTACACACAGAAAAGAAATACCCTTGTTAGATGTCCCAGCTGTTCTGGCCAGTTATGTCAGGTGCCAGGGCAGTGGAGCTAATACACACTTAACCCTCAGCAAGTTTGAAGAGGATTTCTTGCCCTCTTTAGCTAGAAGGAAGAGTCAGGGGAGGGGGCTCTCTCTGCAAAATGGCTGAGATGTCTTACTTCCTTCCTTCAGCTTTATTTGACTGAAATACATACTACCTAAACTAGGAATCACAGTTGTATGAAAAACTACGTATAGATTTATCTAAAACAAAAGGGGGAAATACATTTTGAAACACAGAGCTATATATACATGCAACAACAAAGTAACAAGTTGGCCATCTGTGAAATTCTTTGCTCCTTTCAATCCTACCTGACTAGTTTCAGGTCACTGTAGGAGCCACTGATTTTTATAACAAAAGTAATGTTTGAAAGCAAGCCAAGCTGCATAGTTTCCAAAGCACAGAGATGGAATAATTTGTAACAGTGCTGTAACATTCCACATCCAGGGGCAGATCACATAAAGATAGAGCTGCATGCACCCAAGGTAAGGGCTTATCGCTGATACTCTTAACATAATTTCCTAAACAAACCAAATGATTTCTACACTTGAGCCACAAGCAAGCCTGAAAGTACAGCCCAGGTTATTTCAAAAGTTCACTGTGTTCATTTTCATGCCCACCCAAATGCCCAGGACGTGTACTCCACCTCCTGTGCTGGGCTCTCGGTGCAGTAGTCAGAGCCAGGCCAGATGAGAGAACTATCTATGTTTGGAAAGCCCCAGCAAATGTGGGACACAAAAGCAGTAAACAAATCAATGGGATGCCAGACCAAATGTGTTCCACATTTGGGAAAATAACAAAGTTGAGTCAGGAAGAAAGGTTTATGTGTCTTCTCATACAATCCTTCCCAAGGTACTTTCTTTCAATTCCCCCAAAATTAAATCCAGCCCAGACAGCAGCAATATTTGTGAGTACACAGCATCAACCAAATGCATTGCAAAGCCACTGACAGCTGCATGTGGCTTGGCATGAAACAGGGCTCGAAGGGCTGAGCAGGTGCTTCCTCCCACAGTCTTCCTCTACACCCAGGCACAGGGATGTGCCACCACACCACACTGCTGGAAAGAAGAGTCTGTGCCTCACCTACCACTTGCAGTGCACTCGAGCTCAGCAGCCAGGCTGGCAACTTCTTCCCATCCAACTCTCAATCTCTACCCCCACCATGAATCCCTGCAAGGGAAAGTCTCTGGATCGTTTCTCGAGCCGCGAGAAGGACCCTGTGACCCCTGCCTCTGTTTGTGCCAGAGATGGAAAGCCTTTTCTAATGTCGTTTTGAGGGGCTTGTGACACCACAGGAATCAGCTCACCTCTCCTGAATGGGTTAGACAGCAGCTGGAAGCTCCACAGTTTGGTGGCCTGGCAGCTATGCTGCAGCAATGGGAAGCAGGCACAGAGGCAGTATGGGACAGAACTGTTGTTCAACATCAAATTTGTATTAAACATTAAATGTAAAAAATTAAATTACTGAAAGGTTTATTCAAAGTTTCTACTAATTAATTTTTCTATTAAAATCGTGAGATGCCAAAAAAATTACTCACGACTATTAATTAAAACAGTGCTTTGCCACATCCATAATGAGAAGTGGGAATTTTTGAAGGCTGGGTAATTTGGAAGGCTTTTACATCTCTTTTTGGTGTATTCAAACTCGTATTTAATGTTGACATATAGTGAGTAAGCACAATCCAACCCAACCCTACAATAAAGAAAAATAATGTCAGCTGATGGTTTTTAAAGCTATACTTCAGACAAAAATAAGTAAGTCAGCATGACTGGCAGCAGATATATTTGAAGATTTCTTTAATTAACATATTTTAAGGGTTATAGGTATTTTATTTATTCAGTTAACTGAGCTTTTTTCCTGACAGTAATTTTCTACAGTGAAAGTGCTATAAAAATTCTTTTGAATTAATTTTTGTCTTAGGAGCAATAAGTAAATTTATGGTACAATTTACATGAGTGAGGCTAGTAATTTAATTCCTTTCAATTTAGAATTTCATTGTCCACCTGAACAACATATTTTTAATCTTTGTTGCATTACATAACCTTTAAAAATTGGTTGGAAGGGCCTCACTAATTTACTGGGATTTTCATCCATTTAGAAGCCTGCTTTAAGAAAGAAGACACATTACACTAGCACTGGATAAGCAAATTAAAGGAATTATAGGGCATTACGTATTATCCATGCTTTCTTAACTAAAAAACTTCATTATTTTCCTATATATCTATATCTATACCTATATCTATATGATCTTCATATTTAATGTATGTTTTCCTCTTGAACAAATAAACCAAAAACCCATTCTGCAATAAAACTCAAATGATTTGGTAGACCTCAAAATCCAGAATATTTTTATGCCTCAGCTATGCACAGTTTTACCTGCACATTATAGTCACATATATCTTTCTTCCCTGACATGATTATTTGCCACAAAATGAATGCGTGGAACAAGGATTTGAGGATCCAACTTCAAATATCAGTAAGAAAAAAGTCTTACTCTGTCATGTTAGGTGTGGCCTCTTCCTGCTTTTCTTTCTCTCACACCTGTTGCTTTGTTAACTAATTCTCTGGACAAGCCTAAAAAAATAAGGGCAAACTCATAACAAAGTTACAGATTGCTTTCTGCACCTGGCACCACAGCCATGTGTGTTCTACCAAGTATTTCCATGTTCTTCAACTCCCTTATTTGCTGTAAAAATTAATGGAAGAAAATATTCTCCTGGTGAAATCCTGGCCTCTTTGGGAGTTTTTCTGCTGAACATCTAGGGGTTCAAGAGAACATCTTGCCATCCTGCCTTCTCCATGGGATTCCCTTTGCTCCTCTGTTGTGCATGCCCATGGATATCTAAATAAAGTAAACAAAAAAAAAACGCAGGGTGAACAGTAAATTCAGGTAGAGTCCCACATGTCACATTCTTGAGGATTTTTTTCAGGCATTTTAGCTTTCTCAAGTAAAAGTTTTGTGTTCTGGGAAAACACATTTCTCCTAGCACCACAACCCCTTCTAGTGATTGTCCTAAACCCCAAATCCTCACTCAACATGCAACAATGCCAAATTTGTAGTACTGCAGTTGCTTTGATGGGAAGATCAAGAAGTTAATTCACGAGAGACAGAGGAAAGTTAACCTTTTCTAAACTGCCTAACAAGACTGAGGAAAAAGCACTTTTTTTCCAATCTCTATTTAGAATTTCAAAAATGAATTTGTCTATTAACACACACACAAAAGTAAACACGGTTTTGCTGACACCAGCAGATCTGGGAAACTCAGTTGGACAAAAATCCACAAAACCTGTAATTACAAATCAGTTTCTTTCATGCCAAAAATCTGTCATTTAGAGGGTTTCAAGACAGTATTTTATGATGTTTTATTGGCATTTTATTTTACATTATTTTATTAAGTCTTATTAAAAGCAGAAGAGCTGCTTTACATTTTCAGAATCATTCAAGACATCATGATCAAGTTCACAAAGTTTTCACTGAAACATCTTTTACTTGCTTCTTAAGCCAAAAGACCTTCTGTTTGATAATGAGACAGCTGGACATATGGACCTTGCATTAGCATAATGCATATTAGGATTACTATATATAGTATATATATATATATATATACTATATATAGTATATATGAATAAA
>VXBR01004992.1:787632-837572 GCA_013400215.1 Cisticola juncidis | reverse complement strand
AAAGCAAAAGTTAAAATTCTATTAAAATTATAATTAATACAATATGAGAATTATATTCATAATTTACATTAAATGTTACAATAACTTCAATATTATTTTTATCACAATTAAATTTAAAGGAAGTATTTTGGTATAATCCAAAGCAACATTTCAATTCAAAAAAAAATTTTTTTGTGAAAAATTTCTACTTAGTTTCATAGGTAGTAACCATGAAGTAAGCTTAGGTATTAGTCCCATAATTAGGAGACAGAAACATCTCCTTCTCCTTTATTCTTTATCTGGAAACATGAATTCCCATAAACTGACATTGTTCACTTTTACTTCCTGCAAAATTTTATAAAACTAAAAAAACACATAAAAATTAAAAAATATTGTAGCATAAACTGAGGAGATATTTCAGCTTCATACATCTTTTTTCCTAAATTATAAAGTCTAGAATTTCTGGCGCTTGTGAGACACACAGAAACACTAATGATTTTTTAATTTTTTTTCCCTCAGGAAAATCTTTTAACCTGTTTGGAGTACAATGATAGCTCAAAATTCCATTCTGAGATTCCAAAATGCTAGAAAATTTTGCGCTGCTGGAAAATTAAAGCTTTAACTTTCACTTGACGAAACTTTGGATTCCACCCCACTGAGCTACAGAGACCTCAGTGCTGTTCACTCATCTCCGTGTCTAATCTTACAGAGGTGTGAAGAAACATTGATTTTTATGCATTTTAGCTTAGTATACAAGTGTTCAGGTATTAATCTGATCCTCATTTCTTTCTCTGGCTGCAGAGAAACGTTTTATCTTTTTAAGGAGTGGACTACATGCTCCTCTCATGCTACTTTTTGATCTGACCACTTGTGATTACATCTGCAAACTTTCAGGCTCACTGTACTGGTTTGAAAGCAGAACCAGTGAAACTCCAAGTCAGAAATACAATTAATAGAGAGAGAACAAACAACAAGAAAGATAAAAATAAAATAAGACAAATGCAGTAGCACAAAGGACCACTAACAGAGTCAGAATGCAAACCTGACACCTTGTTGGTCAGGGTGTTGGAAGCAGTCCGAGATCAGTCCTCCTGGAGTGACAGATGCGGCTCCATTGGAGTAGAGATTATCCTCAAGAAAAGAGTCCAATCATCCTCTGGGAATCCACTGGAAACAGGCTCCTTGGTGTTTGGGATTGCTGGTTTTATCCCAGTGGAAAGGCTTTGGCTCCTCCCACTGGGTGGAGCATCTCACAATGGAATGAGATAATGTTATCAGTCATGTGAGAGGCCTTCAATGGCCCATTCACAGGTGATGTCCCTCAGAGGAGGATGGGTGGAGGAAGAGATAAGAAGGCACTGCCTTATCTGTTGTTATCAGGTGTCCCATTAACAGAAGGCATCCGCCCTCTTTCCAACCCTAGAGTAACAAGAGATAAGGAACAATATCTCCCAACCAACTTCAACAGATGAAATTAGAATACTCATTTTTGGTTACATTTTTCAACCCAAGACACTCACACTAAACCTTCCAGCAGAGCCCATCCCAGGAGCCAGCATGTCCTCCTGGCTGGACTGGCACTGCAGGACACACCGCACTGCAAACTGGTTTTGAGTCAATGCCGCCTTGTGACGCATCAGCAGGAAGAGGTGTGAACTTCTCTGGAGTTACACTGTGGGCAGTACCTGAAAGGACATTCACAGCTCCTTCTTACAGACATCTCTCACCATTTCAGTGAGTCTATGCTCCACACAAGCTCTGCTCAGGATTTTCCATGTAAAATCCCTTATCCATGCAAAATGCATTGTCGCAGTCCTCACTCAACAAAATCAGAACAGTCGATTGCTGTGGGTTTTACTCATACTCATCTCCTCCATGGTAAATCCACTCTGGCCACATCCTTCTCATGATGCTGACAAGAGGGCTGGGCTGTCCAGCAAGAGCAGGAATTGTCTGGGCTGTGGTGAGTCCCTCTTGCACCTGGAGTTAAACTGGGAACAAAGCCACATCCAGGAGTGTGTGTATTTTCCCACCTGTTTTATCTCCAGTGCAGTGGTATCAACGAGCTTCTGTTTCCTATTTGAAATCAGTTTTCTGAACACACAGTTCCTGTCCTGTAGATCTCCTGGCACCATATGCTTAGGATTCTCCTAAACTCTAAGCTTTTGATAAGATCAAATTAGGCATAAGTCGGAAGTTCTTCAGCTCACCATAGAGCTGATTTCTACTCTGCATTTTCTCAAAATGAAAACCCAATTGGTTTATTTCTGCAGACTCACAGGACATCTCCCAGAACTGAGTGTTTGGAGGGTGAGGAGACAGCAGTATCCCAGCTCACCTGTCAGCAGGAAAGAGAGACAGGAAAATGGCTCCTGCTGGGAAAACAGAAATGCTACAATCTCATTTTGCTCATTATGGAAACACGGCCATTGTCTTTTCCATCTTTGAAAGACAAAAAGATAAATCAAAAATATTATTATTTGTTCTGACAGTGACCTTTGAACCTGAAATTTGGCCTGCTAAGGATTTCTGGCCTCACAGCTTCTTTTAAATTCCTATGCAAAAAAATCTTTCTGCATGGGTTATTTGGAGCAACTGGAAGTATTCCACTGTGCAGCTGCAGATAAACCCAATTTCCAACAAGTTTGGTTCCAACATCTGCCTCCTGTTTTAACCTGGTTTGAAGCAGTCAGTCCATTGGCTGGTGGCCCCTGTGCAGATCACAGGTTTTTCTTGCTTTGACAGTTCATCACATGCAATATCCAGTTAAATTCCCTGGCAGGTTCAGAACCTTTGGAGAAGTCAGCTGGGAAAGTCATCTTTGTGCCAGCAAGGCATTACCTGCCTGAGCTGCAGTTAATGGTCTTTTGTTAAATTCAGTGGCTGTCTCAAGAGTTCAGAAGAGAAATATGAGACTGTGATTTAATGAAGTAATTTGATTACATAGAAATCAATCCCCTGCTAGGATTTGATAACTGCAACAAAAATGCCTACTAAATGTGACACAATTTCTACTTGAACCGTTCTATGAGCTTGTGCTTAAGCACTTTGTTAAATGAAGACTTAAGCAGAGGAAGACAGTGCCTTTTGCTCTCTTTGGGATAACAATTTGAAAGGCTTTAAATTGCATTTGCAGCCTCTTACATTTTTTGTATCGTTTCTTAAATCAGAACAATCATTTGCAGAAAAAGAGAAACTATAGAAATATCTCAAGCTGAAAAGTGTTTCAAAACTGGATTTTTCTTGAACATAATTCCAAAGATGTGTATTGCAATTAAATTAGATTTAGATATTTTAGGCTGTAAGGAGTCAAACTTCCCAGTGTGCTTAGCACACTACTCCTGAAATGCTTGTAGTCTCCAAATTCTTTATTGCTACTTAACCATATCTATGTAGGGAAAAGCCTTGCATATTTTAAGTTCTATGTTTTCTTTAAGATGTCAAAGTTTTTGGTGGAGAGAAAGGTTATTTTAAGAATAGAAGATAATATAAAAGCACAATTTCATTTCATCAGACTTGTTTCTCTCTCTCAGTTGTATGTTTCTAGCTCAGCATTAAACCTCTGCATCCTGGAATTAATATTTACAAGACACTATACTTGGAAAATTTTTTGTGGCTATGCGGAGTCAGCCCAAGAGCTGGGATTTAACGATGCACATAAATTTGATGCAGAGATGGATACATTTCACCAGAAATAAAAGGCAGGATCAGACCTTATTATCTGCCTATTTGTACACCACTGGCTTGCCTCAGTTCAGTAGATGGAAGCACACTTATTTAGACTAACACCTGCAAGACAGCACTAGGTGAAAACTAGTAGAATTCCTTGTGTGTAACATTTTCTTAATTTCTTTTTTGTTCAAGCTAAAAACAGCCCTCTTCTACAATACACTGCTGGTGAAAAGGTGTAGTGTGGTGAGATGTGTTTCTGAGCAAGCTCCCACATTCCAACAGCATTTTTTGGTGGCCTAAGCACAAAATATTAATTTCCTTGGAGAGTTACAGGTTATCACACTTGGGCTCAGCCTCCTGAGGTGCAGTTCAGGTGCTTCTCCTCAGTCTTGACAGGAAAAAAGGGCTTTGCATGCAAAGACTGAGGCATCAGGAGATGCTGAAACACAGAGCTCATCCTCAGTGGAGAGCAGCTTGCAGCAGTGCTGCTGGAGATCACATCTCCATTTAAACATGGTGCATAATAGTGTTGTTTTCATGAAATGATGAGCTATTAAATCTGTATGACATATATATGAGAGAAGAAGTGTTCACAGGCCCACTGTAATTTATGAACATATGGTGCACAGATGTTACATGAGATTTTTCTTCCAATTCGAAAATTTGGATTACATTTTCTCTCCTTCTGTCTAGTGTTCAAACTCTGTGTTTGATGCTTTATTAGATATCTCAGCAGGGTAAATGGATGATTAATAATTGTTGACAACAGATATTTGGTTTCTGTAAGCTGTGGAGTGAAAGATAAATATGATGGGAACAGTTGTACCTATGTATGACAACTAAGCCTCTTTAAGGCTTTTTTAGGGTTACCCATGATTTATGGGGATGTCACCACTGACCCTAGATAGGGAAAACCTCTTAAATTTCTCTTTTTGTAATCATCACTTTTTCTTCAGATATCGGGGGGAAAATATCCTCCAAAAAGAAAAACAAGAAAAAAAAAGACAAAGAAAGAAAGAAAAACTTAACTTTTTCAGGGTTGGGAGATATTCCAAAGAACACCCAGACAGTAGTACAATTAAAGCTGTCTTCAGAGCAATACATGTTCTGTGCTGCCATCTCTCAATTAAGCCTTGAGAACAAACCATCAAAGCAAGACCATAGTGTGTGTCTGCTGGCATCCAGGGCTGCACTAAAGGCTCACCTCTGACTCTAGTCCCCACTTCACTGTTAAGAAGGAAAATCAGAAAGACAGTTCTGACTCCCTCCTGAACCAAGAACAACCATGCTGTCCTGATCTGGATCCTGCAGAGTCATATACATAGGTAAGGTTTTGCTTCAAGACCATTTCTTTGGTAATGAGAAGCGTCTGGCCACAGCAACTTAAATTCAATTTCCAGTGTTTTAAATTCAAGGAAAAGATTGTAATGGATTAGGTAGGTGGATTGACAGGAATAACTCAAAGCAGTTGGCAAGCTTACTTCATTTATTTGCCTTACCTCATTTCTATGTCTATCATATACAAAAAAATCCTCATTTACAGAAATACATCACTTCTGTTTCTTTGGGTATTTGTTGGAGAAACAACCAACCAAACAACAACAACAACAACAAAAACCTTAGAAATTTTATTAGGAGTTCTTTCTAATTTCTTTAGGTCTTCTAAAAGAACACATAAATTATGTCAATGTAATACTAATTTGTTTCTAATATCAATGCCTGATGACTGCAGAACCCTGAACAGAAATGGAAATTCTATAGGCAAAAGGTATGCCAGACAGGAACATAGATGAAGGAGAAGAAAGGTTGAAACACAACCATGTAAAGGCAGTATTTTCAGTTGAAAAAAAGGAAATTTGCCTTAAAAGTATGTACCTAAAATACTACTACATGTGCTAAAAATATTTCAATCTATTACCCATTATATAATAAAAATAATTTTTCATATATAACCAACTACTTATGATATTTTTGTCATTTAAAACTCCTGCTCCACCACCCTTGCCCTGGCCCCAAACCCAACTTCCTGGAAATTTAATTCCTCCTGAAGTTAAATAGTTTAATGACTACTACAAATTTCTCTGACTCTTAATGTTACTGCAGAATGATGGAAACTCTGATTTTCTGCACCTTTCTTCTCAGCTCCATGAAGTTTTCATGAGATAAATTTGCATGTAGACAGAGAAGGACTCCTTCCCACATCTGGTAATTAATCTGGGAAACATATTGCTATAAGAGATAATCTGATTAAGGACCACAGTTGAACTCTATTCCTCCTAATTAATCATTATGCATGTTGATAAGTGTGTCCTCTGAATTTTGGCCTGATAAAAGGTTTTCTTAAAGTTTAGGAAGTCTGCTTTCTGTTAGTGGAGACAATAGCAATCATGTTAAGGCTGCTTTGAGTCTCAAGCCCACCTGCACCTGGAAACCTAAGGCAAGACTGGCAAGAAGCAAATTTAATTTGAAGGGACATGGAGGGACTGTGTGCTGTGAGAGGCTCAAATACTCTGCACAGACATACTGGCCTCCTCCTTCACCAAGACTTTAGAAAAAATAGCAGATTTATATTCTCCTGTCTGCCACTTTGATCTGAGCTGTAGGCAAAGTAGTCCTCCAGAAAAATATATATTAACAAAATCAATAGAAAACTCCCCTTAATTGTAATTTGGTTTGGAGCAACTTATCTTAAACATTACTAAATTAGCTTGCATTTTGGTCACCACTTAATTGCAGACAAAAGGAGTGGAAAAGGAGTGGAAAAGAAACAGGCAATGTGTGCCAAATGTTCCTCTGACCCACTAGGGCTGGTTTCATGGCAAAACCCCACTTCATCATGCTGAAGCAAAGCAACAACTCTCAATTGCTGAAGCAGACAAAGGAGCTTGAGGTGCAGCTCCAGTCACAAGGCAGCTTTGTGGCTGGCAGGAGGCACAGTGGGGACACCAAAAACTGATGAATTTCAGTGGAAACTCTGAGAAAAACAAGCAGAAAAATATTTTGGGCTAAAAATGGGATATAAAGCTCTTTTAACCTGTTCTCACTTGCTGCTGAGGACTGGGAGAAACCCTAACGCCCTGACAGTGTGTTACCCTTCTGTTGCAGAGGCTGCACAGACAGTCCCTCCAATGGGCTGCAGCAGCTCCTCTGCAGCCTTTCTTGATGATGGCAAAATCCTTCACATCAAGGATATGCGATAGTCATTGTTATTATACCAGTTTTGAACCAGTGTCCTCAGAGCTGAGATTGTTTTTTCAGCTACGCAGGCAATACTCTTCAGCTCTGCTCCTAGCAGACTGTATTTCATCTCTGCCCTCCACTTGGCATAAAGGAGGATTGACACAGAGTTACCCAGGGGGATAGAATAAGCTCTACTTGGAAAGAAAAAAAAGAAAATTTATTTTGTACAGTCATTAAAACAAGTATGTTTTAATTCAGAAATGTTTCCCTGTGGAGCAAGACCCTCACTTGCCAGCCTGAAGGATGTGCCTGTGTGTGCTTCCAGGCCAAAGCAGAGGAGTGGCCCAACCCTACAGTCCTCCATCTGTTTCCTAGTGCTGGATCATGTGTGTCAGGTTCAAAAGCAGAGACAAAGGGATGAGATCTTTTGAGTTTCTCCACCTTCCAAAAAATGCTCAAACTGGCATGTTCTCAAGGATAAGAATAATAACTTCCTACTGTCTGAACTTGCTGGGCAGACCTTAATTTTTTTTAGGATTATCAGTAGTTTTCAGACCAGTGAAAAACTGGATAGCCCTTGTATTTTCATGGCTCTTAAATTTCCATGCCACCCACAAGGCATTTATCTGGACTTCTGTAAAGCCTTAGATAAAGACCCCCTCAATATCCTTCTCTCTAAATTGGAGAGAGATGGATTTGATGAGTGAACTGTTAGGTGAATAAGTTGTTGGACAGTCACATCTGGAGGGCAGTGGTCAATGTCTTAGAGTCCCAATGGACTCAAGTGACAAATGGTGTCGCTTCAGGGTTCAGTATGAGAACAAGTGTTATTCAATATCTTCATTAATGACATAAAGGATTGAGTGCACCCTCAGCAAATTTTCAGATGACACCAAGATGAGTGGTGTGGGTGACACACCTGAAGGACGGAATCCATCCAGAGACTGGAAAAGTTTGAGAAGTGGCCCATGGGAATCTCATGAGGTTTAACAAGACCAAGCACTGGTGCTGCACCTGGGTTGGGGCAACCCCTGGTGTCAATCCAGAGAGGGATGAACAGACAGAGAGCAGTCCTGCTTAGAAGGATCTGAGAGTGCTGGTGGATGAGAGGCTGGACATGACCTGGCCATCGGCACTTGCAGTCCAGAAGACCAAACGTGTCCTGGGCTGCACCAAAAGCAGCGTGGGCAGCAGGGCAAGGGAGGGGATTCTGCTCCTCTACTCTGTCCTCCCATATGGAGAAGCCACCTGTAGAACTGCATCCAATTCTGGTGCCTCAATGTAAGAAAGACATGGACCTGTCAGAGGAAGTCCGGAGGAGGCCACTAAGTTGGTTTGAAGGATGGAGCATCTCTCCTATGAGGAAAGGCTGAGAGAATTGGGCTTGTTCAGCCTGGAAGAGAGAAGGTCTTCTACTTGCAGCCTTCCAGCATCTGAAGGGAGCCTACAAGAAGATTGGAGAGTTTTTACAAGTGCATGTAGTGACAGGGCAAGGCGAATGAAAAGCCGGGCATGTAGTGACAGGGCAAGGCAAATGAAAGAGAGTGTGTTTAGATTAGATATGAGGGAAAAAGTCTCCACTGGAGACTCCACATCTCCACTCCAATGGTGATGAGGGACTGGAACGGATTGTTTAAAGAAGCTGTGGATGGCCCATTCCTGGAATCATTCAAGACCAAGCTGGATGGAGCTCTGAGAAACCTGGTCTAGTGAAAGATGTCTCTGCCTACAGAAGGGGGTGGAACTAGATGGTCTTTAAGATCCCTTCCAACCCAAGTGATTCTGTGACTCTGTAAAGGCTGAGATGGACGTTCATGTTAATTCTAAGACAGTGTTGAAGTTAAAGATTAAGTAGATCAGACAGGTTTGTAGTCTGACCAGGCATGACAGCTGCTGTGGTAGTTTGAAAATCACTTACAACCTCTGAATTACATTATCTTACAGATCAGTCGTAGGCGTTACTTCATAACAAATAGTCCTATATTCTATCTTTTAGAGTAGCTCTGTAGGACAAGGACAGCTGGAGAAATGTACTGGAAGGAATTAATTTTATAATGGATGTCCAAGTCAGCCATTCAATGTGCAAGACAGGTGTGCTCAGGAATACATTTCTGTCATTCCACACATTGTTGTAAATACCATACCCAAGAGCTGGTTGACTCTGGAAATGTGCATTTTTACAACACACAGTAATAATATGCCAGTATTAAAAATATTGACAACTTGCCTCAAAACAAATCTAGTTTTCTTTTCTGGTTTTCTCTCTTCACTGCTCAGGCAGTGTAGTTCTCTCACGTGGATCAAGACAATGGACAGTGCATTTTTTTCCATAGAGGCTGACATATAAAAGGACGATGATTAGGGTAAAGCTATAATAGACAAAAGAGTTAAAATATTCTTGTTTTGTCTGTTACATTTCAAATATTCTGCTCTGTGCTAATGAGACCAAAAAGAGGACAAACATTCCCCTTTTCCCTAGCTGATCTGATCTGGGTGTAAAAATGAAGCTCTAAAAATTTAACCAGTTCCAGCTGAATCCTACACAGCCTACAAAGGATGAGTTCCTCTTAGGCAAATTAGAACAGAGTAAATTATTCTTAGGTCATGACAGTGGCAAGTGCTCAGAATCCTTACCACTGGGAAAAGTTGTGAAGGGCACTACAAGAACATGTAACAGAGAAAAGAGGGATTCTCTTAGGAGGATTTACAGACTTTAAAAAGACTGTAGTAACTAGATGTGCATAAGAGTAGACTTCATCAGGAAACTATAGAGGACCATATCCCATGGGTTATTAAAAAGTAGACAGGGCAAATTGTCCAATACAGTGTACAAATACATTGTATTGGACAATTTTTCATTAGAAGCTGGAAGGACATGGTGAACTATTAAGTAATTTTTCTTATCATGCATGTCTTTTACTGCTTTTGAAAATAGCCTAGGTTGCCAGCTAGATCCTTGCTGTGGGACAGCAGCCTCACATTTATAATAGCCTCACATTTTATAATAGTTCAGAGAATGTAATTTTCTTTCAATAAAGAAACAGTCTATGGGAACCCTTTAAGAATGCATCAGTGACAACAATGTGCAGGTTGAAATATGTTGCTTTTACTTTATCTTTCATAAGCCAGTACGAATCCAGCATGGAACTTTTCATGGCAGGCATGTTGTGCATAAGTGGAGCAGTTTGATGTAAATATGTGAACATATTTAAACAAACAATCTAAGGCAGGCTTACCACAGTGAATGAAAAAAATAAAAACCAATAAAGCCCCAAGTTACATGGTGTGTGCTCATGCAATATACACCTACTGGGACTTAGCTTAAAAGTGTTTTGAAATATTTATTTCTCTGATATTTATTTTAATGGAAACTTTCCCAACTGCTGATGGCAGATATCATATGTTTGTGGTGATAAGAAAAGTGGCAAGTTTTCTGTTCCCGTGGAATGTCTTGTTTTGGCTGTATGCAAAGAAATACCATATTGTAAAGCTGGACTGGAAGCCTGTCACTGAAATGAAAATATGGAAGAAATTTAATTGTTTCCATAATTCCTCATTTGAGTTAAACAAGTCTACTCAGACATGTAACCCCTGAAAACCTGACAAAGCTGCAGATGTTAGGAATTTGAACAGTTTGCAGTTCTTTTGATGGAAAATCTTATTAAATGTGAACTGATATAGTTTACGCAAACATACGAGATACAAAATAGTAGGATCTTTTAATTTAACTTTGATAGCAGCTTCCAAATATAATCTGTAAATATTTAACCAGGGACAAAAGGTACTGGTTTTTACAGCATTTCATTAAAAAGAAACCAAATAACCTAGTACACTCAACTATAGTATAGTGCTGGCAATGACAGCTGCTCCATCCAATACTTTTTCATAATGTCTGTTACTTTCTCCCATTTTGTGATTGCCCTGAATTTCTTCTGGTATATTATCAAAACCAGGCCTGAATCAGTTTGATTTATTTCTTTCTTCAGACCAAGGAAGAAAAGGTAGTATAATTCCTACTGAATCTTGGAATACTTTCTTTTGTACTAGCACACATTTTCTTTTCTAAAAATACAACACTTATCCAATGTTAAAGCTTGTTGTAAAATAGAAACTGAACTGGCAACACTGACTAAAACCACATATCCAAACCAATTCTTTTGCATCTGCTTTTATTTCTTGGACTTCTTCAACCTTCCTCAGATTTCAGCTCCTTGTACCAACTAAGCAAGAATTTTGTGAAGGATGAAACTGTCAACCTGCAGGAACAGGCAGAGTTCATTGGGAAAGTTCCTAGCACAGCACCAACATGAAGTCCCTGTGTACAGACAGCTACAGCACAGGAATCCATTTGCCTCCACAGTTATTGTTTGACTGGTATTCCTAACTAGCAGCCAGTCTACTCCTGATACTGTCACACGATCACAGTCAGAAGCAGCATGTATGGACTTTGTGTCTGGATGAGCTTTTCTTACGAGCCTGAGGAAAGAGCCATCTTTGGAAAGGAGGTAAAACTGAACCCAGTAAGCCAAAGTCACAAGAAGGAGGTGTACCAGCTCCAGAGCTAACCATGACTGGCCCCTGTGCACATGGCTGGTTGAACAGGGACAGCCAAAAGCCAGCTCTGCCACAAGCACAGTGGCCCCACAGCCCTGGAACACTGTTCCCAAGGGAAGGTGGTGATCACGGCAGGCACACTGCGGAGACTGGTCCGTGAAGCAGATGGAAGAGTCAGACCTGAGACAGAATTACCCCTTAAGTCAGCAGTGCAGGTACTCATCATGCTCAACATACCAACATATAAATCCTTTAGCCACCTCATAGACAACCAGAAAAAGACTTTTCCAAGCAACTGCACCTCAGATATTAACTTTGGGGTCTTGCTTCTCTACTTTGTTCTCCTCCAGTCAGTTAAACAAAGAGATGTAGAAAAACCAAGGAGAGAAATGTGAGCAGCTGAAAAAGAAAAGTGCTGTTATGATTGTACAATAGGTTGCTGGTATTTACAAAATTCTGTGTATTCAGATTCAATATTTTCCATATGAAGATCATCACTTAGTATTAATGCTGAAGCTGTAAGGAGGATAGGGCCCCTCTTCCAATAAATAATTTGCAGATACAAGGAAAAGTACAATCCCTGCCCTGAGGACCTTGGAAATAATATCCTGCTTGTATAATTTGAAATAGAAATGTGTTTATTTTTACTACAGTAAGTGCTTAACACACAATAGCTAAACCAAAACTATTATTTCAAAAGGATTTAGAATAATATCTTAATTATCTCAATGTTTATAGAATTGAAAAAGCAGGAACTTCTAATAATGACAGTCTCAAATACTTGTATTTTTTCTTTGGAAAATCGAGAGCCTGGTATAATGATATGCACTTGTAAAAAAGAAAGCAGTTGGACAGATGAGTTCTTCCATTACAGGATTTGGCCTAGAGGAGTACAAACAAACCAGCATTCTCTTCAGGGCAATTTACACCTATTGGTCTCCAGAAATTTATATTGTTGAGGAAATTTGGGAGTTTTACCATGCCAAGTCAGAAAACTCTGTAAGTTATTTATGAGACCAGCGTAGAAAGAGTAACCACATATAATAAGAGTATGTAATATCTTATTCAGGTTATGCAGGAATACAGAATATAAAAAGTAACATAGAAAAAGAGTAAGATACAGAAAATAAGTATTGTGGGATCTCACATTCTCTTTTCAGATAATTTTTATCAATATGAATTTTGAGAAGCATCCTTCATTGTCTGTCAAGATAGACTACATATGGCCCTGGAGAAATGTTATCACATTGTCTGATTCTCTTATTCAGAGAATATCTGTGACATTCATAGAATGAGGACGTACAGCTTTGTTCTTAATTACTACATCCCCCTCCCTGCCTACTCCCATAACACAGACCAGCATGAATAAAGCCCATCGAGGAAGAGATTCAAGTGCACATTTGTTGGAAAAAAAGAAAAAAAAAAAGAAAAAAAAATCTGTTATTTCATAGAACCATTTAGGCTGAAAAAGACCTTCAAGACTGTAGGTTGTAGGTACAGACTGGGGAATGAGATGCTGGAAAGCAGTGCCGTGGAAAGAGCCCTGGCGTCCTGGTCCATGGCAAGTTGACCATGAGTCAGCAGTGCCCTGGCATCCAGGAGGGCCAGTCCTGTCCTGGGGGCATCAGGCCCAGCATGGCCAGCCAGGCAAGGGAGGGGATTGTCCTGCTCTGCTCTGAGCTGGGGCAGCCTCACTTCCAGTGCTGGGGGCAGTTTTGAGTACCACAAAATAGGAGAGATATTAAATTATCAGAGAGTCCAAAGGAGGGCAACAAAGATGGTGAAGGGCCTTGAGGGGAAGCTCTGTGAGGAGAGGCTGAGGTCACTTGGTCTGTTCAGCCTGGAGAGGAGGAAACTGAGGAGAACCTTGCAGTTACAACTTCCTTCTGAGGGGAAGAAGAGGGGCAGACACTGCTCTGTGGTGACAGGACCTGAGGGAATGGCCAGAAGCTGGGTCAGGAGAGGTTTAGGCTGGATATCAGGAAAAAGGTTTTTCACCCAGAGGGTGATTGGGCACTGGAACAGTTCCGCAGGGAACTTCCGGAGGGAAGTGGTCACAGCACCAGCCTGACAAAGCTCAAGGAGTGTTTGGATAATTCTCTTGGGCCCATGGTGTGACTCCTGGGGATGGTGCTGTACAGGGAGTGGGAGTCAGACTTGATGATTCTGTGATTCCAATCTTTGACCAGTCACCACTTTGTCAACTAGACCACAGCACTCAGTGCCATGACCAGTTGTTTCCTGAACATCTCCAGGGATGGTGACTCCATTATGTCCTTGTGCAGCCCGTTCCAGTGCTTGACAGCCTTTTCTGTGAAGAAATTCTTCCAATGTCCAACCTGAATCTTCCCTGGCACTGCTTGAGACTGTTTCCTCTTGTCTTGTTGCTAGTTGCCTGGGAGAAGAGAAAAATATTTGGAAAATGCTGCAATATGGACAGCACAGAATAGCGTGTGCAAGATCAGTATGAAGAGGAGGCAGGACCATTCCCATGAAGGGAGGTGTTGGCCTCCCCAGAAGTGGTCCTTGGGCTCCCTCTTTTCCTTGCTGTGCTCCTCTACTCCTGCAAGCAGTACCAGTCTTGCACGCATGGGATTTGCTCCCATACCTGTCATCCAGGGCCTTTTCTGGATCACCCATCCCATGGAGGAGCTCCAGCACAGACACCATAAAAGAGCTAAAAAAGGGAAAGACCCAGAAGAGAAAGGAGTACAGAAAGGAGAGGAAATCACTGCTTTAATCTACACCACATGTACAACATGGCTGAGCTACAAGCTCTGGGGAGTCATAACTCTGAATGTCCTGACTTATGTGTATTTAAAATCTGAACTGTTGCATTACAACATGGGGTGGGTTTTTACGCATTTAATTTAATTTTTTTCTTTGGGGAAAAAGAAAGTATGCTTTATCGTACAGTCAAAGAAATGCCATGACAGACAGTCAAATAAATATCATCCTCACATTTATTTGCACGATTAAGCCATCAGACAGTCAAGTAAATGGAATGGAGTGCATTTATTTGAATATCCTCCAAGGTATTTTTGGGCACATAAATAAAATAGGGACGACAAGTCATGGCCCTTAATTTTTCCATTGTTAAAACAATGCAACTCAAGAATAACTCCTCTGAAACAAAGGCAAAATCAATGTAAAAACAAACTAATATACATCTGAAAACTGCTCTGCTTTTCCCACCCTCCCCGAACACAGAGGCCTTTAATTAGGAGAACTTTAATTAGTTATGAAGGGCAACATGCAACTATCTGTCTAGACAAGGTTCAATGCTGTAGTGGTTACCAGACACTGAACACAAGAGAGTATAGTGCCCATACAAGATAGTATAGGGCCCATACAGTGCCCATACGTCCTGTAAGAATCAGGAAGCCCTTCTCATAGCTCCAAGACATTCTCTTCTTCAAAAGCACATAACATCTGCATTGTGTGTCATGGTTTCCACATGCACAGAACACCAAAAGGACAGCATTGGTAGGGCAGAATACTCAGTGTGGAATACTGGGTACTCACAGTACTCATATTTAAAGGATTTTTTTTCTTGCTTTTATCTTGGAGATTGTTTTAGAGATTAGATAATCTGGAGATTGCACTTCTAGATTAATTCTAGATTGGCCCCATAGACTAAATGCCTTTTTGTGGCTGGAGTCCATTAGATGAGCTCTAGGAGTCTATACTCCAATTTAGTTTCACCCAAAGGCATCTAGCACATATGAGCCAAAACCATCCCACAGCAAGAAGCAAAGAATAGTCAGTAGGGACAATTGGGAGTGTCGTTTTCAAGTGAAATCCTTATTTGCACTGAAATACCAACATTGGCACGCACAGTGAAGGAGAGGAAAGATAAACTCGGAAACTATGCCTTCTGTATTCTTCTGAAAGTTGAAGAAAAGCACTCAGTTCTCACTGCTCCCACAGGGAGGACAGATTAATGCACCTACAGCTGAGAAAGCTTCAAGACAAAATTTTGGAAATGATTCCAAGGCGGTGAGGATGCATTCAGACATTACTTATAGTTCTTTATGACTCAGACCTGGTATGATGGCTTAGTCATGAGTCCTGTGCTTGGAGATGACCGACAACATTTTGGTATCCAGAAGCATCCAAGTGCCAAATGAATCCTATTTTTACCACCCAAAACAATAGTTTCATTCAGCAATGGTGAGAAAGTTGAACTGAGTTTTGTTTTAAATCAATACCGAAGGCAGTCAGTCCAATATTACAAATTGCAAAATTGGAAGTGTGAAATGACCCAAAGTGATGATTATAAAGCAAAGTAACATTATTAAAAAGTTATATCAAGCTATGAAAAATGTTCTTTAAGTTTCTTGTGCTGGCCTAAGCCTTACTTTCCTTGTGAGTAGGCTCATGATCAAGGCCATGAAAACAGCAAAGGTCATAATTTCCAGACCTGGTGAAACATGGTGATTTACATTGGAAGCACTAAAAACTCCAGAAAACTGTTGTAGGAGCTGGGTATTCTGGTTTGCATCCTGCAATACCCCAATATGATATCATATCTTTCAGCAGATGAACTACATCCCACCAGGTTCTCAGTGGATATATCCACCTTGTGCTTAGCTCCTTGACATCTGTTGCCATGATTCTTCCCAGTGTTCTGAGCGTTCATATTAAAGCAGAAGTGTGCAGCAGCTTCTCACGCTTGTAACTGTAAACAGTGGACCACATTTTGTAAATACTGCCCTTGTCTAGAAGACTGAAACACAACCCACATGCTATACTTTGATTGGAAAAACACATAAAAAATAGCAAATTGTAAGGCCACCCTGTGAAGCTCAGAAACCCCATACACTATGAATGTGACCAGTCTGTTTCAGAGGACAGTAGCCCTGTAAAACACAGATGTTACCATCCTGCACCTGATGGTCTGTGGGCCAGGCATCACAGTCTTCAGCAGACACATTTAACAGCATGAATGCACTGGCTGAATTTTAGTTTCTTTACAGGAAACTCCTGGATACCTGAGAAGTTAACTGGGGAGAACTTGATAGACCATGCCCTTCTTGGATCTGGGATGTCAGTGGAGAGAAGTGAAAACTGTTTGGTGCTTATATCACCAAGTGCACCAGTGCAAGGCATTTCCAGAAATGGTAGCACAGCTTCCCAGAGAAGCAAGAGAGATAATAGTCAATGGACTATTTCTGTAGCCCCTTGACCTGGAAGACTATGAAGAGGAACTCCAGTATAGGTCTCAGTGATACCAGGGCAGCAGCCTGGAAGCCTGAGAATACAGGGTGACAAATACTACATTCCCATGGCACACAGGAAGCTTGCACCCACCATGTTCAACTGGTGCCTTTTGTGTGATCTCTTAGAGAGTTCAACTTCGACAGAATAAGTGATCCACTAAAGAGATTAAATATTTATGCCTGTATTCCCACTGAGGACTAATCTAGATTAAAACCATTGTAATTAAGAATAAAATTTTAATCCCAAATGCGTGGAACTTCAGCCTGAGTAAGGATGTACTTCAAGCTACACTGCTATGCACTTTTATGGATTAAAAGTTTCAGATGCTGTGAAAATAAGAGTGGTTTTTGGCAAGAAAGAAAATTAAACTATGTTGAAAATATCTAAAGCAACACATTTTATCCTAGTAAAAAACCTTAATTACTCTATCACATTACCAGAAGGGATTTCATTAATCTCTCTGAAACAAATCATATCAGTCATCGAAAAAAAGTTTTAATGATCAATCTAAAATGGAAGTGAACCAAGCCATAACTTCTCAGGATTCCTCGTAATGACTCACAAAATACGAGCTGCTAGTAACACGTGAACTGTGAGCTTGACATGCAGGCTGCTACTTTGAAAGCATTTGAAATTCAGTAGACATTGATTCAAGTGCAGTTTTAAAAAGCTGTTTGCAGCTTCCTGCTGGAGAAGCAAAAATTCAGTTGCCAAGATGAAAACTCAAGGGAGGGCCAAATGCAAAAAGCACAAAACCCACTTTTGTTACAAAATCTTTAAAACCCAATACTGTTGTTCACTGCAACACTGAGGTTTGATGTAGCCAGTAGAGGTACATTTGTTTAACTTTACCAGCTGAACTTGCAATCAGTTAAGCAGATTCCTTGTGGCAAGCTGTGAGTGAGCTTTGCTCAGTGGGACACTGACTTGAGTCTCTCTCCTTTAGTATCAATTTTCATGAAGTGTGTAAGACCTTAATAGTTTTGGGACCTCTAATCCTCAGTCAAATTTGGTTAAAATTGGCTGCCAGTTCAGAAATTATTAGAGGACTGTTAGACAAGCACATGAATGGATAGAAGAACAAAAGAGCACTAGAATCAAGTAATTTCTTTCCTTACAGAGTTTAAAATAAAAGGGGCACATTGCAAGTAGGCTGTGAATCAAGGAAAAAATTCATACTGATGTTCTGTCCTCTTTGATTATCAAGAGTCTTCCAAAGATGATGGCAGAAATGTCATCCTCTGAAACTTTTCAAACTTCATTTGTCAAAATTTTGGTGAATAAATAATAAATTACCCTGTAGTAAGAGGTTTTTTTTACGGTGACTAATTACGTATTTTCAGTAGAATTGATAAACTATATACAAAAATGGTTTTCATACCTCTCTTCTGGTGAGCGAATATATACACGTATGTAACAGACAGAAATTTATAAAGGTATGAAACTGTTTTTAAATTAAAATCTTCTTCATGAACTCTTCCTAAGATATGAAAAAAAATATCACTACATCAGAAAGTAAACCCATAAGGCATTGAAAATGACACTATGTATGATAGTCCAAAAATCTGTCACAGTTGGGCTATAGACTAAAGCATCATTTCAGAGAACTAAATGAAAATAATTGGATTTACTTGTTATTTGTGTCTGAATGACTCATCCTCAAATTCAGCCTGGATGTCTTGTTTGATGCTCTTTGTCACTAATCATTCTGAGAAAAAACAATCCTAACTATCTCCTCAAAGTACATGGATAGCTTTATTGAAAAAATGGCACCCTGGTAGTTAGTAACAATCTCTTGTACAACTATCTTCCTGTGTTTGCTGTATGTACATTTACAAAATAAACCTCAGGCAGTTTACTTAGTCTCTCTGTCAGTATTTAACAAACTATTTTCCTTATGAAAAACCCAGTTCAAATTAGTTTCTTCTAGGCATCCATATTGTTACGCATAATCTTTGCAGAAATACCTCACCTAAGAATACGAGTTTTATTTCACAGACCTAACTACAGCAGTCTTCAACTGATCTGAGCCCCACAGCACTCAGGGACATATGGTGATGAGATTTGGTAATGTAAATGCAACATTCATTATAGGGTCACTGGCTGGTGGTGGTGTTAAGATTCTGGGATCAAAAAAGCTAAAGTATGATCATGTAGTTTATTGCAGAAAGACTCAGAAACATGTGCTAGTATGCACACCCACAGAGCCATACATACTGCTTATAGTCAGCAAATATTGCCTCTTTTTAAAGAGAAAGGCAAAAAATAAACCCTCTTGAATGTCATATTCACACCAGTTCTAATTTTCACCATTTTATTTCTATATTGAGCTTTTTATTAACAGCAATAGCAAAAAGGAAAGCAGGCAATAATAGAGCAAAATAAAGGAAATCCCAGCTGACAGCTCACTGGTAAGCAAGTAAGAACATTTGCACTTTCAGCAAATTGCTAGATTGCAGTGCAAGGATGTAGGGATTCTATGTGCTCACCTTAGTAGTAGCTACAGGTACTACTACTTTCCTTAAATAAATGGAGTTGCTAAAAGATCAAATCTAAAAGTCCAAAATTGCTCTTAAATTCTTATCAGAAGTTAGCAGATAAAAAGCTTGTCTTTTGAAATGTGAACATCTATTGAGATCCTACAGAAAGTCAATGGGCACCACACATTTTCAGCATCTTTTGAAAGAATTGGAAATTTAATTATAAGACAAGCACAGATCCACAAGGCAAAAGTCTAATCCTGGTCAAGTCAGTGGTAACCTCCAGCTTTCAAACCTTCCCATTGATGGGAACATGGTCAAGGTTTCACCAGCAGTTTAAAAGATGCTTCATTATGGGAGTTATGGGAGCTGTATCTTTCTGGGTTGAGCAAGCTCTGAATTCCAAAATGTTGATTTGATTCTAAAACTTGAGAGAAAGCAAATGTGTGCAAATGCAGAAGCTGTCACAGAGGAGGTGACAGAAAGGCTCCACCTGAGCCCCCTGTACAGGCACACTTCTTCAGTGTCAGCCTGCATGGGCCAGGCACCAGGGCCAATGTGCTTGTGTACAGACAGCAAGTGATCTCTCCTGGCTGCCCCTCACAAGAGCTATCAACTGATCAACTGGAATTTCAGAAGAAATCCTGCTCGTGAACTGTGCCAGACTTCTGACAACAATGTTTACCCACCTAAAGAAAAGGAATATGGGAATTTGTGGACTTAGAGTATATTGTAATGAATCTTCCTGTCCATACTGCCTACAGGGCCACTAGAAAAATTTCTTTCATCAGTGCAGATGATGAAAATTCACCAAAGTTTGCAGTTTTGCTATGCACATTTGGCAGACTGCATTATGGTACTTGCAGTCTAAGACCCCAGAGAATGCTTTGTTTTCCAACTCTTTCTTCAGGAACAACTCACAGCAGCATCACAGATTTTCCTCTTTCCAATTACAGTCCTGCATGGATGTACTGTGGATTACAGTCCTACATGGATGTGAGGAACATTCAGTAATCAAGATCTGCAGTACCAAGCCACAGGGGACATCACACACGGATGATAGCAGAAAAACTGGAATGATTATTGATGCCTCCTTTGAACAATACAATGTAAAATGGAATCTAGATGAAAACAATGGGGAAAATTAGATTATTTTACTTGCAAATATTATTAAAAGCTGCCATTTCAGCCACATATTCCACGTGTCTTTAGTAACTCAGTTATGGTTAAAACAATTTTTACATGCATTCTCTGCATGCATTCATATCAGTGAATTAAATTAGTCAACTAATTACTTGGTTACCATTCTGTGACATGAAAAGTTCTAAAACTAAGCTCCTAAGAACTACTTCCTCCAGTTTAAAGGCAAAATTCTGATTGGCATGCAGGAAGAGCTGACAGATTAGTCAATGTGGGCAGCTAATCAGTCACTTGACTTTTGTCCTACTAAAAAAATTCCCAAAGTTGCAGATAAAGTTGCTTTAACATGAATACCTCTGCAGTGAAATTTTTATCCAATTTTCTCAATAGTATTATCAGAAAAGGCATGTCTAAAAATTTCTCTCTTTTGAGAGAAGTTAGACCTAGGATGTCAAACTCAGAATGTTGTGACACATTAAACAGGGTTTCAGAGATGGCCACTACTTCCCAAGCTTAGGTCCTGAGGTTTTATTAAAATTCAGTAACTTGGTGTTCTTTTGTTGCTAAAACCCTCCATGATGAGCGTGCCAACAACCTTATTAATGGCCAAGGTGATTAGAACACTTAAAACTCAGGAGGAATAGATGAAACCTCATCCCACTGCTCTTCCATACTTCCACAGCTAAGTTGTACCTACATTGTACTTGAAGCATACAAGAGATATTTTGCAATTTGCTCAGTTTAAAGTCAGATTCCTACAATCTGAGGAGAGAGCAGGTTTGAATTTGGCTTTGGAAAAGATTAACCTATTCCAGGATATATATGGGCCTGAAAAAAAGAAATATGCCACCTCTGAATATATATGACAAGATCAAGGGCTTTTAAAACTAGAGGAAAAATAAATCTGAAAGAAGCTTCTTTCTTCTATTATGGTTCAGGATGGTTCTGTAAGATACCTGCGCTAAGCCTTGTGCAGAACAGTAGGAATTTAGAAGACAAGATCTTCATTTCCCTGATGCTCCCACAATGTAGGTCTACTGCATTACCTCTGACCTCTGAAATGCTTTCTGCAGTACTGGCAAGTACTTCCTATGCAAAATATTTTTGTTGTTCTACAAGGAGCACTATGAATTTCTAAATCAACAGTTTGGATTGTTATAATTGATCTGTATTTGTCACACTGCATTTCTATTTAATATGTTTGCTTTAAGTGGAAAAATCAAATCTAAGGAACATTAAAAGAAAAGTTGATCAATCAATCAAATGATGAAAAGGTATGGTCACAGAATTACACTTCTAGCATGATCAGAGTAGGTATTAATTGCCCTTTACACTCCCTTAAGAGACAATTCCTTTTTTACATGACTTGAAATATATTAGGATAATTTTAATCCTTAATTAACATATCCTGAAGTTAGCTATTGCTTGTTTGCAACAGATATAAAGATCTGCAGAAACAGGATTTTCCTTTGTATAATTTTCTTTGTCAATGAAAACTATTACGCTTGAGCCTATGGATTTACATGTGCTTTAATCTGTCTTGTTCACACTAGTTCACTGAATAGTTCTATTACAATTAATGAGGCAGATAATATCTTGATCCAGATCTTACAACTCTCTTTTAACTTCAGCATAATTAATATAAATAGGATGACATATGAGCTATGAGCAGTGAAACCAAAATACAAATATACTCAATTGTACTTCAAGCTACTTTGATGATTAAAACCTGTAAAAGTGAATTTTATTTTAGTGAACTGAGAAGACTTGTTTATAAACTAGCCTGTTGAATCATCCCTGCAGTTTTAGGAGCTTCCTAAACAGTTCTGTTCACAAGCCTTAGAAATATACTGATTTATGGAGGCACAGAATAGCTAGTAACGCACATGCAAATATGAAGACACCTTGTAAGACATCCTATTGGTGTTTTATAGTCTGCCAGCTGAGGTGTATTGTAAACTCTGGAATCCCACTAGCTGGAAAGTGTTCTGTTTTGGGAGGTTTCACATGAGTTTCTGTTCCGAAGCAGGCAGCCATTCTATTGGCTTTTCTATGAAAATTAGATATTGCTTTCATTTATGTCAACATTTATGTCAATTAGCTCAAACATTTTCATTAAGGTATGTCATTAAACATTACTGCATAAACAGTCCAACGTTTCAAAACTGATACCCTTTTATCCTTAGGTAGGACAAAACAACACATAGATGAAAAGAAATTTTAACTTCCAGAACAGCAATAGCTAGAGCCAGACAGTTTTTGTCCAAGCTCAGAGTTTACAGCTATTGAGTGCATTTTCATTTTATTTGCAGTAACAGCTGTGATTTCTACATGTATTTTGCCAATCAGAGGACAAGCATTTTCCTCTGAGTAACTAATCATGCCTCCAAGGGCCTGTGTTAGCAACACAGACATCCTTTTAAGGGAATACAAAACACCATCTTTGCTATAGCCTTGACCTAAACCCAAAAGAGCAAGACCCTTGGGGTCATGATTTCAAGCAGCACTGCCCATACCTTCCCCCTCAGTCATGTATTAGATCATTACTTCACCACTATGGGAAAAGAAGTATGAACAAGTTCACTTCTACTTTCATATTTCTCACGAGTTCAGCAGTTCCTAAATTCTGATACATAAAAAGGTCTTGTTGCAGACTGATTATAGGCTGGTTGCCAGAAAGATCAAGTAAGGTATTTTAAGCTTCATCAACCATATGGATGTGCCTTGTCTTTTTAGAGGATGTATTCTTCCCTGAGGATTTTCAAGATTTTAAAGTTCTACTATTTAGATTTTTTTTATTAATTTCAGGTAAATTTAGGATGACTGAGACTCAGCACAGAAGTCCACAAAACCGACAGTAATTTTCCTATGGTGCTATGTTCTTGGATGTCAGATTTCTTTACTTTGTGTGGCTATATATTCATGGAATGAGTAAGGTTGGAAGGGAACCCAGTGAGTCATCTGGTACAACCTCCTTGCTCAAGTAGGGTAATCTAAGAGCACAGGGCACAGGATTATGTCCGGATGGTTCTTGAGGGAGGCTCCACAATCTCTCTGTTGGAGACAGGGCAATCTGTTTCAGTATGTGCTCACCTGCACAGTAAAGTTCTTCTCATGTTCAGATGGAACTTCCTGTACATCAGTTTCTGCCCACTGCCTCTTGTCCTATTGCTTGGCTCCACTGAGAAGAGCCTGGATCTATCCTCGGACACCCTCCCTTGTGGACATTTATGATGTCCCCTCTCAGTTACCTCTTCTCAAGGGTGAATAGGCCCCTGTATTTAAGCCTTTCTTTGTAAGACCTCCAGATTCTTAATCATTTTTGTAGCCCTCAGCTGGACCAGCTCCAGGGCCTCCATGTCTCTCCTGTAATGAGCAGCCCAGAACTGGATTCAATACTCCAGATGCAGCCCCACTAGGGCTGAGTAGAGGGGCACATTTTCAACTGTAGATACATTAGAGTATAATTATTAATAAGTGTTTAAGGTTGTTGCACTTGATTAGTTGCAATCAAATATTTCTTGAAAAGGAAAAGCTGTTTTGCCTTTGTGTCTCAGGGTTGAACATCAACAGCCCCCTCCTGCCCCCTTAACACACACACACATTTTGCAATAATATCTTCAAGTCCTCCCTATCTACTTGTCTTTGTTACCTGTTGGACAAGAGACTCTTGTATTGCTCTACATTTTTACCACTAGTTACAGGCCTGATGATCCAATGTAAATGTAGCTCTACTTGGCTGCCAGGAAATTCTGCTGAAAATCAAGTCTCTCATTCTCTGGCAGATGAACAAATAAGTTCAGGGGTTGTCCTCAGCCCCTGGAATTACTGCAGAATTCTTTTTCCTTCTGGTATCTTTACCCCACTTTTAAACTGATTTGACCTGCAGGTTACAAAAGGATGCACAGGGGTCCCTGTGGCATGACAGCAGAAGCCTTACATCTTCAGTGAGCCAGGTTAAAAACTGACTCACACATGATCTCAGAAATTACTACATATGATATAAAGTCTGTTGCATGCAAGAAAAGCTGTCCCTCTGGGCATTTGCACTAAGGTTTTACCAGGTCACACTCATAGGAGGCAAAAGAGTAGGTCTAAGCTTTAACAATCCTATCTTAGCATCTTATTATTTCCACTATTTAAAATTCTCTAACGCCAGTGAAGCCCACCTCAGAAGGTTCCATAATGGGCTGCGAGTTTAAAGCTCCAGCAAGAAATAATCCTCTTTCAGGTGTCTCCTATATGTACCTGAAGGAAAAATGTCATTAATTAAACAAGATGTTTATCCCTTGTACAGTGCAATGGAAATTAGAAAACTGTGAATTTCTCCAAAAATAGAAAAATGTCCTGAAAACAATCGGAATTTTGGTAGAAAAATGGAAATTTAAAATACTGTAATTAAGCATACACCATAATTAAAAGCTGCCTGTAAAACAAAGACCCAAATCCTCTAGAGGAAAATATATATTAAGTGCATGATGACATTCACCAAATGTATTTCTCCAAAATGTGTGACCTGAGTAAAATGTTAGGAAATAATGAAGTTTTTTACTATTTTACAGCAACTTCAGAGCACACAAACAACACAGGATTAGTGCCATAGTCAGTACATTCTTTAGCAATAACATTATTAATTGTATCTTCAGAAGAGGTGCAGTGAATCCAACTCCATTTCAGTCCCTGAGAAGTCTCCATATAACTTTCAAGACAGCTGGGCACTGTTTCACATGAATTATATTTCCCTTGTAGACTGATTTACATTTTATTGCCCAAGTTAAATAATACCAAAACTCCTAAGAGGCACAAAATTTCCTAGAACCTATGTCCTGCCCTGCGTTCATTCTCCAAAAGCAATCCTGAGTAGAGGCATACAACTCTAATAAGTAGATTTTGGCAAGTTTTGCCCACCAATTAAATTTTATCTGTTAAAGTAAAACAAGTCTGTTTGATGAGAACTGAAGCTTGGAAACACTGCTGGGAATCTAGCTCCTAAAAGGTCTAGTACAGAAACACCAATACAGTTTAGTAATAAAATAACTGCTAATTTATTGCACATCACAAGTTTTTCTTGGAGGAACACAGAAGACAAAAATTTTCAAGTCAGTTATATTTTTAGGCAAATATCAGCCAGCCTTAGGGATAACCCTCACCTGATGAGCAATACATGATGCAACACATGCATTTCAGGAATGACCATCCTTGTGCACAGTCTCTCCCATTCCACCTACTGCTGCATTTGGCATCAAGACAGAACAGGGTGTTGGCAAAGGCAGAAGTTCAACAGGAAATCACAGCCTCTCTAGAGAGCAGAACAAGCAGCCCCTAGAAACAAGTGCGTAGGCACTGGTCATCCACAGCAGTAAATTCATGGTATAGAGCACACCTGCATTCAGCACATGCAAAACCTCTTCCCATGCATGAACAAAAAACCCTCCAAAGCCTTCCCCTACTTGTTCTGTTTTGTTCAGGGAGCTCATCCTTCTCTTAGCAGACAAAACATAAACCTAGAGCTCTACTAACACACGAGCACAAAGAAGTTTACCATTAAGACCAATACCTTAATGCACTCCCCTGCTCAGTGTAATTACAAAAGGAAAACAGTGAGCATCATTTGCTCTCCTATGTAACTACACATGCATAAAGCGTATTCTCCTACATGAGGACTGCGAGGACAATCACACTGAAAACATATGCTGTTGCTTTTGGATGGAGATGTGCTGATATCATTTGAAGGGTAATGTAAAAAAATGTTACTGCTGTAGTTGTGCTGTGCTTCCTGACCAAATTTGCTTAAACTGTGACCTATCACTGAAGATTTCTCTAGGGATATATGTGCAATAGCTTGGGAACACACTGCCATAAGCAATGGTTCTTTTCAATATCCATATACAAGAATATATCCCAGAGTTTTCACTATCTGGATTTGTTCCCAGAATAATTTCAGGAAATTTCTAGGCCATTCTCTACAAGTAAGCTTTTCTAAAATACCCTTTGGGAACAAATTCTAGAAGCAAATGGATCACAAACACTGGAGCCCAGCAGGAAACATATTATTAGCAAAGTCAGCATTTGCACACTTGTTCTTCCTTACTACTTTTTTTTAAGACTGATGACTTGTTGATAAAAAAATAACATCATCCATTTTGGTCTTCTGAGCAGTCTCTTAGTTATATCTGTGATATCCAACTATTTTTGTCCAACACCTTCATTCTTACCTTCATGATGTTTTCAGAGTTTGTGCTATTGATACAATGCTCTGCCTTATTAGATTATATAGAGAATTAAATTTCACACCACCTTCCTGTCCATGTGAGAACACCAAAATGATTCTTGAATAAAAATGTATCACATTTTTTTTTTCTGGAAAAAGAAACTGACCTCAGAGATTCAGCGAGTGGACTATTGGAGAAAACTATGTGGCAAAACAGAGAAATTAGAGATGTATCAAAACATCTATTAATTCCAGTTCCCTTGGGAACTGTACCATGTTTTGCTTGACATTACAAAGGATTGATAGGTGTGAATTATACTCTACTGGAATTGAATACAAAAGCATATTAAAAAGCAGTACCATTTCAATTGGATTTCCCATGTCCTGTCCACTGAATCATTTTCTTCCATTTCACATATAACATTTATCAAAACTTTTCAACACTGAAAAAAAAGGAAGACAATATTAATAGGAGAGTGGACTGGCCAATATTTGGAGGATAGATTCTTCATTCTTAAATATTTCTATAAGACTGTGACAGGAAGTGATTTTTAAAAGTATTTCTTACATTAAAATAGAATATTTAATTACTTTATTTGACTTAAACTTATTGTAACTACAGTAAATTCATATTTACATCTGATGTAACTATGGACCAAAATATACATGGAAATATTTCCTTGAACATAATTGCACTTGCAAGCATTCTCTCCCACTAATAGTCAAAATATAATCTCAATCTATTCTGACACAAACCACTCATGTACAGCTAAACAACTTGGCAGGCAAGAAAAGCAGTATTTCAACAATTCTTCAAGTTATTGTTGTCTCAGCACAAAAAATTCCATACTTATTTTATGAAAAATAATACCAATCTCTAGGGTGTATAAAACAAATTGGTTTTATTGCAGAAGTTTTGGCTTGAATTAAAAGCATGTGGAGATTAATTTCTTTCTTTTTGAAGGTAAAATGAGTTAACTCTGCCAACACTTACAGAAAAAATTCTAATGCTCTTAAGCACTCCATAAACCCCCAGGCCACAAAGTTCTCTTTTAGTGACAATGTAGTATCATGTGAAACATTAAATACCTAATAATTAAAATTTATGTACTAGATTCTTTTTTGCAAACTTTAAGGTAGAAGGAAGAAATTTAATTTCTCCTTTCATTCTAAATAAGTTCTTTTCATAAACCGACACTATTTTTAGGCATTTTTAGGCAATCATCCAGTTTTATCTGATATTAGAAGCAAAGTGTCAATAAATACATGCATTTTTATACTGTTTTGCAAATGAATATTGAATAGAATACTGCCACCTTTTGGCTATGATCTGGCCTTAAAAATGCAACTTCTTTGTAAAATTTCTAAAAACATTAGATATACAATGACTTTTTTGAAGAAATCAGCCTATCAACAGGCTAATGTTATGCTTATCATTAACATATTGTTGATGTAAGAATAAAACTTTTCTAGTTCACTACTAATAGTGAACTATATAGTATTATCCTATTATTTCAGGATAATGAGCAAGCACTTTCACAAGGGCTTTTGTCTTTAGCAGAAAAGACACATCCTTAGCTTTGACAGCAAGCTAATGGAATTATTACTTTACAATCACAGCAACTCTTCTACTGCTTAGAGTTAAATAATACTTCATTGCAATGCATACGCTCAGCTTCATAAATATTGAATCACAGACTGATTCACAGAAAATTCTTGCTGATGAATTGAGTCTAATCATAACCTACAGGCATTTAAAAATGCTTATATGGTGAAAGGTTAACGGCATGTAAGTATTTCAGCAACCTCTGAAAGAAGGACTCGAAAGTATCTTACCATGAACAAATGATGCTACTAGAACAGGCAGTAAAGAAGAATTGGGATTTGGGGTTAATCCCTAGCAAGTGTTCCAAGTCATTGCAGAGAGATTCTCCCAACTGTGGGCTAATCAGGTTTCAATTTAATTCATTTATGCTGAATAAATTAAGTAAGAGGATTTGATTCATCTTTAGGGAAGATTTTGCTGATTAAAAAAAAAACAGGAAAATAAGTACTCCTTTTTTTGTTTCAGTATTTATTTTATCAATTGGTGTGTCTGGTTGCCAAGGTATACAGAAGGACTATCACTTCTCTACCAGCTACTTTAAATCAGATGCTGTAAGCCTACAACATGTTTACTATGAATTCAGCTATCTCAACTCTCCAGCTTGACCTCTGTCAAAAAAAAACCTAGTAACTTGATGAAAAATACAAAATTCCCACTAGACTTCTCTAATTAAAAAGGAGAAAGGTTCTTACCCAGGTCCCTGTAAAATGCCAATGCCAAAGTTAAGCGGAATACAATTTTCATTTGTAAGCATTTTCATACCATTCTGCTTTAGAGAACATGTTAAAAAGCAATAACCATTAATCATTTTGCCACTGTAAAGGCAGTGTTCTTGTATCCTTTTTCGTGCTATTGTAAATACTTTGTATGTCAAAACTTTGTTAAATTCTATCAGAGTTAAGTAGCAAGAATTCACTAGTGCCTAAGCTTAATTTCCATCAACAAGTATAAACACTTGAAACTATGTCCAAATGACAACATTTTGGAATTTCAAAATATCTTTCACATCTAGAGAACAAACTGCAAGATTCCTACACTTTTAGCCACTAATGCAGTAGTTTCCCCTCTTAAAGCAAACCTATTTAAAATAGCTGTATTTTTCCAAGTATTGGCTAGTGGCACAGGGAGTTTTTACACTAAACTGTGCAAGCTCAGTTGAAACTTCATGTACAGCAAATTTGTTCTTCAGAATTAAGTGTATAAACAATCTGCTTTAGACACTTTCTTCCCCATCTATCCTATTCCAAACTTTTTTTACCGAGATAATCTGAAGAGGACAACTAGGAATATTTACAAAATGCCAGGTTTTTTGAAGCAAAATTTAAAGCAGCATTTAACTTTGACAGATAGCCCTCACTAACCTTTAAAAATTTGCCTGTAGGGATAAAATGACAAATGGCTCTCACAATGGGACTTATTAGACTTTTAGAATATTGCTTTAACAGGGCCCTTCAGGAAATACTGTTTCAGATTATATCAGCACTTCCATTTTTCAGGGCCCAATAACTCAGTTAGAAAAAAAAATAACCAACCAAAAGAAGCAAAACAAAAACCACACACGCCTTCCCTGGGGGATGAAACAATACATGATGTCATGAATGAACCCTGCTTCAAAATATAAAACATGTAAGTTTCACAACATTCTGTGCCTGTATGTAGCTCGTGATATTTCAGAAATAAAAATATTGCAAAAGATTAGCATAGGGAACTGAAATGTTTTCAGTATTTTGAGAGGGGAAGAAAAATTTGACCTCTTTAAATGTCTTTAGGTGATTAAACATAGTGGTGAAAATGCTGTGCTGCTGCAGGCAGCATTAGCTGTTACACTTATGCTCTGGTCCAAATCCTGTATCTGTTTCAGATCCTTTAAAAACCACTGAAATCAACAGACAAATCCCACTGCCTTCAACAAGTTTGGATCAAACTCCTTACGATGATATCACGCCACAGACAACCCGTCTATGGGATATACCAGACATTTAGAAATACCAGTTTTGTCAGGCAAGGAGGGAAGAGTAATTATTGAGATCTAAGGCATCATAGTCTGTTGACTGACAGCAGTAATACATATTGTAGAGATCAACCTTTGTATTAGAAGTTCAACAGTAGGAAAGCAAAGTCAGCTTCCCCTACACCTTCCAGGCTGAGGCTTCATTCAGAGTGGGGATTCTGAGCAAGCTCACAGAGGCAATCCCAGCACTAGGGAGGAGTTATTGTTCTCAGATGGAAGAGAAGCCCACAAGCACAGGCTGATCAGTTGACAGAAGTGCCTAAACCATTTCTCCTTCCACTGTATTTTCCTGAAGCAGCCATATTTATAACATATCTGCTAATAAACTTAAGTGGTGGACTCAGTAGAGAGATGTCAGTAATAAGTTAGTATCTTTACTTCAGATACTCCTTTAGTAGTAACAATTGCATCTTCCCTTTTTATTCTACTCTTTCATTATAAAAATTTTCAAGGTGTTCTTAAAACTATGTTCACTAAGAGTTCAAACTGTGAAGCCCATACAGTATGATTGATAAATAGTGGGAATATAAGAGTTGAAAAATGTAAGAAAGCCTGTTGGTCAAACACTTTAACGTCAAGCTGGCAACAAATTTACAAAGGGTGCCTCAAAAAATAATTAAAAAAAAATCCAAACCAAATTTCACCTGCTCTTTGCTTTCTATGCCTTATACCCTTCAGATGGGAACACTGATATGTGTTCTGCTTCGAATGCACTGTGTTCACCTCACATTTTGTAAGGCAGCAATCTCTTTAATATGGCACCTTCTTGAGTCTTTGAGTATGTCCAGACTGGTTTGCAAACTTTCTGGTGACTCTCAGTCCCAACCTCCTAAATATCCAGACCCTGTAAATAAACCTGGATTTCCTACCAAAAGAAAGTGCACTTACACTTCCTTCTGATAAGGAAAAAAAGATGACAGGGTGCATAGGCAGTACAGAGCTCTTCATGAGCACAGAGAATTTGTTTCCTTTTCTGTCCATGAGCTAGTCACCTATCTTTAATACTTTAACTCATCTCCTGTTATATGACTTCTTGGAGCAAAAGTTTTAGTTACTGTTTCTCTTATTCATGTTTATTGCTATTTGGATCTGCTGTGCCATCTCCCACATTGTACTCCACTAAAATTGTCCTTAGCTTATTTCTTTGAGCTTTGTGTGATTTATTATCTCCATATGATTGTCTAGTAATATTCTTACACAACTTTATCTCATGTATCAATCATCCATTCTATGTATTGTCCCACAATTATCACAATGAATGTAGGCTACTGCAGCTGTGGAAGAACAATGCCTTCAAAGACAGCTCTCAAACAAAAGGAGAGAAATGAACATCTTCACCACAACCCCCGCCCCCGTGAGAATTTGTGCTTTCCACTGTCTTAGACTCATTACCGACTGGAGGCCCCTACAACAATTAAGTACTCCAAGAGACCAGAGTGAGGTCAGATCTCTTCCTCTTTTCCTGGTCCTGCCACCAAGCTATTGTGCTAGCTCTCACTAAGTCTTTATCATCTCCCTGCTTCAATTTTCCTCCTCAACAAATGCGCCTAAAATGTTATCCCTCCTGGAGAAGTTAATTTGAGATGAGTACAGGGAACACTGTAAGATTGGAATGTTTTTCTTGTGGTTAGCATGGTGACGCAGTCCACTTCCCATGGACAAAGCCCGAGAACAGGCAGGGTTTCTTTTTGTATTTTCAGGCATCTTTGGTGCATTATTGTTGCAGGGAGAACAAAGGAAAAAAAAAATTAGGCAATAGCAAGCAGGTGTCTGTAAGTGTGTGAATATCTGAAACTGAACTTTATAGCCTCAGGAAGACTGCTAGTTTTCACTGGCAACCAGCAGAGTCTGGATATAAATTTTGATAACATTGTGACTGAACAGCAGCACATCCCAACTCCTCCAATTAATACAGAGACAGAACCCCCAATTAGGAGGCTGATCATGCATTGTGTTTCTACACAGACTACTTGAGAAAATGGGAGACTAGGGGCCTCAAAGAAGGTTTTCCAAAAAAAAAAAAAAAACAGGCCTGGAAAGAAGGCAGTGAAAATCTCAGCTGGAGCAAAGATCTCATGGGTCAGGGGGTATGTGTGGAAACAACTGCCAGGGGGTGCTCAGGGACCTTGGTCTGTGATGGCTGGGGCCAGCAGCCACAAGCAGTGGCACACGAAGATCCAACATGGCTTTGGCTCCAGCATTCCTGGACCAGCTGTGGCCTCACTGCTGGAAAGGGAAGCCAAGACCTGCTAAATATAATGCTGGGAGTGAGCAAGTCCATGTGAGATAGAGAGAAAAACTAATCTTGCTGCTTCTTCAATGAACCCAAGTAACCAGATCCACTCTTGGGTGTTGGTTCCTCTGCCTTGCCCATGAACATTACAGGGTAGTATTCTGCAGCCTGTAGCAGAGTCCCATTCTTTCTGAACAAATGCTGTCTGACACTGATGCCCAAGGCTGTGCATGTATTAGACTACTGTGAAGACAGCATTTTTGTAGGATTTGCCATGGTGACTGTGACTATTATCATGACCTCATGAAGACAGGTACAGTAAGGCACAACCCTCATTCACATGTGAAAGATACTGCCTATATTTGTACAGCATGTGGCTAGGCAGCCCCCATCCTGCCCTACAACAGGATTGGAGAATGAACACAGGGCTGCAATCTCTGACACCCCATCTTCCATGCTACCAGGCTAATTAGACTCCAATTAATTGAGAAGGCTGATAGCAGACAACAATCCTGAGAAATGACAAATTATTCCTTCAGTAAATGCAGGTAAATATGCAGCTGCCAGGAAATATAAAGGCTGCCTCTTGTTTTAATTGTAAGCTTTTCCTAAGTCACCTGAAATAAATGTTCAGACCATATGCTCACAGTACCCCATCTGCCTTGTCCACTCGCTTGGATGACAACCCTAAGTCTCTCTTCTCATAAAATTGAGCCCTGCTGCATGAGAACACTACTCCATGCAGATGAAATTATGTATTTGGCAACCTAAGCTGGGGTGTAGGGTCTTAAACAAAACCATTGTACATAGAAAAATAATAGGTAGACAAGGTACAGCTCCCTTTCACTTTTTTCTGATTCTGAACTTTTTTCTGATGTGCAGTTTTTGGCCAGGTCCACCACCTGATTACAGAGCTATGGATTTTGAACCTAAAAAAGATGGAGCATGTATGAAGCATTATACATCTCTCTTTCCCTATTCCTCCCTGTTTCTCTCCTTAAGCTCTTTAGACAGCTTACTTGAACATTCATGAACTGTAGGATTGATCTATCTATTAGTGTTCCAGTTAGAAGGACTTCTGAGAAGGTTGTGTCGTGCTTATATTAAAAGCTGTGGACTTCTGGGTCAGAGCTGACCAGATCCTAATGAATCTAGAGGGCAAGCAGGGCATACAGTGGTTAAAAAATTACTTTTGCTAAGGTACTTAAGAATCTTCTGCTTAGAAGTCAAATTTAGGGTTGTGAATGTTACATATTTGCAGCCCTTATTAGAGCAACATAGTATCCATAAAGTATCATAATTACTGAAATGAAGATGACAAATAACACAGTAATAAAATAAAAACTAATGCAGTAGTAAATGAAGCAGTAATAAAAAGTTTACAATATAACAGAAGATGAAAACATAATGAAAATAATTCCACAGAAACCAGTAAACTTCTGCAGGTCCTAGCTCACATACATGAATCTGACAAAAATTTATTTCACCTTCCCTTACTCAGAAAAAGCTCAGAGAATATCTTGCATTTCAAGAAATGTACTCACTTGCTACATAAAGCTTGGAGTTTCCAATTCTTTTACCAAAGTGCTCATGAAAATAAAATACTCGCCATTTTCGATGAACTAAAAAGGTTTTCAAAAGATTTTAAAATATTGAAACCTGGAGGAAAATGGCTTAAGCTAAGACAGTTTCAAGCTCTATTTCCTGAACAATGAAAGGAAAGCAAGTATTTAAATCCAAAGGCAGAAACTGTATCTGAAACAGAGGTCACAAAACTCATGCCTGTAACCAAATTTATATCAACTTCAGATGGCTTTCAAATGATTGTTTCAAAATGTCTAGTGATGTATAGTATCCCCTTCAACTCATATTTTCATGTACAATCATGCCATAACTGCTTAATATTTCATAATTGAACCTAAACTGACCCAAGAGTCAAGGATAAAAAAGGAATATACAGTAAGTGCTGCTTCTGTATATTGTCTATTCTGTATATCCTGTTCATTGGCACGTAGAGTCCTTCTCAGATGTAAAGTTATCAGGACCCAAGGGAATGGACTGAAGTTGTGTCAAGAGAGGTTTAGCCTGGATATTAGAAAAAAGTTCTTACCCCCGAGGGTGGGTGGGCACTGGAACAGCTCCCCAGGGAAGTGATCACAGCACCAGCCTGACTGAGCACTTGGACAATTCTCTTGGGCTCATGGTGGGGACCTCATGATCCTTGAGGGTCCCTTCCAACTCAGATTGTTCTGTGATTCTGTGAAAATAATATTCACTACAAATTGTTGCACAGTCATTATATTGAAGCTTTTTCATAACTGCCGATTATTTTTCCCAAATATCCTGGGGATACAACATTTAAAGATATTTCCCATTGGGAAATTTCACTTTTCTCCCTCCTTTTTATTTTTCTTTCCTTCTTTTTTTTAATGAATCAAAAGAGGGAACAATTTCCATGTACTTAATGCATGACTTATTGTACCTCTTAATGTATAAAGCTATTTTGAAGAATAACTTTAGAACATGCTTATTTTGAAAAGCCTCATTTTTTTTCTCTGATTTCCAGCTCAAGTATTCTTGAACTCCGATGGTTTTTCTTCAAATATCTCTCCTGTGACAACTTGGGATTGGAAAGCAAAGCTGGTTTCCTTCATGCTCATCCATCATCACCAATAATAAAGATCTGAGATTAAATTATGCCCTTCCTCGTTGATTCCAATACTCTAGGATAAAAAGCTTTACTTACAATTTCCTTTGCCTTTTGTATGTTTAAAGTACACTATGTCATACTTACAGAGCCAAATTCATTTATTCCTTAGCAATCCAGCTAAGCTCACTGAAGTATTCTGTAATTCCCAGGCACAGTTCTGCCTTACAACAAGCACTTAGTCTCTTTTGAAAGCACTGAATTGGACAAGCTGGTAACACTTGAGAGGCATGTGTTATTTTCAAATAAAATTATACTCCCTTCTAGCTTTTCTTGTTACCATGATGAACATAATGAAAATAGTACCATAGTGTGGAAAGGAAGGACTATTCCTGTGTAAAAGGTTCCCCTCTCCATTCTTTTTATATTACTATATTCGCTAAGAAAATCAAGGTAGACCAAGCCCATATTATACGGTTTTCTTAACAATTGTAATTTTAACCCTATCCTGTATCAGTATATTGTGCCTGATGTAACCTTTAAGAGGATGTTAGTCAGCAGAGGTATTTGTAGGAGATTCACCTCTTAAAACTTTTATTCCAACAGGCATCTTGGATGTATAAACCATGAGAAAGGGAATATTTTTCCTTTCAAGTGGAGTATAAACATAAATGCCCTCTCCCTATGAAATAATGATCTTTTTGCTTTGTCTTGTTCCTCCCAATCACCTTTGTGATGGGAAAGGGAAAGTATTTTATTTACCTGTTTTACAAAAACCTAAGTTTGGCTGGAACCTTGACAGAGAATATATCAGAACGGATTGACTGGCTTCACTGGAATCAAATCATCAGTGAACCTTGCAGCACCATAGCCTCATAAATTGTTTGGGTTTTTTTAATAAGAGAAATAGATCTAAAAAGACAGAAAGCATCACATTGTAAGTTGTAGCTAGAGCCTAACACCGTCTGGAGCCCAACACTGTCTAGAGCCCACTGGTAAAGTACCATCAGGTAAGCATTTCTGTCCTTGGCTTTTCAATATGTTCACAGTTTCAGGTGAGGAAAACCTGCTTATCCTAGTTCCACTAGGAAAATGCAGAGTAACCACTAATTTAATTATAATTACATTAGACAAGTTCTTCAATGTTCTTAAATCAGAAAAAAAAATCCAATAATTATAATGTTATAATGTGGTACAGAATTGCAGAATGAATCAACTTTGAAGAGACCTCTGAGATCATTGAGTCCAACCTATGACTAAACACCACCATTTCAACTAGACCAGGGCACTGAGTGCCACATCCAGTCTTTCCTTGATCACCTCCAGGGATCACCACCTCGATGGGCAGCCCATTCCAGTGACTAATCACCCTTTCTTTAAAGAAATTCTTATGTTCAACCTAAACCTGCCCCAGCACAGCTTAAGACTGTGCCCTCTTGTCCTGTCTCTTGTTACCTAGAAGAAGAGCCCAAACCCACCTGGCCACACCCTCCCTTCAGGGAGTTGTACAGAGGGATAAGGTCCCACCAACCCTCTTGACCTCTCCTCATGGCACTTCCCCATCTCCACTGCCCCTCTCTGGACTCACTCCAGCACCTCAATGTCCTTCCTGAACTGAGGGGCCCAGAAATGGATACAGCACGTGAGGTGTGGCCTCACCAGAGCCCAGTACAGGGGACAATGCCTGCCCTGCTCCTGCTGGCCACAGCATTGCTGATCCAGGCCAGGAGCCATTGGCCTTCTTGGCCACCTGGGCACTCTCTGGCTCACGTTCAGTCTGTTGTCAACCAGCACCCCCAGGTCCTTCTCCACTGGACCACATTGCACTTAGCTGCATTTTGGACTCTTGTGTTACCTCATTTTTCTTCCCCAAATAGTTTAAGTAGCACATCAACATGGTTTTCACGATGATTCAGCTGAATTATGAGATACCCCTTCTGTAAATTTGAATGATATCCAGAAACACTTGACAGCACTGAATTCCTCTAGATGATACACTTATGATTTTAGAAATATTTCTGTTTTGAGCAGTGTAAAAATATTTATGGAATGCAGGATTTAAAAATTGTTTTCAGATACTAAGTCAAAAGAAAAAAAAAAGAAATCTAATTTCTGAATTACAAATACCAAAAAAAAAAAAAAAAAGACCCAAACACCAAACAAGTTACATAAGGTTTGAATCATATCAAAGGATGTGGAAGAAGTTAATAGATGCAATTTCCCTTTTATAATGTGAGACAGAAAAATACTTCACTATGATTTGCTAGTGATTATTTACTTCTAACAATTCAAAGAATGTTGGATTTCACTGTCATGTTAACAATAAGCTAGATGACAACCAATTATGTAAACAGAATCCTTCAGATAACATTTCTTCACTATTTAGGAATTATGAAATCAAAATACTTAGCCCAAGCAAGATACATTCCTGTCAATTTATTTAGGATAACCTTCTAGATAACTCTAGCCAAGTGGCTTTTGTTTGATTAACCAAACTAGCACTCTTAAGTACACTGGTGCTAAGAATCTTAACTACAGTGGAATGAATTTCCAGAAGGGAAGTATTTCACTAGGTCAGAGGACTTCAGCTCCAAGCCTGTTCTATGTCAAAAATGAAATTTGACCTAAAGTTACTACTACACTTTGTATAATTCCTCAGTCAGGTACTCAGTACAAGAATTCAAAATAAACTCACATTTCCTGTTATGCAGCTAAGGCTGGCTAAGACTGTTTTGCCAAGAAAGCTTACATGTATTTTAGAAAAAAATTCACCAAGAGGGTGAATATCTATTTCACTAGACAATATAGCTAAAGCAGTTAGACATCTTCTTCTTAGAACAGTAATCCTCAGCATAGAGTATGTTTCACTCAGGGAGTTTAAAACAGTTCTCCTGATACTCTGCCTTGGCACAGGATTGCTTTAATAGTCTTTCTCTAATAGGTCTCCCCAGCTAGTTCTTTACACCTTCTCACTCATTACTCATCTGTACCTTGCAGACAGTCTCTCATCAGTTAAAACCAAGAACGGCACAGGGCCTTAGGCGCTTTATCATTTTGTGGTGCTGAGGGTCTTCCACTGGCAATTCCACAGCCTGGCTCCTGCTGGCAGCTCTGAAATCTGTCATGAGGAGAAACCAGCAGCAAGTTTGAACAGGCCTTGGTGAAACCCACACTGTTATTATGGCAAAAATAATACAGGAGGATAATTTTCATCATTAGAGATTTTTATGTCATCAGTGATACGTAGCTATCAAAGTAAACAGTATTAACTACTATAAAAATTACAAGGTTGTCTTGCAGATAAAAAGGGATTCTTTCTCACGGATGATGTTCTGAGAAGAGTATTATTAATACAAAATTACACATACCACAGACTTATATGAAAGTGTTAACAATTCAGTGTCACATGAAGAATTACTTAATTCATGCTGCATACTTTTTTCCCTTACAAGACATCATTAAGATGCACTGAAGTCTTACCTCTAAAAACCAGCCTGTCACATCCTTAACCCTACAGCCTTTACAGCTTTCTGTTAAGGTGGGGAGAACATCACTAGCTGTCTGAATAATGGCTTAGTAGATATTATGACCTTCTTTTTCCTCACCTCCCATTTACATTTAAAACCATCCAAGTCTAAAATTAACCTGTACTATACAACTATACTAACTTGCTATTCCACAGGAACACCTATTGTAGCTACCAGAGACACAGTCTGTAGTTATGTGAATCACTAATCCAATCATTATGCCTCTGCTCATGAAAGAAAAAGTTTCCTTATGACAAAGGTTTTAGTCATGTTTTATGAGAAGAGATGAGGCTTCACTTGATGAGCTCAACTGTGTGTCCTGACACAACTCACTAGAAGACTTACAAAGTGTAACAGAAAAAGAAACCTTTTATCTTTCTGGTGAGTTAACACGGTGAATACAGAACAATTTAGGTTGGAAAAAACCTCTAAGGTCTAGTCCACCATTAAACCATGTCCCTGAGTGTCCCATCCACCCATTTTCCAAGTATCTCCAGGGATGGGGACTCAAACACTACCCTGGGCAGCCAGTACCAATTCTTCCTTACCATGGCTACAAGAAATATGCGAGTTATTGGTATTAGTGGTTCCTCTATTTCTGTTGCTGAACTCAGCAGTGTATTTCTGCACTTGCTTGGATTACCCTGTGTGAGCCACTGTCCAGCAGCTCCCCAGCGTTTTTCCATCTCATCTGGCACCATGGAGAGCTTGGCCAACACGGACCAACCTTAACAAACTTTTCACTCGGTGCCAAGGGCAGCTCAGACCCCTTTTCAGATTCTCATTACCAGATTAGATCAAGTCAAGCTCACACACACGGCACAAAATGTGAGGGCTGAGCTCCCAGCTGCTTTCAGGGGATGCTCACCCCGCCAGAAACCCCACTCCGGGAAGCTGCACTGCCCAGCCTGGCCCAGCATTCCTCACGCGCTGCACCGGCGCCTTCACCGCACNTGCGCAGGCGCAGCGCCCGGAAGAGCCGCGCCGCGCCCCGGGCTGGCCTCTCTCCCGGCGCCAAGATGGCGGAGTACGACCTGACCACCAGGATCGCCCACTTCTTGGACCGGCACTTGGTCTTCCCGCTGCTGGAATTCCTCTCCGTCAAAGAGGTGAGTGTCTCTGCTAAGGGTGGGAAAGCCGGCTGCGGGAGCAGGAAAGTGGCAGGCCTGGCTGCCGGCGCTTCCCGTGGGCCTGGGTGCGCAGCGGCCGGGGCTGCCTCCCGAGGGTCTGGGCGCTGCGCGGGCCGGGCGCGGCCCGTGGGGGATTCGGAGCCTCTGTAGGGAGGAGCTCGAGGCTCCTGTGCCATGGCAATCCCGGACGAAGCGTGTGGGGCTGCCCAGGGAGGGACGGGAGCAGAGGCGAGAGGAGGCCTGAGGGAGCCGCTCCTTGATCACGCCGCGCAGCTCCTCGGGCCCTCGCTTGTGAGGCAGCACAGGATTCCAGCACTCTCTCCTTCCTCGGGTTTGGTGTAGTGTCTTTCCCTCACGTACATTCGGAGAAAGGAGAAGTCAGAGCCCTCGCTGCAGCCGCAGTTGGCAGTCCCTCAGCGGGGGCACCCTCGATACCCCACGGCCCTTGGTGCTCGGGCCGTCCCGCAGCCGGAGCTCAGGGCGGGCTCTGGGGTTACGCCAGTGACGCTGATTAATTTTAATTTGAAACCCATATCAATCCGAATTTGTATTGGAAACAAATATAAGTCTTTTCTGGAATTATCCCTGTTTTGTCTTATGTGTATTTTTAAGTTATATTGCTACAAAGAACCTAGTAATGCTGGAGGTACCTCAGACGAGTGCTTCAGATACTTTAGGCTAAACTCTCATCAGTCTTAACTATTAAAAAATGGAAGAAAATTTGTAAAGCTATATGAGTTTGGAATTTAAAGTAGGTGTTATTTTAGCCTTCAGAAAGGAACTGATGAACCATGTGTTCGTTGGGACAGCTTGACCTAACCAGCTGTCATGCCTAGCATGTGGCGTTTGCTTAATGCCTGTCATCTTGGGGGCATTTTTATATTAGCATTGTTTTGTCAGCTGAAGTTAATTAGACAGTTAATTTTATAGTATTAATTTTGAAAAACACAATGTTCAGAGCTGAATTAAACTTCTACAGATTCTATATCTGAGATGTCCACAAATGTGGTGAGTTGTAATATAGGCCTTGTGCAAATGTGTTTTTGAGGAATATTCTGGATTTGGCCCTTGCCAACATCTTCAACAGCAGTGTTGAACTCAATGTTGAATTATGGAGTGTGAACTCTAGAATAAACAATATGAAAAGTTGAAAAGTACACCATCCAATTACATAGCTACTCTAAATTTGTTCTTATGCTATAGACCTAGCAACATAGTTTAAATTAATGTGCACTTCAAATAAATTGTAAGTTTAATCTTGTGCATCTCTTCTGAAATCCACTTTAAAGAATTTAAGTTGTCCTCACTCATTTCAGCATTTTATTTTGTGGAAAGTCTTCAGTACTTTGAAAGAAAAGTATGATTAAGGTTTTGTTATTTTTAAAAATATATATGTAATTTTGCAATAAGAATTACTGTTCCTCTTAAGAAACTAATGTTACTTGACTTTTAATTAGCTTTTGAAGTACCTGGTTTCATAGATAGCAGGAAATACTTGGTATTTGTTCAGGACTGAAAATGCAGAGAGCCTTTATAATAAGTACTCTTAATGATAGAGCTGTGAGATTTGATATTCAAAGTAATTCAGTTGTACAGAAGTTCATAAACTGTGCCATAAAAGTAATACATAATTGAAACTCTGCAACACTATTCAAATGAATCTATTAATAATTCCTGTTTCAGATATACAATGAAAAAGAGCTGCTCCAAGGAAAACTGGATCTCCTTAGTGATACCAACATGGTGGATTTTGCTATGGATGTGTACAAAAATCTTTATTCTGATGAAATTCCTCATGGTAAGCTGCTCATTTAGATGGAAAGCTTGTTTTGCAGCCTTTCTGTCTAAAATAATAAATAACTAGTGGTAATTGCTTGTTGCATCCGAAAACTAGAGTACTGTTTAACTTCAGCATTACCAAAAGGATCTGCAATACTGAGACAAATACAATGCCCGGGTCCTGGGAAGTTTGGGTTTGTTGATCTGTCAGGAACTTAAACTTTGAGTGACCTCTTAAATATTTCAATGCTGGTTTGGTAATTTCAAGCACTTTAAAGGTGTAGCCTAATCGAGTTGCAGTAGATTTTCATCTGTCAAATTATGCACAGGATTTGGTGTTATTTGGTGACTTTTTCTATAAAGCATCCAGTATGTTAAGAGTAGAGTTGCATTGTTATTAATTCCATTAATCTCTCTGTCTGTGGCTTATTTTTAGACTTTGGACAGAGAAATAATTTTTTGAAAGTGTGTGTTTTCATCAGTTTTGTCAACATAAGAATTGCTGCTTCTCTAGAAGATAAATTTAAGATTGTAATGAATGTGATCTCTTACTACATTATCTATGATTTTGATAACTTCTCTATTCACTGCTTAAATTTCTATCATCTTGAGGAGCCTTTGGGAATGGGGAGAAAATGAGATTATCTAGCTTTGTCTAATTTCCATTCTTCTTGGGCGTTTTGATTTTAAGGTGTTTTTTTCCAGTTCTTTCTTTTTATGGGTTAGGTGTTTCATTTTGTTTGTTTCTTCCTGGCCTAGTCTTTCAGCATCCACTGGCTTCCTATTTCTCCATCTTTTCTTCATGTTGGGGAATTCCTTACCTTTTTCTTAGCTATTGGGACTGCAGTCTATTTTGCCTGCATCTTAGGAGGAAAAGACTTGGGTGCTGTTGCCTTCTTCCTCTGGGTCTGGCTCTTTTCAGGCTCTTGAAGCTGCAGAAGTGGCCACTCTCCTCTTTGGAAGAAGAGAGCTGATAAACTTATGGACCTTGGAGCATTACTTTTGTCCAAGTCTGTGCTAGCATTAGGTGTTGTGTGGGCATGTGTACTGTGACACATGGGACTTGTAACATGTCATGAGAACCAGAGGGCTTCATTTGTGAAATCTAAGAAACAGCTGTAATAATAGCTTCATCTTAAGGTTACTTAGCAGTTCTACTGATTTAAAAAGTCAGGCTGTATCAAAGCTATAAAAAAAAATCTCAAAGCTGAATAGGTATTCCTGTTTCTTTCCCTGCTTCAGCCTTTTTAAACTGTTGAATATTACTGTTACCAGTAGTAATTAAGGACTGAAATGTTAAGGAAGCAAAGAGCACAAGAAGTGGCAATTCTAGCAGACTTCCACAAAGTAACTACTCCACATATCTTCAGAACTCTGATTATAGCCAACTACTTGAGCAGATTGCCTTAGAGTTTAACTTCATAAGGTCACAGCTGCAAGAAAGTTGAATGAATTTGCTCCCTTGGAGAGCTCTGCCTTCATTAAGGACCTGCAATTTTCACACTTGTTTGAAAAGAGTAAGAAAAACACTACATCTTTTAAGATTATTAGTTTGGCAGATTTTGGGGGGTTTTTGTTTGTTGGTTTTTTGGGGGTTTTTTTTTGTACAATGACTTAGGCTGTTTGATCCGTGGCTTTTATTCAATTTACATAAGCAGAGCTAGTTCTTTCACACAGAGTCCATTGTTCAGGGTGCTTGCTTGCACAGCTTCCTATGCAAAGGCCTTAACTTCTGAGATCTTTCTGGTACGTGTCACCTTCTTGTATCAGCACTTATCAGAATGTGTGTATGGACAGGTGGTTCTTACTTGTGGAATCACTGGTGTCCTTAGAAGTTTACACTATCCTTTTTTAAGACTTCACTGTTTAAAGTACTCAAAACTAAGTTCACTTACACAGTTATAATTAGAGATGTCCCTGCACAATTTATAGTTGCTTTTGTCTTGTCTTCCATGAGATCAACTTACAATTACACACCCAGGAGATGTCGCAGGAAAACATTTTCGTATTCTTAGTAAGTCAACTGAATGTTTTTATGTTTCATCTGCTTCCTCTTTTATAATCTCAAGAGTCAACTGAAAGTGGAGATAATTTCTCCTTATTGGAACATTTCCTGTCAGGCAAGTTGTTCTAATATTTAGGTTGGGTCACCATTATGGTGTAGCCACTTTGGATGTCCTGTTCAAATATCTGTGTAGTCAGATCATGAAAGAGATGTTGACTCTGTTCACCGTGGCATTGAGTGTTCTGGTGTGTGGCTCACTTTCAGTTTCCTGCACTTATCTCCTGGGATTTAGACTGGGCTTCTCTGATCCTGGTTTCTTGGGTCAGATTATCAATGTCAGGGTAATTTTTCCTTTTTTTTTTTTTTTAATATATACACTTTTCTGAATTTTGTTTAAGTCTTCATTTTATTGCATTGCTAGCACTTGGTGAGGAATTTGGAGTCTGTGTAAAATAATCACCCTAAAACTCCTAGTTTAATTTCCTAACAATTTTTCATAAAGGGCTTAATATTTCCGTTAAGCACAGAGTGTTCCAAATCGTAATTCTGCAGGTTGAGCTGCTTGACATTTTTCCTGTCAATTTTTAGTTAAGTGTGCTCTAAGTGTTCTTTCAGAACCTGATCATCAGTCAGAAGAAAATCACTCTTTGTGGTATCGTTGGACTGTTTACTTTTTGCAAGTTTATTTGAAATAAGAGAACTTAGTTAAAGGTTGTTTCTCCCTTTAAGGAGGCCTGAAGATACCTTGTCTAATACAGACTCTGCTCCAGCTGTACCTGCTCTCTGGTGGCCTCCATACAGGAGGAAAAGAACCAAATGTTAGAAGTTTTTATTGAGTTATATAATTGTTATGCAGAGCTGGATTTGAGACTTGCATGAGAGGACAGTTGAGGCAGGAATTGGGAAGATGTGTTCAAGTGTCAGCATCATGTAATTACAGATTGGTTCATGAAAATCTTAAAGCATTACATTAAAATCTTTTTGTTTGTGTTCAGCTTTGCGTGAGAAAAGAACAACTGTTGTTGCACAGCTGAAGCAGCTTCAAGCTGAAACAGAACCTATTGTCAAGATGTTTGAGGATCCAGAGACTACGAGGCAAATGCAGTCCACTAGGTAATTTCTAACATGATTTGTCGGGATGACTTGTTGGCACCTCTCAGGTGTTGTTGCTGGGAATGCTTTCTGTGTAGTATCTGCAAGAAAGACATTTTTATTTTCATACAGTATTTAAGTAGTGATTGTGGTCAGATAATTGAAATTGCTGGACATAGTTTGCTCTTTTCAGTGCTTTTCCTTGTTGCGCAGAAGACATTTATTGTTTTTAATGTTTATGAATCAGCCTGGTACAAGTGATCATCATCCAGTATAGTACAATCACAGGCACTTTTTTTGTTTGACTTTTTGTTTGACTACAGACTGAAACAGTTCATATTTTCTCTTCTGCCTTCCAGAAAAGATTATGGAGTGTTGTATTAGTCTGGGAGGCCTGGTGGCTGAGCATCCCTTCAGCCTCAAAGCACATATTTCTTTAGGGTGTTTTGTCCTTTTCCTGCTTACTCACTCCACCCCCAAACTGTTCCAACTTGTTGGTGTAAGGTAGTGCTCATAATAGTCTTTTTAAGATGCATCCAATTTCTTTTACATTCTTATGGGAGTGATTAAAGTAGAATGAGTTCGTCTGCACTTTGAATCTGAGGTCTGTCAGAGTTTCACCATGGTTAAGCTTGAATTGGGCTCTCTAGGAAAGAGTTCAGCTGTAGTCACTGAGGAGTAACTGCACCTTCAGCAGAGAGGTGCGCAGGTATTTGTTTTATAAGTTACTCCTTCCTTTACATAGGAGTCTTTGTTACTTTTGTTGTAAATGTGTCTGACAGACTGGAACATTAGCTGGATCCCTTCTTCAGCCTTAGCTGCCCTAAATTTTAAATAGAGCATAGTGTATCAGAAAGGACCTACGGCCTAACTTGAAGGGGAAGCCTGTACTTGGGTTTATTGTTGGCAAGCTTTATGCATCCACCGATACGGAAGGCTGGACCATTACTTCTGGAATTTCTTAGAAAAGTATTTAATGTACAGACTCTGCTTTCTAGTCTGCAGAAATCTCTCTGAATATACCTTTGTTTGCGAACAGAACCCCTGAAGAATATGGGTCCCTCAAGGGACAGGAGCTTGATTAGAATTTACTCTGTTTCAAATACACATGATCCTTTTTTCCTTGCCTCTCTTCTTTTTTCCACTCTACACATTGTTTTCAGAATTTGTTATAGATTGATTTAGATCCTGGTTGATGCAGAAATGGTGAGATGCATTGTGTTATGTGTCAGTGCATACACAAAAAAGAGGTCAGCAGGAATCATGACATCCATTAGCTTTGCAGCTAACAACAGTCAGGAGAAGTTTATTCTCTGTCCTGATACCACCAGAATGTACTTAGGCTTCCTCTGTAACAACATCGTTAACTAAGCTGCCATCTTATCTGATTTCAGGATGGATGTTCTATCAGACAATTACATAAAGAAAAGAAATTGCATTTGTTTATGACTTGTGATTATGCAAAGCCAGGAGTCACTTGCTTTTGGAGGTATACTTTTGAAAATGAAAGTCCCAGTTACTATGGCAATTGAACCTATCTTAAAGAAAAGTCTTCTTCCACAGCTGTTCAAATTTAATTGAACATATAGAGGTCTTGTCCAATTCTTGCTTTGCCTTTAGCCATTTTTTTTTAAATAATAATTTGCCTAGAAAAATGTTACTAAAATACCAGTGTTTTGTGGGAAATGTGCCCTGTTACTTGATTTTTGATTCACAGAAGTTGGTCAATAGAATGTACCTCAAATTGGAAATATCTTGTTTGTGAGCAAGAGTCAATAAATGCATGGAATTTAACTTGCCTAATGCTATAGAATATTAGCCCTACTACTTATCTGCAGCAACTTTTGTTTTAGAACTGATATGTGATTTGTGTTTGTAAAAAAGCTGGAAACTTCTCAGCTCAGAAGTTCTGATTTTGGTTATTGGCTCAGCTGTAGTTCTAGTCCGGATTATTTGGGTTAGAGAGTAGTGGGTAGAATTGGCCTGAATTATGTCCTACCTGTCTAGACCTGAATAATGTGCTGTAGATAGTAGACAGAAGTTTTGATTCTTTTGGGAATTTCTGCTGGTGATTTTGAATCTGTATTAAATTCAGATAGCTGCATATTATCGGGACTTTAGATCATTACTTTTGATCCATGATGGTACTCCTTGGAATATCCATCTCCGGGAAATAATGTGTAAAGGAGATTTTGCAGATAGAAGTTCTTTCAAGAATAACACAAGACGTTTCACTTTCCAAGCAACTCTTGGAGGAACTTGACTAAAATGACAGATAGTCGGTATTCCTCATTTTTAAAGTATGTTTTACTGGAACAGATCAATGAGATTATTTAATTGCCTTCAGAGGTAAGACTGAGGATTGTCATTCTTGACTCATTTGGCAATTTGCCATTTCCCTGTGGAATCTTGTACCATAAGTTCTAATTTAAACAAACTCGCATCTTTGCAGTCAGTTGATTTCAGAGTAAATGGGAAAATATTCCTTGTATACAGTGTCTTTGTCCCAGGAAGTTTACAGCTTCCCTCCTGGAGGCTTAAACTTCTCTTTGATCTAGGTAAAACAGCTTGTTCTTTTATTATTAATGTTAATAAAAAACAGGCTTCAGAGATGTGATCACGTGATCATAGATGTTTAGAACTTACTAGTATGATTATATTTTATGGTTCTGTGTTCTGCTCATATTTGCTGTGGTAGAGATATTCTTGTGACCCACACTGTCTCGGTGCTAACAGTAGGATAGCACCTTTCTGCTTTCCTTTCTACTTTTATTTACTTTGGTATTTGGTATGTTTTTTTCCCATCTCCTGTTAAAAACCAAGGTTGCTCGGAAATTAGAACAAGAGTGGGAAGAGCTCTAATTCGGAATTTAACTTTCATACTGAAAGCTAAGCATTCTATCAAATTTAAAACAACCTTCCTCTCATTCTTAACTGTAGTTATTGTTGCAGGTTGCATTCGTTACTTACAATTAGAATAATCTTAAGATTTTTGAAACTACATGACACAGTAATAGATGACTGCAGCTGCTTTTGAACAAGTGAAGGAAAGTTACTTTAAATTCATGTTCAGTTTTTGGTGTTTTACCTTAAAAATTGTGTTGCAATGTGTAGTGTTGCATGGTGGGTACCAATTTACTTTGTACAAATAGCCCTTTCTATTCTTTTATTGTAGAGATGGTCGGATGCTGTTTGACTATTTAGCTGAGAAGCACGGGGTAAGTGTTGCAGTTGCTGCCATTCAGTTCTGAGTGTGTCCACCCACAGCTGACAGCGTTTTGTCCTGTCCCCTGTCAGTGTAGCTAACAGGTAGAATTCCTAATACTCACATATTTAAGCCTTTGAACTTCCAATTTTTATGCAAACAAACAAACAAACAAAAAAAGCTGAAACTTAATGTTGGCTGCACCTGTGGAACTTAGGTGTGCTTTACTTTGTAATGCAAGATTTCACCTTCTTCCAGTATTAGTATAAACTTTCATTCCGTGGCACAGATTGAGAGTATAATAGTTTTCTATGGCCTTTCCTGTGTACAATGTCTTTTGAAAAGCTACAGATCTCAGATCTTACTCTGCTGTTTAAATTGGGTTGTGACAATATGTCTTTTTTTCCTAATAAATAAAAGCTTTTATTGTATTCCTTTTCAGTTTAGGCAAGAGTACCTAGATACACTCTACAGGTATGCAAAATTCCAGTATGAGTGTGGTAACTACTCAGGAGCTGCAGAATATCTCTACTTCTTTAGGGTTCTGGTAAGTTTTGATTGGTTATTGGTTTGGGGTTAATTTTTTTGGTTTATTTGGTGTTATTTTCAATGAAATAATTAAACCAGTAAATTGCCTATATTCCTTCTCAGCCTATGATACTTTATAGCTTTTTGAAGCAATTACTGTATGCCAAAATTTACAGTAATGGATAATAATCATCACTATTCAGCAATTCCTTTATTTTCAAGTAGAACTCAGAATTGTTCTTTAAATTTGTATGTCTGTAACATTTAATTACAGAATACAATGAAATGAATACTTGTTTTTATGAATACTTGATTTTGTGCACAGATGTAGATGTAGCAGTGAAAAGCTTGCAGGTGGATTGAATGTAATTGGTGGTAATGGTGAACTGCCAGCTTCTTATCTGAACTCTCATCTGTCCTCTCTTGAATTCTGTGATGTATTTAGAAGTATAAGTCATCTCCCTATGAAATGTAGACAGCTCAGATGATAAATGTAGAACCAGATCCAGCATCTCTGAAGCAACTCTTTTCATCTTGTTGTAATTCATATCATTTGTTACTGGTGGGAGTGAATTTTGAGAATAAAGATTTGATGTCTTGTAAGAATCTCAGCACAGTAAATTTATTGTTGGTGGTCAGTGAATGTACTGCTTTACTAACAAATGGAAACTTAAGGTAACTGCTTGAAAATCCAGATAATGTGGCTGAAGCAGCTGCTGTACCTAAAAGCAGTTATTGTCGATAGCTGCCTCTAATTAAGTGATTTGGAACAGCACAGAGCATGTGAGCCTTCTCAACTCGGTATCTACTGAACTGGCACCTGGGTTGCCTGGAAGATATGCAGTTCCTAGGTCAGTATCTCAGAGATTTGTGCAGTGATTGCTGAAAACATGTAGTGGTTTGTGCCTTGATGCTTTTTCCTTGCTAGTTTCTATTCCCATCTAAAAGTATTTCTTAACTCGCTGAAATACTGCTAGAATAAACCACAAAAATTTCTGTAATTGACTGTAATTAAATAAGAAAAAATGGAAAATGTATCTTAAATCAGAAGAATAGGGCTTAAAGTAGGAATGAGTTGAATTATTAGTCTAAATTTTGATGCTAAAGCTGGCTTTCAGTGTTAATAGGTTCCTTTATATGCCAAAAGGGAAAATGAAAGTTACCTCTGTAGGTTTGTAGATGACTGTCCTTAATTCTTCGTGCCTTTTTTTGGGCATAGCATTATGTTCTTGTATGTCAAGTAACCTCAAAAAATGAAGTACTGATTTTGTGCTGATAATAGCTCAGTATAAGACTTAAGTTACTAATTCTGATGGGAGAAAATGTGTTTAAAAGCCCTGTGTGATGAAACATAGTCTGTGAAAGAACTATTGTAACCAGTCTGAGAACAGAATTTGACATGGTGAATAACATAGTGCAGCTCATTCCTGATTAAAACTAACACAGCTTGACCTTAGGGCTGCCCTTCCAGGAAGCAGTTTCACTGCTGCAAAGCTGGAGTTCCACTGGACATTTCTGTGACATCTACACTTCTGGGCAAGGCATTAGCAGGAAAAGTTTGGAATGCTAGCCTTTTGAAGGTGGTTACCTACCGTTATGAGTTCTTTAGGAACTTGCCTTGTAATAACCTTGATTTACTAGTTTGGAAGCATATTTGTATGGTAAAAGAAAGAAAATCCAAAATAAATTTGGAACCAGTGTGTCATCTGGTGTCAGCCTTCTTCTTTTTTTTTTTTTT
>VXBR01004992.1:754421-787584 GCA_013400215.1 Cisticola juncidis | reverse complement strand
CTTAAACTGCAGCAGCATGGATCTTTGTCTTACTTTGACAGGATTTCCTAGTTTCTGCATAGGAAACTTTTTTTTTCTGTGCCTAAACTGTTTTTCTGAAAACAAACAAAAAAACCAAACAAAAAAACCCCCCTTCATTTGAAGAGTTGGACTGTGCAAAATTGTTGTCTTGTAAATGAAAAATACTACCAGAAAATACCCTTTGTAATTTTAAAAGTAAATTATAATTTTTAGCAAAATACTAAGAGTGTAGTAAGAGCAACTTCCTTGCTGTTGTTACACATAGGTTCCAGCAACAGACAGAAATGCTTTGAGTTCTCTTTGGGGAAAACTGGCATCTGAAATCCTGATGCAGAATTGGGATGCAGCCATGGAAGATCTCACAAGACTAAAGGAGACAATAGATAATAATGTAAGTAAAATCATGGACATCTTAGCAAGGTGAGAGGTTAGAGGTGCTTATAAATCACTTGCAGTCTTGTTTAGGAGTAGGTTGCCACCTTTTCCCTTGATACTTTCTTACTGGCAGTGGGAGAGTCAAAGGATGCTCATGAAGAAATAATGAAACATTCTTTTTCAAATTGCTTGCCTCTTAACACCTTAGATTGTCATCTGTCTTTTCAAATGCATTTCCAATAAACAAATCTTAAGGATATGTTTGAGGTCAAGGTATCATTGTGTGAAATTGCAGCTTAAATTTAAGATGCTCATACCATTCATTTTCTGGAAAGAATAAAATGCATGTACATAAACCATGGTATCTCATGAAGACAGTGCTTTTGACAGAAAATGCAAAACAGCTTGTATTTGGAAATAGTTTTCAGCTAATCTGACTTTCTTGCCAAAACTCCTGAGTTCAGATGAGTATCAAGAACTGAAGGAGGGAGCGGGGCTGCAGTACTAATTTAGAGCAACTGATGAGATTAGGCACCTCTCAGTTTTCCTCTTTGAAGACTGAAGCTTGTAGAGCTTCACTGGCCTTATGTAGAAGTTTTATTCTCATGAACCAGTCTTGAAAAACCAGGGTTTTTTCTGTCCCGCAGTCTTTCTTTGTTTATGTGACAGATAGTGTTAACAAATTTCCTCCTGTAACTTCGTTCTCTTTATGATTCTGTATGGTTATAATACACCATTTGACTTGTTCATTAAGCTCCCAAGATTTTTTTAGTATAGAGTCATAGCAGTTTATTGTCCTACTCCTTGGAGGGAGGATTACTAGCCATGTCAGTTCATCCTCAGTAGGTTGTTTTGTAGTCTGTTTGAAATGCTGCTGAAAATCAAAGCTAATACAGGTATTTGGAGCTGAACCCTTGTTTGTCCATTATCAGCAGGTTTAAATAAAGGTAATTACATTTCTCTTTTTTGGCTGCAAGTGTTTATAGAGCTTCATCATTGTCTGAGGGTCTATGGCAAAAAAACTTGTGCAGATTTAGGAAGGAAGTAAAACAGAAAAGGTGAAAAAGCCAAGTAGTTACTCAGATCACATTTGAAGAGGAAATACAAGAAGCAAAATTTAGAATGAAGAAGGGAAATAACTTAGGTTATTATGATGGTCTTGGAGAGCTAAAATCTCTACATTTGCCATAAAAAATGCAGATTTCAGGAAACAGTTTGGAATATAATTTTGGAAAACGTATCTTGCTTATAATTTTCATTAGATTTATCATTGAGATGACAAAAAAGCTGGCAGTCAAACACAGCCTGAGAGTGATGACAGTTACAAAGAGCTGATGCAAAATAACAAAATTTTAAGCAATTCCAGGTTTCCATGGGTATTTAGGCAAACTTTGTGTTGTTTTTGACTTGAACTAATGTTCTGTTTTCTCTTAGTCTGTCAGCTCTCCACTGCAGTCTCTTCAGCAAAGAACATGGCTCATCCACTGGTCTTTGTTCGTGTTTTTTAATCATCCTAAGGGGAGAGACAACATCATTGACCTTTTTCTCTATCAGCCACAGTAAGTTGTATTGTACTATATGGGAGGCCTTAAATCAAATTGAAGGCCAGTGATGAATATGCAAGCTTGCTGAGCTTAGGGCTGCAGGGTGAAGGTATTGTTCTATTCCGATTTTGTAAAAAGCTATTTAAAAAGATTCCTGAGGGAAATCACAGACTAAAAATGAGAATTTAAACACTGTATCTATTTGTGAGAGGATTGACTTACATGTAGATCTAGCAGTCTTTGTTGGTCTCCTTTGATGCTCTCTCTGATAGCTTGTTAGCTTTTTTATGTTGTGGCACCCAAAACTGCACCCAGTACCAAAGTGCTCTGGAGCAGAGCAGTTCAGTCCCCTCCCTTGCCCAGCTGGTGATTCTGTCTGATGTCCACCAGGACACCCTGTGACTCATATTCAGCTTGTTGACCAGGACCCCCAGATCCCTTTCTGCTCTCCACCCTCTCATTCCCCAGTCTGTATATAGATCCAGCGTTTCCCTGTTCCAGGTAGGATCTCACACTTGCCCTTGTTATATTTATGTTGTAGAGGTGGTGATTGTCCAGCCCTCTGATTTCTTTGTCAGATCTCTCTGCAGGGCCTCAGCCTTTGAGGAGTTAACAGCTCCTCCTATTTTAGTGTCATCAGCAAACTTCAGTATACCTTTGAGTTCTGAGTCTTACCTGTGTTTTTTCTTTCTAGGTATCTCAATGCAATTCAGACAATGTGCCCACATATACTCAGATATTTGACTACTGCAGTGATAACAAATAAGGATGTTCGTAAACGTAGACAAGTGCTGAAAGATCTAGTCAAGGTTATTCAGCAGGTAAGGACTGCATGGTCTGATATTTTTTGCCTCTTTAGGAGACTTCATGATAACTTTTTTCTAGTAATATACCTGGGTTAAGATTTGAGGTATTTTGAAACTTGTTCTTGTCAGTGAAAGTTTGTACTGAAGTGAAGGGCAGATCAGTCAGTAGGAGGATGGAGTAATTTTTTTTCTCCTTTCATGTACATGAGCGGTGTATGTACACATACGTGTAGTAGAGTTCTTACTTTCTGTATTACTAAATACTGAAAATGTGAAATGGCTTTTTCAACTATCTGTACAATAAACTGTTGTATGAATAAGGGTTCTTTCTTACATTTCAAAACCACTGAATTATGCGTTGATTTGAGATCATGTGCATTCTCTTGAAAATGGTTCTGTTGTCACAGTCTCATGAGGATGGAGATAGAGAGAAGAGCAGTGAGAGTTGCTTGGTAGCAATCAATGGGGTTATGGTCCAGATTTAAATATGAAATCAGCAATCCACTTGTATACAAACCAGTACACTTGAAGCACTTGATAATGGTGTAATAAATGTTGTATCTGTGTGTGTATATATTTATAAAAGTGACAGTACAGTTATTAAAAGCTAGCAGTCAATTATAACTACTTCAAGTATTTGGGAAACTACCTGTACTAAGCACAGGCAATGCAAAAGTCAAATTTTATCCACAGCTGAATCTGCTTTTAAACATTAGTGTTCACAAAAAGTAGCATAAGCAATAAATCAGTGGTGTTATGATGCATCTTTTATCTTTATCTAAAATCTGAATGCAACATTGAACTTCTAATGTAATACAATACATATATAATATAATATATATATAATATATATAATAATAATATAATAATAAATTTTTAATACTTTAAGTAATGTTACAACTTCTTGCTTTTGTTTAATCTTGCACACCATTAGGATACTCCTTTTGAAAATACCAACTTGGACTTTGATTTTGAAATCACCTCTCACATTTCTTTGTACTCTTCTACTCAGTATGATTCATGATACTAAATGATGATGTGGTAGAAATTTTATAGATATGAAATTTATGTGGTACTGCTCTAGTAGTAGTAAAAGATTGTTTATAATTCCAAGGTCTTTGCAAGTATTGAACTGATAGTTAAGCAGTTTGTTGTTTATTGAAATTGAGATGCTAATTTGAAGACCATTTTGCAAGTAATGGTTAACAAGTGTAATTCTGATGTGAAAACGTGTATAAAACTGAGTCTTATACCTGCGTAATGTGAATTGTAAATACAGTTCTTTAAGGAAGGAAAACAATAACTGATCCATAAAGAAAAATATCTCTCTTAGGAATTCCCTTTATCTGTTGATCTTACTGTATGTTAAAGCGGATATTGATACATATTGATTTAAGCTGTCTTAAAATATGCATTAGAAACACTTAAGGGGATGTTTGTTACATCTGAATTCACATGATTGTATATAGATGTAATGTTGTCTCTGCCTGGTTACTGAGAAAGTGGAGTAACTTCTGTAATGCTAAAATAAATTGATATAGTTTGTGTATAGAAAGCAGCATTTTTGTTAGCTGTGTTGTCCATAAAAATCAAATAATAATTCAGTTTAAAGTGTGAAGGATTTGGTGTTGGAATCATCTTTGAAATCAGAATTTAGGAATACTATTATATCATATTTTATGAAGTTTGGAGGTTTGATACAGAGACAGCCCTAGTCTCCTGGTACTTTGCTAACCCAAAGACTGTGGCATTAAAAAAGGGGCGAAACTACACCTCTGATTATTTAACCAGACTATTTGGAGGAAGCAGATTTCTGTAGGTTTTCTAAGAGGAATTGGGAAGCTCAGCTTTTTTTTAAGGTGATATATGGACTTGTTTCCACTGTTCTTTTTTTAAGACTATAAGGAATATTTGAGTGACCACACAGCCTTGATTTCTAATATTGTTCCTAATTTTTTTTTTTTTGACAGGAGTCCTACACATACAGGGACCCTATCACAGAGTTTGTGGAATGCTTGTACGTTAACTTTGATTTTGATGGAGCACAGAAGAAGCTGAGAGAATGTGAAACAGTAAGACTTAAAATATTTATAAGACTCCTTTTCCTTTAAGTAAAGACCTCTAAAATTCACAGTGGACTTTAATTTGTTTGAAGTGCTGTTTGATTCCATTGCCAGTGTTTTCTGATCAACTTTAATTCATGATTGGGTGGTGTTGAGTTTTTTGACAACTCATTTTGTAACACTTAAGTGTGACTTACTGTTAAGCGTATAGCTTTAATGTTATAATTCTGTTATATTTAAGAAGTTCTAGAAGAAGAAGCAAATAGGTAATCATGCATTTGGCTGAGCTTCAAGTTTTCCATTAAAGTCTGAGAAATGCTTGAAGAAAAGCTCAGGTTTGTCTTTTGTTGTGAAAGATGAGTGAGGAGTCAAATTTTGTATTGAAAGGATCTTCAGTAGTTAGGATAGCAGTAGAGTTTGACCTTTAGTCAAGTTATGACCTTACTCTCTTTCTTGAGTCAGACCTCGGTGACCATGGTTGTATGCAATTTCAGTTTAGTAAGATGCCGAACAACGAAACAGTGAAATGTATTGCTAATATATAGATTGGTATAGATTGCTAATCTATAGCTTTTTTGCCACACTTTCGAACATTGCAATAATGTTTCTAGGTATACTGTGGGCTGCTCTTAGTTATTGGCAGTGTCTGCCAGTAGACTTCTACTCACCCTTGCTCTCATGTTCTTTCTGCTTACTCTTGCAGGTGCTTGTGAATGATTTCTTCTTAGTGGCGTGCCTGGAGGACTTCATTGAGAATGCCCGTCTCTTCATATTTGAGACTTTCTGTCGCATCCATCAGTGCATCAGCATTGGGTAAGAGAATGTCTTCATTCCTCAGCTCAGAAAATACGTCGTGGAGGGCAGTTTGACAAACAGTGCAGACTTCAGGAAGTATTCAGTTGTCAGGTTAAATCCTAACTGAAATCTCATTTGGATAGTATTCTTAGTAGTATTAAAGCTCTGCTATGATGTACTTAAATTACAATTATATTTCAGAGTTTAATTATTCTGTTTAACTTCAGAACAACCTCTCTCTACCACCCCTAGCTCCCCCAAACAAGCAGTATTTTCAATCTAAAACTGCTATGGTTTTAAGTGGGATCTCTACTGGATTTAATGGGAACTTTCATACCCAGTGTCACCAAAGTCTTGGACCTCAGTTCCATATGTTGAGGTAGAGTGTTAATATTAAGTAAATACAAGCTTCAAATACAGTAATTGCTTAAATTTATTTTTATTTGATAGATAGATACCCATGTCTGTCTTATAGGTATATTCTTTGAAATTTATTAAATCACATTGCTTTTTTCATTAATGAATTAGATCAATCATGTTTAATGGAGTCTTGTGACTCCCTTATATCCAGAGCAAATGTGTGCCTCTAGTCCTCTGAGGAAAGGATTTCAAAGGAAAGGATTTGAGAGAAAATTGTCTTAATACTGCAAACTTCTTGGAGGAATTGATTTTTTAATGCATAGGTATAGTTGGAAAAAGGACTGATTCCTACTACTTTTAGTCTTTAGTCACTGGGTGACATGGTTGTCTTCAATGCATTTGGAAAATATTTTTTTAACCTTTGTATCAGCCTAAAATAGTCAATAGCTTTGATGTTAAAGGAAAACAGTGTATTGTAGTCAGCTGTGGTGTATTGGGTTTAAGCATATAGTCCTAATAGTAAATGGAACTACATGGAAAAGCAGAGCTTTTCCATACTTCATATTTGTTTTTGTAAGAGTGCTAATGTGTTGTCTAAAATCACTTTGGGCAGAGTACTGCATGGTTAGGCACAAAGGGGGTTTGAACAAGTATTTGAAAAAAAAACCCCATACATACAGTGGTCTTAAGGATGAGTTTCTGGGGAATATAAAGCCCAGTAGTGTCTTGCTCTTTCTTAAAAATCTTTTTAGTGGTGTAAATATTGCACATATTCAAGCACAAGTTTTCAATGAACTAGATGTTTAAGCTTTTTTAGCTAGAGACTAGATGTCTTTCTAAGAAATCTCCTCTTAACATGACTCCAGTCCATGAGCAAAGACTCCGCAATGTGTATGTTAAGAATTTTTCAAGTCTTGTATCAAAAGATACTGATAAACTGTGGGCAAGATACCAGTGATTCATTATGGCAAAAATAGCAAGCTTTATCAAATTTTGTGATAAGTGATTGCCATTTTTTTATTTTGTATTAAAAATATATTACTTATAGTAATAGTTGATATTTTTTGTGCTGTGTGTGATATTTCAACTTTAGATATGATAAAAAATATTGTAGTTGGCTGTCCTTGTTCTGTGTGAGTGATTCACATATGAAATATAGGTAGCAGTGTCCTTTCTTTATGAGAGTTATAGTTTGTTCTGAGGCAAGTGATAGATTTGGAGTTGATATTCATGTCACAATGACATGGATATTCCTAGCACATACCCCTAAGTTAATTGCACATGGAGTCAGTCGTCAGTAATGAGGTGGTTCTCAGTAGGTCATTGTGCTTTTAATGATGGATATCAGCCTTAAATTTCTATGCAAGGTGTAACAATCATTATATTTGGGCTGATTAAATTAGGTACATAAGTATTTATTTTTGTACTTCAGAGCTGCTTTTGAAGAAATGAGCCAGTTGAAATGAATGTTTGGCTGAGATTGAGTTCTTGCATTTCTTTGTTAGCAAGTGATTTCCACTGCTAATCCTAGAGGAAAAAAATGGATTATTGTAACACAGTACTTGATGAGTACTGCTTAGCTATTTAGAATGAATTTGAAAGCAGTGGGAAACTTTTCTATGCCTTATATTAACTAAAAATAAATGCCTTTTTAATTTTATAACTACTTAGATCTGCTAGGTAGATGACATTTTTCCAAAGGACATAATTGCTTTATCAATTGTAACTTGAAGTTTATACATCCCAAATCACCCTGTGATTGGTTCGAAATATCATGTTTAATTGGGAGTAATAGATTATAGAGTAATAGAAGCTATTTCTGTTTTAGTTAGTTTGATATGCCTGTATTTAATTGGAGAGCTGAATATGCTTCATTCTTCTTTTGTACTGCATGTACAAGAAAACTCCGTATAAGATGGGCTTGTTCATATAGAAACATGTGGGGAATTCAGTAAGCTGGCCTTTTTAGTAAATGAAAACTTAAGTAACACTAGCCCTAGCATGACCCAAATAAGTGGATTTCCTTATAAAACTGGGGGACAGAAATTATTTAAAATTTTTTTTGCAACTGTTTTGGTGAAACTGCCATTTGAAATTAACTGTAACTTGAAATGGTAGATATTCTTTAAATTTTAATAGTGTTTCATTTAATTGACTTAATTTTTATTGAATTATAGCAGCAATCTTTATAACAGCGTAACTTATAATACAACTTGTTGCATCCTTTCCTTAAGGGGTTTAGAACAGGTTTATAAAAAAGAGAAATATGAGAATTACACACACCCCCATGTACTTTCAGTTTAAATTTTTTTAGTTTCAAGTCAAATGCTTAACACTAACATCACTGATTAGGGGTAATAAAGTGATTATACGATTTATTTTGTATTAAAGTATCTCCTATTCTGTCCAAGTGACTGATTATTCCACAAAAATTTCCATCCCTGATGTCTTCTGCTCTTTCCTGCCTTTACAATTGCTCATTCAAACTCAGATTAAAAGGCCTACTGGAGCAGTAGCAACTGGGGTTGGATTTTACTTTCCCCGACTTTGCCAAGTTCAAGCACTTGTTACCCATTTGTTGTCTTATTTTGCTTAAGTAAGTCAGTGTAAATCCAGTATTTTAAGTTTCTTTGTTTTTTTTTTTTTTTCTATTCACATCATGATTGTCTGTGGAAAACAGCAGAATCTGCTTTTATAGTTGAGAGAAAGGTGAGAGATCGAGATCGTATAGGAGAGACTGGTAAAGAAGTGTATGTAGAAGTCCAGCCAGGTAGATGAACTGGTTGATAGTTTATGAAGTATTTACTTCCTGCAAATAATCAAGAAGAAAATCACTTTTTTAAGTGGAGAAAAAGATGTTTAGGCAAGATTCTGTAAAATGTTGAGAAATTGACCTCTTATACAACTCAATGTGGCCAGCTGGCTTTTTAGTCATGCTGGTAGCCCTTACCTCATGTTTGTTACCTTGGTCTGAAAGCTGATGGAAGAATGAGCGTTACAAATGTTCTGTATGAGCCAACTGCCAGCAGGAAGCTAAAGGAGTTAGCTGGAAAGCCACAGGAGGGTATTAGGAGGAATTATTCCTGGACAAAAGTGCTTATTTGATTAAGAATTTTCCTTTCTCTGCTCTCTCCCACCTTCCTTCCTTGAAATTGCAAGTTTTAGCTTAGTGTATCTGTCATATCTTCTGTACCAAGCTCTGTCTCATGGGTCTTGTTCCTGAACTTTGGAATGAAGTTTTTTTGCTAAACATTTTTTCAGACTGGTTAGTCTATACTTTTTTGGCTGCTGATTGCATTTAAGTAAGAATAAAAGCAATTCAGTTGAGATTTTTTGTAGTAGTAGTGGTAGTTTTATGTTAGTAGTGAAATTACTTAAATGAAAATTTTTCCAAGAATGTTTGTGTAGACAAGGTTTAATAGTAACATAGGAAAATTGTACTGGTCAAGATTTAAAAGCAGTTTGGTGCAGTTCAGAATGAGTAAGTATACTCTTTGGGATATGAATTTCTTATTTGCAGTGGGGGTGGGAGACGTGCAGGAGAGCTTGTATGTCATTTTTAAAGTAATTTCAGTCAAATGAAAGTAAGCTCCCAGCTATGGAGTATTTATTGAATCCTGGACTGGGCCATATGTTGAGTTGGTTTGACTTGAATGCCGTAGTCTCATGTTTACCAACATCAGAGAGATTCTATTTTGCCATTTAATGAGTTGGTATCTTTTAGTATGTTGGCAGATAAACTGAATATGACTCCTGAAGAAGCGGAAAGATGGATTGTCAATCTGATTCGAAATGCACGATTGGATGCCAAATTGGATTCCAAGCTGGTAAGATTGTACACAGAATCATGGAATGGCTTTTGTTGAAGGACCTTAAAGAGTGTGTGGTTACAACCCCCTGCAGGGACACCTCCCACTACACCAGATTGCTCAGAGCCTCATCTTGCCTGGCCTGAGTACTTTCAGGGATGCAGCACCCACAGTTTTTCTGGGGAACCTGTTCCTCCCTCATAGTAATCTAATCTAAACCTGCTGTCTTTAAGTTTAAAGCCAGATGGATCCAAGTGAATTTGTTGAGTTTTGCATTAAAATTCTTTTACTTCATGGACAAAGAAAAACAATAGAAATCAAAACGTTCTGTTCCTGCATAAACTTAGAGGATTTCATTTATTGTGTTTTGCTCTTGTCTGTAAGATGATCTGTGAAAGTTCTGAAAGCAGAGTATAACATTAAAGATCCTTGCATGCTGAGCAATCGTAAATTTGTTCTGTCTTTGCTGGGTTTTAGGGCCATGTAGTCATGGGCAACAATGCAGTCTCACCTTATCAACAAGTGATTGAAAAGACCAAAAGCCTGTCTTTTCGTAGTCAAATGTTGGCTATGAACATTGAGAAGAAACTGAATCAGAGTGGTAGATCTGAGGTCAGTATAAGTTTGTTTTTCTGAATTCTTGCTGTGTTTTTTGTGAGAGATAAATCTAAGTTTAATTCTTAACCTATGCCTTAATTCACCAGATGTACCTACTCCTAGTTCTGATACCAGGGAATACATTGGAAAAGACTTACTTTGTCATGGGGAGAATTCGACAGTGGTTCTTGCTTTCTTTTAGTCTTTCTCTTCATCATTATTTTATTCTGTTCCATAACTGTTTCTTCATTTGCTGCTCTGCTTCCTTTAAATGGTCTCCACCACCAGGAAAGGGCAGATTATAAAGTGTGACACTTATGAAAGTAGTTATAATACCTTTTCCAAATGAGTTGTACTCAAAAGTACTGTAGGTGCATATGTGGTATTGAAAGGAGAATGAATGGTGCTTAAGATTAGAACATGGAGGAAGAATTGTGCAAAACCCTGACTGTTAAACCCATTTGGTGAAATTCTAGAAAATGTAATTAAGTCATTGAAAGGTTTAAGTAGAACCAGTGAAAATGAGAAAGTTGGCAAGATCATCTGGTTTTGCTTCCCTCCACATTACAATATGGGAAGATCTGTGAGGGAGAACAGTACTGTAATGGGGATGGTATGAGACCCAGCCATCCATCTTTAAAACAAACAAAAAAAAAATCGGAACAAACCACACAGTAAAAGAGCTTAAACATTAAAAGTTTTAGTGCACTTTCTCAGTGGTTGGCTGAAATACTGGTGTAAGTTGGACAAGCAGTGTTGCAATAGTTTATTCTCTTAATGGGAGGTCGCATGAAACTTGGTGTGCCAAGTTACTTTCTTTTAAAAATATAGCAGAAAAATTATTCTTAGATTTATATTGGGATCTTCTAGAACTTCTTTTTGAAACTACTAGCTTGGAGGACTCTAGCTGTACAGCTCAATTATAGTATGTGTGTCTGGTATATTAACACTTGCTTTAATCTTACAGGGTATTCTTCATTATTAACAACATTCCCACTACTTATCCATATAGTATTAGAACTCTTTAAATTAATGGGTTACAAATTTCAGTAAGTATTGGGTAATACAGTAATTTCTTCTAATTTCTTCTAATCTTCTTTATTCATTTTTTAGGCACCTAACTGGGCTACTCAGGACTCTGGATTCTATTGAAACACTTCTACAATGGGGACAAATCTGTTTGACTAAAAAGCTCATAAATATGTAACCTTTTTGAGAAAAGTAATTATGTGTTAGAGCTGATGTTATTTGAATAAAATTGGCTACTTTTACCATTCTTTGTGTTTGATTTAAATAGATTCTTATGTTATGTAAAGACTTTTTTATCGCAGTATTCTACAGCACTTTTGATCACATTTTGCAAAATTTAGGCTGTCACTTGAGTTAGGTTTGTTTGTACCAAGGGATGCTTTTGCTCTCAGGGCTGAGTTCAGAAGCAAGGACTTTATTACCTATTGTATATGTTGCACTTTAAATAAATTAGAAGTGTGTGGTACAAGCAAATAGACATGTGGTCAAGCCAAAGAGCGAAGGTATATGTAGCCAGTATCTTTTATGAGACCTGACACAAGCCACATGTAGAACAATTTGAGTAGACCTCTTGTGTGCTTCAGAATTTTTCCTGTTTGAGATCACATTTTTAATCTTGCCCTTTGTTGTAAACTTTCTGGAGTATTTAAGGTTGAGAGGAAGAATTACAAAAGGCCTGATGAGTGAACTGCATGTGGTTTAAAACTTTAATTCTGAAACTTCAAGTTCGTAAGATTAATGATGGAAACATAAGACAACGAAACTCTAGTTCAACTATTGGAATTTGGAGGAGGTTGGTAAGTTTCTGGGATTTACAACCACTGTTTCATACTTGCCTGGATTCCCTTAGCACCTTTGCACTGCAGAGGCATACTAAGTATTGTATACCTCTTAGTACCTTGAAGACACTAAGGCAGAATATGTCTTTGTATCTTTAAGAGAAAATCAGAGATCCTGTTTCTGAATTCTGTCAAGTATAGTGCCTGATCAGTGAGGTGAGTGTGGATGTTGGTAAGGAAGAGGCACTATCACTGCATACAGTTTTTTGTTTAAGGCTGAGGGAAACACCAATGGCTCACCTTCAGCTTGTTCCAACTGTGTACCTGTTTACCTCTCAGCTCCTTAAGTTCTGGATTCACCTGCATTTGTAAGGTTTTAGCTTGCCAGCACTCCAGCTTACTGTCTGGATTTACGTGTTACCTGGGAAAGGAGAAATGGTTTAGTGATGCAGGCTAAGACCAGTTTTTACTGTTGTGTTCAGTCCCTTTAGTGGGAAGGTTCATAACAAGACAAGTCTTGTAGCTCCGTGGAGACAGGATCAGTGGCAATGGAGACAAAACATGGGAAAAATCCAGTTAGATTTAAGTGGGAATAACAACATTTTTAGTTTTATAACCTAGAAGATGATCAGGCACTGGAAGCAGTCACCCAGAAAGGGTATGCAATCCCCATCTCTGGATTTAGTAAATACCTCAGCACCCTGGTAGACCTAAACTTGCTCTGAGGAGGGAGTTGGACTTTGACCTTCCAAGGTCCCTTTCTTGGCTGAGCAACTGGAATTCAAGAAGTGGTAGCAATAAGCAGTTCAAAGTAGATTGCTGCTGGTCTGTAACCATGGTGCAGGAGAGCTGGTCTACAGCACAAGGATTCACTCAATGTATAGGATGAGTTCCTAGGATGGGGGTGGTGTGTCTGAAACACTGCTGAAGTTAACAAGTTGTTTTTGGACAGCAGTTTCCTAAGCCTGAGCATACTCTGTGCCAACTTCCTTATTCCCCTAGTTTTCTATCAAGGGATTGACTAAAGTGCAATCTGTAGATTCACTCTAAATTGTTACAGCTTCACAACAGTCACTTTAGAACAATCCAGATTGTGTAATAGCCATGTTCCCTGTTAACACAATCATAGAAGTGCAGTTGTGTAATAATTAAAGAATTTTTGAACGAGATAAAATAGGAATGTTTCTTTGTAAACAGGGAAAGGACCCACATGCAGCTTTTCTTTTGACTGGAAGAATTTACTTAAAAGTATGGATCTAAAATGATCCCAGGAGTAAGATACTGTTATGGTAGCTTTCTGTTGTCTGTTTGGACCTTTCATGAACCAGTTGTGTAGGCACAGAAAAGGTACATGCAGATTGTAGCAGTACTGAAATGCTTGGCAGCTTTTTTTAGGCTTGAGAATGTTGTGTAAATGTGAAAGCCTTAAAGCAAAACTTCCGTTCAAAATAATAAGAGTACCTTAGGTAAAAGTTTTGAGCAACAAAATATTGTTGTCATCTCTGCACTTCAATTCTTGCACAGCCAAGATGCTGTGTATGTCAAAGGGTTTCCCACTGAAGATTTCAGTCCAGCTCACAAAGCCCAACACTTTCGTGACCTTCCCATTCAGTAAAGAAGCAATCACTACTTTTTTATTTGGTCCTTCTTAGGAAGCTCAAAGGACGAAGTTTATTCAACTTGTGGATGTAAAACTTACTGTTTTGTGGGTTGGTTCTCATTTTTTTAAGGAGGATGGCAGGCTAGGAGTTTCTTGGGTTTGCACTGTTATTTAAATCCTGGTGCTGTCATCACTGACAGTACGCAGGTTGGTTTCAGCAATAATTTATACTGATTTCCAGAAGAGATATATGCTAGTCAGTTTACTAAAGTAGAAATCATATAGTAAATGTAAGACTCGGAACAAACTATATTCACTGGTGACATCTCAGGTAAATACAATTGTATGTAATGCCTCCCATTTTCTGAAATTGCATTTGTAAATGAAAGGGGTTTAAGGGGTTAAATAATTTATTTTTAGTACTTCTGTGAGTACCCCTCATCTCTGCTTAGGAGAAATTTAGAAAATGTTCTTGTCACACTTTAAAACAAAAATGAAACAGAGGTGGGGTTTATAGTTAGAGAGTAGTGCATGTGTTCTGAAGCCTACCTGCTGTTACATACTTAGGGTAATGTATCCAGAAGTAATTCTTGTAAATTTATGTTGTCTGGTTCCAATGGTTGAAAGGGAAATGCCTCATTCAGAATGTTGGTGAAGGACTTCATTTCCAGGTACCTCTTGGTGAAGTAAATCTACTGTGCTTTCAGCAGCCCAGTAAGAATTCAGTCTGCTCATTTTTTTTCTGTGTGTGCCAGCACTGCTGTTCAGAGAGGAGATCTTGGCTGGACCTACATTTCCCTGTCATGGGCCCTCCTGATGGTGCTGCAAGAGCCCTTGGCTCTGCCAGCGGTCACCCGAGGGCTTCTCTGTGTGGTTGAACGTGTGCTTGGCTGGGACTGTCGCTGTGGCTATGGAGAATGTGCTGCCTTCCCTCTCTGGGGCATCTGGGACACCTCCACAAGGAACTGAGTTATGGTGGAATTACACAGGCAGGGGAGAGCAGAAGGGGAAGGCCAAGTTTGTTCTCAGGCAAAGGGTGAAGCTGGCCAGAGTGTGAGTTTGCAGTAGGTTGGCAGTAGATGAAACTTTGTTCAAGCATGACAACTGCAAATTCTGTCATAACTTTCCATTGACTAAGCTTTAGCAATGTCATTAGTAGCAATATTTTATAAACATCCAAGAACAGTAGTTCTCTAAATTATATGAAGATAAGGTCTACTTCATGCCTCTTGTTTTGGCTTTACTTTTACAAAAAATATTTGTAGTAACTGCTAAAAGAGGACTTGGAAAGGGTAGAGGAAGACTGTTTTAAGACTTCGGTCTCTTCCCTTTACTTTTTGGAAGGGAGAAGGTTGAAAGATGGGGAAATCTTGTACTTCTGCTCCAAAGATCTTTGAAAATGAAGTTTATTTTTTTCAGTAAAATTGTTGACCAGATACAATGTTCTATTATCAAGGTTTCCCCCTTTTGTAGAAAATATAGATTGTTGTTTTCTCTTAAAGCGACTGTAGTATGTAAAGCTATGATTGCCTGGAGGGTTTAAAATATTTCATCTATCCTATTTAGAGATGTGTTGCCATGTTTGTAATAATTTTAATAAAATTGTATTAATTTCAATGAATGTCTTCTTAATTCCCATTGCAGAAATGCCATCAGAAATTAAACCTGAAAAAGCCATCAAGGATCTTTAATAGGAGGGTTGTGAAAAGGTAAGGGTGCCACTTCTGGTAAAGGGCTTCTTCTATTGCGAGTGAGAGTGGAAGAACTGCATGAGAGACTTGTAATCTTCCCTGCAGTTCTTTATGTAACCTGTGATATCCAGGAGGGAAGCAGAATCAGATGACTGTGAACTGTACATTGAATAAAAGCTTAAACTAAATCCCACCTGCAGCTTGGAAAGACAGACATGTTTTCTACTCCAAGTTGTCACTAAGTTTTATAGCCTGAGACTCTGTTGTGCCAACAAAGAGCACTGACTGCTGGAATTGTGAGTCAGAATGAGGGAAAAGCAAACGTAGGAGATCAACAGAAAACACAGAGCACAGAGGAGATGAAAAGTGGAATTGGCTTTCCTTGATCATTTTGTAACTCAGTAGAGATTTGGTGTAGGAACTATCTTCGTAAATAAACAAGACACCAACAAGGCTTCTGAGGCCAGCAACTAACAGCATGGTAAGCCAAGAATAGGCTACCCAGGAACTATGGGAGGTGTATGTGAGCTTCCTGCAGCTGTATTCAGGAACAGGAATGTCTTTATAAAGGATGGCAACTGGCAGTAGAAGCCAAATTGAGAAACAAGTTCATTGCCATGTATGAGTAGCCAGCAGACCAGCTGTAAAATAACTTCTTTACTTGTATCATGCAACCCCGACTAAATAAAGTGTAATTTAAAGATGTGAAAATGCAAATCTGCAAGCCTCCTAAGGAATACTTCCATTTTGTGTGAGAATGAGCAATGCTTTGCCAAGAGCAAAACCATCACTGATATACAGCTCTCCAAAAATACTACATTAATTGTTCACACAGAGGATGGCTGTGGTTTCAAACTAGGAGAGTCACATAACCACATCTTCCTTGACTTCATATCACACACATCTCCAGAAGTAGTCTATTTGTTTCTTGCTCAGTGCATCCTCAGTGATAGGAGGATATTTTGAATTAAGGATATGAATAATCCATATCTCCCCTTGTGAAAAATAGGCTGCATGGTAGCAGACTAGACCAGGCATAGCAGGCCAGTCGAAATGTTTAAACTTCTCCATCCATTCTGTCCCAAAGTATCTTCTGTGTGAGGGTCTGTGTTAATATGTGCACTATGGCCACTGGACAAAGCTGAATTTAGCCACAGGTGAAATCATGTGTACACATTCCACAGTTTGAGGCATTTAAAGGGTGTTTGAATTAGATTATTGGCATATTGGATCTCATCTTCCTGGAGCTAACCAACCCTAAGCTGGACATGAAGAGAAATTTTAATGCAATGAACATAAATGTTTCAGTAGATTGAACTTCTTGTTGCAGTGAACATCTACTGTAAATGTGAGAATTTACCTTAAAAAATGAGATGCTTGTGAGAGCTTCCACACAGTAACTGTAACTGCAGTAACACTTTGGAAAGGTGCTGGCCATGTTGCTCAGCTCCAGCTGCCTTGGCTGAAGTGGCCACGAGCTGGAAACAGCACTGGGGGAGTTTGTAAGAGTTGGGAACATGCAGATAATATTCCTCTAATAATGATCCTGGGCAGGGCATGTGGAAGCAATTGTTTAAGACAGTTATCTGTTTACACCCATGTTGAGAAGACTGAAATGTGTTCCTGCTGAGATCAGAAGGGATGATAGTGCCAAAGAGCCATTCACTGAAAGTGTAGAAGTGTTCACCTTGTGTCTAAACAGTGGGACTGCCTGTAGAAGGATCAAGATCATATATATGGCTTGAACAGAGATTTCTTGTTTAATCTCACAGCAAAGAAATGTATGCTTTATGTACCCTCTTAGGAATTAGAAGTCAAAGTACATTTTTGGAATTTTGGGCTGTTAATTATTTCTGCATATTTTCATATTTTGCAGTAGGGCCCACAGAAATTTATTGTGTTATTTGGTAATAGTTGTTCACATAGTACATAATTTAGCCATTTTTTCCCTATTTCTACTGCTTTAAGGTACATTTTTCCTCCCATGATGCCAGACTGATGTATTTTTGAAGAGGCAAAAGGTAGATAGATTTAGATACATTTATATAGTAATGATTTATCCTACATCAACCTGCAGTTCCTCCTTCTCACTTACACAAACCTTGTGTTGTATGATTTCCTCAATGTAAAAACCCTTTTCCTAATAAATTTAAACAAATTTCGTTTGCAATACAGGACATTTTAAAGTTTGATCAGTGTATAGAACAAATTCAATAGAACCAGTTTGTTTCTTTTCAATAGGTTTATTTTTGACCTAACTAGTACTATTTGTTTAGTGCTGTGCACTAAAGTTCGATTTGTTTAGTCCTTACTGCATATGTAGGGAGAGGCTTATTTCAACTTCTTTTCTTCCCTGTTCCACACTTGATATTCCCTTATAAATCTCCCTGAAGGATCTGAAACTCACTCAGGACAGTCAGCTTCCAAAGATATGAAAACACTTATTGGAAATTATTAGTAGGAAAAAAATATAATCCAATATTTTGTGTGATTTGAATATAAAGCAAATGTTACTCAGAATGCAAAATGTCAGATAATTTCTGTGAGTCTCCAGGAGGTTCAAATTAGGTTAAAAGTAACAAGAACACTCATCTACTTTGGCATTCAACAAGGTTAGACATTAGTTTCCTGGACAAATTCAGTGAGTGTTTTCAACAAATGTAGAGTTTAAGCTATAATTACAAATCTTAAAGGTACTCATGACTTGTAGCGTACCCGCCAAGTAAACAGAATTTACAAGAGGTCAAACACTTGTGATTGAGTGATTACTGATATAGTTAGCTATAGATTGAGGAACTTTAGACAGCCACATCATTTCAAATTTTGGCTACATTTTGTGGAGTACTATAGGAGCCTTTTAGATCGAAGGGGCCTTGTGTCAATAGTACCATGGAGGAATATCCCTGATGTGAAATGAGCTTTCCATTTTGACTTCACTCAATCCTCATCCCTCCAAAAACTGTCTGACTCCATCTTGTGTATATAATTTATCTGTCAATTCTCTCAAAAAGGAGAGTTTATGTTACTTGGAGGACCTTCATGCCAATTCCAAAATGAAAAGCAATACACACTGCCAATACAGCAATTGCCTGCAGGCTTATTGAATTTCTTTCTTCACTCCTACTCACCACCAAAACCAGCTCAAGGGAAAAAGAAAATCCCCCTATGAACTTCTTAGAAGTCAACAGAACTGAAATCTGATAAAATACTAAGTGTTTTCCTGGAGAGAAAAATAAGGAAAAAATAGATATTAAACATTATTAATGAGCTATCATATATGTGCTTTGCTTTTGAATAGAGCCAGACTCAGCAGGACTGTTGAAGGTGTAGGCAGAGGGAGCCACAGAGAGATATATATGTGGTGTTAGTTTAAGGCCACATATTTCAGTATCCCTCCATGTTCTCTTTATCTTCACTTGCCCTACAGCTTCTGAGTTGGTCCCATGGAGAGAGCCAACACAGCCCTCCCCTTCCCTCTGTCTGTTAGTGCTACACTTGTGAGAAAAGTAAAGTGGATATAGGGGATATCCATCTGCTGGCAGGCTCCATCCGTTAGTTAAAAATCTGTGGCAGAGGAACCATCAACTCAATATCACCAGTTCTGGAGCAGCAGGGAATTCGAGATGCAGTATTTTCCCTGTGGGTTTTTCCATCTGTATTGTTCTCAAACTGAGGAATTATTATGGACCCATACAAGGGAGTAAAGATAAAGGATGTGAAGAGAAGTCATGAGAGAAGCCTCTGCTGCAGAAGTGTTTGAAAGGGATGTCTAGGGAAACAGGAGAAGGCAAAGGGAGGAGGGTCCTGGGGAAAGTACAAGGACAGTGTGAAACAACAGAGCATGTTATGAAAAAGAGAGAGTGAAGAAGCTGTCAGATAAGAAGAATCAAAATGTACTTGGCAAATTTAGGGAGAAATTAGGAGAGATATACAGACAAGATAAAAATTCCAGATAGCCACGAATATGGGGGAGAAGTGTTAAATTCACATCAGCGTGTGGGGCACATTGGCCAATGACATTGGTTGAAATGCAATTTCTAAACATTTGTTGGTGTTAGTGGTAATAACTGGGACATAAAACCTGGACAAAACATGATGGGAAAAGAAAGAGGATGAAACATGCTCTGCTGTTTGTCTCTTAATTTTATCTGTTTTCTGTGTGTTGGCTCATTAGGTATCCTGCCTGCCTGCCAAGAGAGAACCCATTTTGGGTTTGCATAGTTGTAGCCATATGGGGAAAAGATACAGTGTTCTCCCTGAAAAATGCTGTTTTCTCTCTAATGTAAGATAAGATATTTTGGACACACCATGCTGTTTGCATGGAAATATTACAGTTGAGGAGTTACATGGCAGAAACAGAAATGGAATAATAAACTTGAGGGAAGTAGTCTGGTTGGCAGCTTATTGGAGGTTTTGGTTAGTATTTATGACAATCCAAAGGCTTCTAGTACCACAAGCATCTTTCTTTTCCTTTTGGTTTATTTGTGATGAGAGAAGAATGACAGAAAAGATCCAGTTTTAAATTTCCAGTGTATTTGTATTTTTTCTCTTGTGTTTGGAATGGTGATTTATTAAGTGACAGGGAAGAAGACTTGCCACTGGGGGAATGGCACACTGCAGCTCTTGCTATTCATTGGACAAAGCCTCCAAGCTCTAATTTGCACAGGAGCTCTTATACAAAATGCCACAAATAAATAATATAATGTGGGGATGGCTGAGAGCAAGAAGTCGCTGCAGTCCAAGCCTCCCCAAGCTAGAGGAGAAGTCTGCCTGAACAATCCTTTGTTTCAACAAGGAATAGAAGGCTTCTCATGTTGGGGCAGCCTGCCAGGAACCTTAAGAATCAATTTATTATAGCTAGACTGATCTAAAATGAGGATAAAATTTTCCAGAGCATAGTTGTTCCAAGCACTATAGGTGGCTTGCATGTCTTGATGTTGTCAAATGGCCCGGAGTATGGAACTAGAAATGTATCTTTTTTGTTACTCAGGAGCTTCCAAATCCAGACCTGCTTTCAAGATCCTTCCAGACATGGTGCTTTCAGATGCATATGTCAAACTTATGAATGGAAAAGGTATAGAGTTCACTGAAAAATTAGGGCCTTAAGCCTATTCTTTATATTCTCCTGATCTGCCCCTAAAAGTTTTAGTAAATAGCTTCAGGCTACCTCATAAAGACATTAGTAGCAATGGGGATGCTATGTTGCAGGACTTGGTGCAGGTGAAGGATCCCAGGAAGGCGTGGCTGCTATCAGCAGGTGTGCACAGCCCATGGTGAATCCCCAACCACTGGCACTCTCCTAGCACTGTCTGCTGGTACCCTTGGAGTTTCACTTGCAGGACAGGCTTAATCTGTGTGTTAAAACCCCCCGAACTATAACAGTGTTGGGATTGCCCTATAAATATCAGAAAGTAAGGATGTGCTGTGTTCCTACAGCAGTATTGCCCTAGGCACACTGTGTGTTCCCAAAATTGCCTCGCTTTCAGGTGAACAGCCCAGCTATCTGTACCTTTATGTCTGGCTTCTGGTCTGTGACAGGTTTACTGCAGTCTTTACTTATATCTTCTAAAACTGAGAGAATGGTGTTTTATAAATGTTTGTTTCAACTATAGTTAGTGATAAAGAAACTATAAGGACAAGATGTGTTAGTTTGTAGAAAAGATCATGTTAACTTCATGGGCAGAAATACATAAGAACACGGTATTCAACCACCTTTCTTCAGCCTGGTAGTGGGATTACAATTAATGGGGAATATCTTTGAAAACCATTATTCCATCTGTCATCACCTCACAGGCTTAATCAGTGATAAAAAATAGTTTCATTTTCAGGTGCCTACATCCAGAATTTAAACCTGCTATGCCTTCTACAGCTGCAATCTAACCCTTAAGACTTCTGAATTCCCGATATGACTAAATGTCCAATTTCATACATGCAGGTTACCTTTGCAGGAGCTGCAGTTGTGTTCCTTTTCCTGGAGTCCATCCTGCCTGGAGGGCATTCTCTGAGACCTGTCCTATCAGGAAAACAAACGAAGAAAATGAAGAGGGATTTGTCAGCTGCACAGCCTGAGTGCATACCCAGGACATTTAGCACCACGTCCCTCTTTTTCCTGATTTTAGAACAAGGATTTGAACCTCAGCATCTCACAGGGCACTAGGGAGCTTTTCTGGTTTTGCAATTCCTAAATGATTTTTGGTCCAGGTCTGCCCCAGCAGGTTTTGCCCCAGCAGGTTTGCTATTTGCTCCCTTATAATCAATGTTTAAGTGGTTTTTTTCAAAGCAAACCAGCTATATCTGAGAAAAAGAAACAATCTAGTGTTTCTTCAATAACCCCAAGACGTATGTTTTCCATAGCTTGTATACAACATGATGCAGTTTATGGAAAGGTTTTGGTATAATAAAAACTCTCCAGCAGTGTAAACAAAGTGACAAAGTGGATTTATTTTAACTGAGGTATCGGCTAGTGATATCTGAGAGATAAGAGAAATCTGCAATGGGAATCATTCTTAGCAAAGCTATGCTAATTGTTTACTTTTCAGAGCAAAGCATTTTTCAGGAGCAAACTTTAATGTAAGAATGATATATCACTAGAGAGAGGGGGAAAAACATCAGTGGAATGGAAAAATCTGCCCTAAGTCTTGCCAAGATTTTCATGCTTCTACTCGATTGCTGCTACTGCCACTGGTAAGCACGATTTGCTACGTTCCCTCCCCTTAATCTTACAGAAGCATTTCAAAACTTCCCCCCTCTTTCCAGATCCCCTTTTAATAATGGCTGATTTTGCATTTGTGAGCTGTGGTTTTCTTTGTTTTGGCAGCTGCTGGATGCCCTGCTGCTGGCTGGGCAAGAGCTCCTGCTCCTGTGCCCTCCATGGATAATGCCATTTACCTTTCTCCAGACCTCCAAACAGGCAGTGGTCATTTTGGATAAAAAGTTAGCAGGATAGTTTCCTCAGAAAGCTATATACTGTGATCCTAGCATCCTGGTCCTAGACATCTGTGTCTACTGCATTTTGTTCCAAGTAGATCACATCCAAGCACAGAGAGAACTGAAATTTGAGAATTCAAATGCATGCACCCTCATGACAGTCATTTCTTATAAAAACAGAGTATGGAAAAAACTTACCTAGCTAGACCTGTTTTGTGTGGTGTTCCCTGCCTTTCTTTTCTACCCTCTTCCTGCACGTGATCATAATTTAAGCATCAAGCATCTCTCAAAAAGATCTGTAGGGTTATATGTGAATTATAACCTGAGGCAGCAAAGCAATATTCACACAACCTTTTACAGAGCCACAGCCTCCTTGTCTGACCCAGCAAGAGCCACTTGGCTGCACCAGTGTATCAAATGACATTAGAGAAGCAGATACCAGTACACAGCATCCTGGCATGGGCTGTCTCTCACTTGGATGAGAAGACAACTCAGTCTGAGGCACCTGAACGAGGTTCAGCAAGCACTGCTAGGGCTGAGCCGCTTTTTGATCATGCTCTCATCCTTGATTTGTGAAGGGCATTTTTTAAAAGTCATGAAACCATAGGTACCTGTCAGCCAGTGACCCAGGCACTTCTGCTCCCATCACAAATGCTCAAAAGCTGACACATGTCTAAGGCATCACAGGGAGCTCCTAAGGAAGCTTGGGGGAGCTGGGTTACAGTTGCCTGTGAGTGCTGTCCTGATCAAAGGCATTTGGGAGGCAGCAGTGTTCCTGCACCTCTCCAAAGAGCCACCACAAGGGAGATACCACTTTAACCAGCAAAGAGGGTGTAAAATGTGGTCACCATGTGCCCTTACCCACAGCCATTTTGTCAAAGAACAGACCCAAATCCATATTTTTTTTTAAAAAAACCTCTTAGGGTCATGTCTCTGTTTGATAGTCTCACACAGCTGGATAAACACATCATGTGATGGGTGAGCAGCTGGCTCACAGGTTGGGCACAAAGGGTTACAGTGAATGGGGTGACATCAGACTGGAGTGGGGTCACTAGGGGGGTTCTGCAGGGCTCCATTCTCAGCCCTGTTCTCTTCAACATCTTCATAAATGACTTGGACACAGGACTGGGAGGGATACTGAGCCAGTTCTCAGACAATGCCAAACTGGGAGGAGCTGTTGAGTCCCATGAAGGCAGGGAGGGCCCTGCAGAGAGACCTCGACAAATTATAGAAATGGGCAATCACCAAGCACATGCAGTTCAACAAGAGACAGTGCTGGATTCTGCTCCTGGGATGGGGCAACCCTGGATGCATGGACAGACAGAATGAGATGCTGTAAAGCAGTGCCATGGAAAGGGCCCTGGGGTCCTGGTTAATTTTTATTAACCCTGTCCTGGGGGGCATCAGGCCCAGCATGGCCAGCCAGGCAAGGGAGGGGATTGTCCTGCTCTGCTCTGAGCTGGGACAGCCTCACCTCCAGTGCTGGGAGCAGTTTTGAGCGCCACAATATAGGAGAGATATTAAACTATCAGAGAGAGTCCAAAGGAGGGCAACAAAGATGGTAAAGGGCCTTGAGGGGAAGCTCTGTGAGGAGAGGCTGAGGTCACTTGGTCTGTTCAGCCTGGAGAGGAGGACATTGAGGAGAGGCATCACTGTGGTTATAACTTCCTCATGAGGGGAAGAGGAAGGGCAGACACTGATCTCATCTCTGTGGGGACCAGTGACAGGACCCAAGGGAATGGCCTGAAGCTGGGTCAGGGGAGGTTTAGGCTGGATATTAAAGGTTCTACACCCAGAGGGTGGTTGGGCACTGGAACAGCTCCCCAGGGAAGTGGTCACAGCACCAGCCTGACAGAGCTCAAGAAGTTTCTGGACAATGCTCTCAGGCACATGGTTACTCCTGGGGATGTGCAGGGCTGGGAGCTGGACTTCAGTGATCCTTGTGGCTCCCTTCCAACTCAGCTAGAATAAGCTGTGCAATAATTTACAGGCTGAGCCACTCAGCTGGGGGTGAGAGATGGGTACTCAAGAACTTCCTCAGCATCGCTGCACATTCAGATCCACATCTACTGCTCCACAGGCACTGGCAGCCGTTTGTTTCCCTATCTGGGATCATCAAGAGATGCATTGTTGCCTTCACTTACAGCAATGTCATGGACAGTGTTTGCAGACAGCTTGTCGTGGGCTGATTGTTCCAAAGGCAATTTGTAGCTGAGGGCTCCCAGCCCCCATTCCAAGGTGCTTTTCTGTAGTGGGACACATGTAAGATTTTTTGCAGTAACTGATGAATGCAGACATAAATCTTTTGGGGGACAGAAAACAGGAAGCCATGAATGGATCTTTCCTAGATCTTTCTCCTGCTTCTTTTTAGTCTAACAAATCCTGATTTCTGGGGATTGTTTAGATCACGTCGTCCCCATCCTGCCTTCCACTACTGATTACTTAGGATACATTCAGAGATGCAGGTTTTGATATCGTGAAGCAAATGGGAAATAGTCACTTGAGTATGTTAGGGTACTGTTGCTGTCTAACAACAAAGTTACCACAGCCATGTTTTGCAAGGACACCATTCTTGGATATTTTCTCAGAATGCATCTGATAAACCACACTGCCAGGGCTAGGGGCATAGACTGAAAATAGGGATACACATTTCATGTTTGTTTTGCTATTAAGGTTTGAGAATGTGTTTGCTGGGGAGGTTCTCAGCCTTCCACATTTGCCAGTTTGAGGTAGAAGCAAACCCTCCAGAATATCAAGCTAAATGGTGTTATGGAGTTTAAAACCTCCAGCTGAGAAGAAAGCCAAGATAGCTTTTGTATTATTATCATTGGTTATTTCCATTTTGGATTTAGGTGTAGCAATTCAGGACAAATTTAGCTGCAGATAATCAAATATGTTTTTTCAGGCATTTAGCTCCTGGTTTCTATCCCATATATATAAGGTATAACAGACAAGGTACCTTATCTTTTCCTAATATTTTAAAAGCATCTTAGATTTTGAAGGTGACACTTTGTAAGTAGCAGTAGCACAACATGAATTCCCTCTTAAAAATCCTTGCCTGAAATTGTCCCAGCCACATCCCTCTGCATCTCTCATGAAGGGCAGATAAAATGTGGATTTTGATACTTCAACAAATGCTTACTGTGCAAGATGCTGTTCCCCAGAAGTACTAAACAGCAGGGAGTGGACTTGGGCCCAGAGATGTTATTAGTTGTATTCACCACGCCAGCTAACAGTCAGAAAATAGTCTTCTGCCAGATGTGTGCCAAACCAGCACTGGGGTAAAGGAAGTTTTGAGACTGTCATGAGGGCATTGAAGATGATCAGTAGCTGTTTTTAGACTCAACCATGTGATTTGTAATATTCTCTTTGTTAATTTTCATGTGAGTTAAAAAAAATCCAAACTCAGTATTTTCCCCAAGGAGAGAAGTTGACTTTAAATAATGAAAATCAACACAAAGGTCCATCTCATCTGAAAATATCCCTCAAAGTGATGATTAAAAAAACTTCAGTATTGAGTTCAGGGAATGGAAAGTGAAATATCTGCATTTGGCATGGCCTCACATACTCCTCTGCTTTAAAGTTCTCAGTGGACAGAAAAAAATGTCCAAAATAAAGTAGAAATTAAATCTTCTAGATTATCATATGCATTATTCTGCCAGTGCATGTCTGAGTCCTTTAATACTTATTTAAGCCTTCCAGTCCCTAAGGAGCACAATTTATGGGCTTTCTGCTGATCATCAGAAATTAGGCATGGTTACAGGCTACAATACTGATGTACTGTGGTTCATGCTCTTGGCTCCAGCAGTCTTCTCAGCCCCTGGGGTCCTGTTGGAATGGCAGCCATCACAGCTCCTCTGCCCTATTCTCTAATTTAATTTTACTTTGAAGAATTGTTCTGAAGAATGATGGCCCTCAATTTTCACTTTTTTTCCCTTATGGTTTATCTCTATTTTATTGTAAGGACAGAATTTAGTCTAATTTTGGTTCCAGAAGATAGATATGGTACACTTCTCCAAAACTTGCAATGAAGTAAAAGCTCCCATCATGACTGGCAGGGTATAAAGCTCAAACAAAACAATATTCTACTGTGGTTTATTGCCCTTTTTTAAATATTAAAAGCTGTATTTTGTGGCTCTCACATTTTAAAAATATGTCTTCAGTTACATCTGTACAATTCCTCTGACAAAACTGACAAAGCTCTTTTGTTGCCCTCTCACTAAGACCCTTCATTTCTGTACTTAGGTATTCGTGCAAGGTCATGTTGGGGCTGGCATCCCAAGAGCACTGAGATCATGCTCTCCTTTCCTATTCCTGTCACTATTTACTCCTTCAGTGTAGGATCACCTACTGCTCCAGGCTCTCTCCTGAGCTGGGCTGAAGGAGGTGACAGTGTTTTGGAGAGAATGTTCACGAGTTCTCTTTTAATTTGTTTTCCTGAGCTGTTCGTTCAATATATAAGACAAGGACTAAACAACGATGTGACAGTGGAAAAGTATAATATTCTGCAGATTATAAAACTGTCTTGAACATATGTTTTTTTATTACTGGAGAAAATTTTACTTTTGAAATGCGGTGTACATTAACTACACAAATTTCAGGATTTTATCTAAGAATTCTCAACTGTCCAAAATTCTTTTTAAACTCCCTTCTTTATTATCATTTGGCAGAGATACTTCTTGTATATTCCAACAAGTATTGCAATCACTTTATTGCTAAATAGATATGCTGGAAAAAACATGCATTTAACATCACAGCATTTAACACTTAGCCTTTACTAACATTAAATAGTAAATATCTCTAAATTGTACTTGGAAGGCATCTCCAAAGCCAGTTACTAAATTAGAAGGTTATTAAGAAAAGCTCTTGAATACCACATATGCCCATGCTGAACAATGCTTCTGTTACAAGAAAATAATCCACAGATTCCGACATTTCAATAAAAAAGTTTCCATCATATCGCTTTTCTCATTTTGAGAGCCACTTCTGATTGTCATTGGTCACTGTGGTAATAGTTCTGTGTTTACAAGTACACAATCATCTCTGCTCCCTTTCCTTCTGCTACCAACAGAAACAGTGGGAAAACAAACGAGACATTTCAAGATGATAGGGTTAGTCTCAAGGATGTAATTTTTAAGATATATCATAAATATTTTCTCCATTTGATGATAATAAAACAGAGGAAAAGCAAAGTAGAAACAAAAAGTAAACATACATTTAAAACAGGATAGATTATAAATATAGATACAATTTTTATACATATTTCTTATATATATTATTCAATACATAAATATATATCTACAAACATATACATATATTCAGGCATAAAAGGGAGTTTATAAGAAGATGGAGTTCACAGAGAAAAGCAAAAGGGCTGTGATTACAACTTGCAATGAGGAAAGTTTTCTCTGGAGATATGGCAAAAATTTTCACTATGAGGATAGACAAGCACTGGAAAAATCAACGAGAGAACCTGTGGAATCTTCCACCTTGAACTTTTTCAAACCTCAACTAGATAAGGCTCTCAGTAACCTAACCTAAATTTGAAGTTAGCTCTGCTTTGAGCAAGAGATGATCTTCCATGGTCCCTTCCAAACTCAGTTACTCTAAATTTTTTTGAGGGGGAGAGATGGGTTTCTATGTGTATAAGAGATAAAGCAGTGATTGCATAAAGCTGAGGACATATGATGTAAAAACTTTGTAAAAAAACTAAGCAAATAGCAGCTCACCATTTCAACTTTGCATTCCAGGTCCTTGTGAAGCCATGCTGTTGAGGCCATATTAGAGCAAATTTAAACCTCTGTATATGTGTTGCAAACCTCCTCTGTAGCTGTAGTGCCATGAAAAGCATTGCAGAACAGAAAGCTTGAACTTTGGTATACATGAATTTTTCAGTAATTTTCTGATCTATATGCTGGCAAACTAAAATCCCCACTCTCTAAAAGAAGTGGATTTTCTGCAGCTGCCAGGCTGGAATTTGAACTCTCACCTTCAGAATGCAGTGTCCACACAGGAGGGCTCTGGCTCTTGCACACTCCAAGAGAAACATGGTGTCCACACTTGGCAGGCAGGAACTGGTAGTCTCGTGCCAGTCCAAACTGGGAATGGGGGATACACACAATTACATTTGAGACCTGCAGAAGTTATTTTAGAGTTATCTCTTTTTCCCTATCTTTTTTTCTCTGAGCCCTTAATAAAAACATACAGCTTTGATGAACTGATGAATTTGTTCTTTAAGAAAAATGGTCACGGACCCTGTTGGAAGCTCTGCAAGAGCAAAGTCTGCACAAGGAGGTAAAAAATCAGAGTTTGATCGTGTTTTAGAGAGGGAGGAGAGTCAGAAGGACGAAAATATTTTGATCTCCCCAGGGTTTGGATTGAAGAGATGTGGGTGTCCAGAGGTGTGCAGGGGAGTTCTCTAAGCCTGTTTTGGGAGCTCATGGATTTTACAGGATTGACAGATCCCAAAGGTTGGCAGAGACCTTGGGGGGTCCTGAGTGCAGCCCCTTCCTAAAAGCAAGCACAATCAGCAGAGGCCAGGCCAGGCTGCTTAAGGCCTTGCTGTAGGAAGGAGAGTCCACAGCTTCTCCGGGCAAACTGCTTCCAGTTCTTATTCATCCTCAGAGGGAAAATTATTTTCTATTATACTCAGCACTAACCTCCCCTGTTTCAGTACATGACCACCGTCTCCTGTTCTTCTGTCCAGCCCCTCCGTAAGGATCCTAGCACTTCCTGCTCAGTAACCTCCTCATAGGTGTGGAAAGGAACTGTTTGGTCTCCTCCAAATCCTCTCCTTCAGGGTGAACAAACTTCTTCAGCTTTCCTTCATAGGACTAGTGCTTCAGCCCCCAAACATTGTGGTTCTCCAGCAGTCTTGCTCTGGTTTGGGGAGACCCCAAACTGGGCACAATATTCCATTACTGTTATTATTTCAGATCACATTTTGAAGAACTAATGAATTAAGTGTATTTTAAGAATTAAAAGAAGGTGAAAATCGACTTGGAAATAAAAAGTTTAAACCTGGATTTTATATGAATATGTTTCTTTTTGAAGATTAGATGTAAAGTTTGTCAGATTCATTCATTTCTTTCACTGAAAATAAAGATATATCTTTTCTACTGCAATGTAAGGCTGCTAAGACATACATGTTATTGCTGAGATTCTGGTCTTAAGAAAGATCATAACTTTCATGTAGCAATTGGTTGCTCGGTTATAAGAATATTGAGAAATTTCTTTTAAACCTTAGTGATGTTCATTTTAAGATGATGAAGTTAGGATACTTACAGATCAAATCCTATGGAGCCCAATAAAGAATGGAAAGAATCAATTACAATTACTTTATATTACAAAAGCAGCAGTGCTTTGGCTTTAATACAGCTGAAATGTAGAAGGTAAGATCTTTTACAGTCAGTGAAACCTCTGTGGAGCACAACACATAAAAATTAACTTTCTATGAACTGAAATTTAGTTCTAGAAAATAATATGATTTCTGAACAGTGTGTAATGAATCATCTCAGCATTATTCAAATACATTAATTTTGCTGCTGAGAGTTTTGAATAACCTGTGTAAAATGCACTCATTCTTAGCTATCCCCATTGCTTAAGTTGTTGCCCAGACTGTCATCATCTGGTATTTCAATCATTGCCACATCATCTACTTGGGCCTTGACTAAAGCACTCTTTCTATGACTATGTTAATTGAACCTGCTCAGATAATTTTCTCAGTTCCTCACTGTGGCAAAGGCCACCTCAGCATGAGGGCAGTGTTCATTAGAGCTGCAGTGCACACAAGGTGCTATACCTACAGTCAGTTCCCCTCTGCTAATTGAGGTACAGCTGCAGAGACAAAGGTCTACCATGTCCTACAGAACTCATCCCAGTACTTTTCCTTCTTCTGCTTCTTAACCTCTTGGAGCCCCTGACTTTTTTCTCTCTGACTGTAAAAATGTTCTGGGCTATGCAGACTCTGGTTTGGCTTCCAGGCCACTGACACCACACTTTGAGAGAGAGATGTCAGTCATCTTCAGTGCCAGCAGGACACCTGGCAGAAAGCCCTTTCATACTTTTATTTCAGACATTTCCAGAAGTGGAGCTGTGTAAGTGGGGAGGTCCTGGTATTACTGTTTGCAAAAAGGACTCCAAGGCTCTAGATGACTGTTGTAGAGACAAAGCTGCATAATTCTGGGTTTGTAGATATGAAACAGTAAAGGAGGTTAGTTCCTGGAGCTCTCACAAAAGCATAGGTAACACCTTTGTTTGATTTCCCCTTCTTGTAGTTTGATCTCTCTCTCCCTGGCATTAAGTCTTGGGAGGATCTCTAGGGTGCTGGGTGCTGGCACATTTCTCATTTCTCCATCAGAAAATGGCAAGCACATACTCTAAAGATAGAGCTAATGCAAAAAGTCTCTTTTTCAGCTGTCTAGAGTACACAGCATGGTACATTAAATTAGAGTGGATATAGAGACTACACATCTTGGAGAGTTCCAGTTGACAGTAAACACACTTGACTGAGATAAATTATGTCCTCAGTTACAAGTTTTATGGAAAAGTTTCACTGTTTAAGTAGACTGGGGAAAATAAAGACCATAAACCACATGTATACATGCCTTGTTTTGGCACTCTTTCCCTTAGCATCCACTCCAAACCCACTTGGATACCACTGACACTGAACTAGACTGACTTTGACTGACTGATTTCTTAGAACTGTGTTAATTAGCTGACAGGTCACATCTTTGCAATTCTTAGATTATGAAAACACTGAAAGGTCCTGGTTCTCTGCATAGCACAATGGAATCTCACACACTGTAACTTCACAATAACAGGTATAATAAATAAATATTTTGCATCAGAAAATATTTTATAAAATCATAAAATGGCTTGGATTGGAAGGAATTGTAAAGAACATTTAGTTCCGACCTTTCTGCCATGAGCAGGGACACCCCTTCCACTAGACAGGATTGCTCAGAGCTCCATCCAACCTGGCCTTGAGCATTTGCAGGAATGGGGCAGCCACAGCTTCTCTGGGCAATCTGTGCCAGTGTCTCACCACCCTCACAGTAAAAAAATTATTCCTAATAGCTAATATAGAACTCTCAGTTTGAACACATCTCCCCTTGTGTCACTACAGCCCCTTGTAAAAATTCTCTTTTCTTGTAGGCTCTCTTCAGGTACTGGAAGGCTGCAATTAGGTCACCCCAAAGCCTCCTCTTCCCCAGACTGAAAAATTTCAGTTCTCTCAGGCTTCCCTGAAAAAGTGCCCATCCCTCTAATCCTCTGGACTCACTCCAACAGGTCAATGTCTTTCCTGTGCTGGGGACCCCACAGCATTCCAGGTGGGTTCTCACGAGAGCAGAGTAGAGGGACAGAATTGCCTCTGTTGACCTGCTGCCCACACTGCTTTTGATGCAGCCCAGGACATGTTTGGCTTTCTGGGCTGCAAGAGCACACTGCTGTCTCACATCCAGCCTCTCATCTGCCAGCACCCCCAATTCCTTCTTGGCAGGGCTGCTCTTGTACTGGTACTGGGGGCTGCCCCAATCCAGGTGCAGCACCTTGCTCTCACCTCATGAGATCCCCATGTCCCCACTTCTTGAGCTAGTACAGCTCCCTCTGGAGGGATCCCATCCTTCAGATGTGTCAGCTGCATCACTCAGCTTGGTGACTTCTGCAAACTTGCTGAGGATGCACTCAATTCCTACTGTAACGTGACTTTAAAAAATCTTTGTGCTTTATACAAGTGATTAAACTGGTGTAGTGCTACTGCTATACACTGGAAAAATACAAAGAAGGGCAGCACAGGGATTACAGAAATATCTGAGAGCTTGGGAAATTCAGGACACAGTCTCATAGGCCCCTTTTGATTTCAGGCAAGTTATTTACCCTCTTTGTAAGTCAGTCTTCAGTATGGAAACTGATGATACTGATCCTGCTCTGCTCCAGAGGAATATTATACAACAAATGTAGTAAAAGATTCTGAGGTCTCAGGATGGTATGGCAAACACCATACAGTCAGATGTCATTTATCTGTGGTTAGATGTTCAGGCCATGGATGAAAAGCCAGCTTGGGTCTAGCACGATATATTGGCTTAGGCACAGTGCGACATGAATGCAGTTATGCTCTTTCTAAGGCCAGCTCTACTGTGGAAAGAGTACATCTGCTTTTGTGAGAACTTAGCTGGCTCCATCCCGAGGCAGCTCAGGTATTTCAGCACCAGAATTATTGGCACGGGTTTTGGGGGGAGGGGGCAAGAAGGAGGGGCAGAAGCACCCAGCACAGACCCAGCCTCGATCCTGGATCCAGCTGCGTTTATCAGCCCTGGCTTTGCCCCAGCTGTACCAGATCCACGCTGCCTCCCAGCTGCTGCACCTGCTGCACAGAGCTCCGGGTCCTGTGGGGCTCCTGAGGTCAGGAAAACGGGACGAGCACCACAAGGAAAGAGTCACGGTCGGTCCCCACCTGTAGTGCTGGGAACAGGCTGTGAGTGAGGAGCAGGGAAATTAATAGCACAGTGGATGTCATGAGGAATTAACAGACCTTCCTGTATCAAAACTAAATTCTCTTGGAATCTTTTGGCTTCCCCCTTGTTTCAGCCTTCCTTATCTGTACTTTTGGGATTCCCATTTTACTAGCTTTACAATACCTTTGCCAAGTGGAGATGTGGCTAGAAACCAGTACAAATCACTTACTGAAGTCACACTTGAGGACTTCTAGAGCCATTTGCCAACACAATGAAAGTGGTGTTTCAAGGAAGAGACTTCGAAACGTGT
>VXBR01004992.1:733723-753351 GCA_013400215.1 Cisticola juncidis | reverse complement strand
GCGGAGGTGGAGCTGGGAGCAGGAGGAGCGGCGTGGACGTGAGCTCCGATGGGAAGGGACCGCCGGGGACGAGAATGTCGAGCAGGAGGCGCACGGCCCCCAGCCCCCATGGTGTGTCCTCCGCGCGGGGCCGGGGTCTCGCTGGAGCTGACCCCACCGGAGGGGCCGTAGCGGGCGTGGGACGTCGCGGATGTCGCCGTCGCTCCTCGCCCAGAGGCTCACGGTGCCGGGGGATCGCTGTTAGCCCGCGCAGTTCGGAGTCGCGTGTCCATGGGTCGGACTTTGAGGCTGCTCTCTGTGGACGTTTCCGAGGCAGAAAAGCGGCTTCTCCCTTTCCATCCTCCGGCACCGCCGTGCCGCTCCCGCGGGGCTCGGAGCGCACCGCGCCTGGCCCAGCGCCCGGGGGATTCCTGGGCCGCCAGCTTTTCTGAAAACGCGCAAGATCCCTCTGAGGAAAAAGACGTAAACGGTGCGCTGGGGCTGCATCGGTTCCCTACACGCTGGTGTCGGGATGCCGAGCCTGGGAGCCGGAGCGGTGCGATGTGCCAGTACAGCTCCCGTGTGGACGGAGAGGTTACTGCAGCGCCTTCCGCCTGGCAGCCTGGCCGAGGCTTCGGCTTGCTTTGGTTGTGTGGGGGTTTTGTTGATTTGTTTTTGTTTTTGTGGTATTTTTTTTTTAATGGTATAGAGGTTCACTTTATTATAAAATGTTTCTGTTATCCACTTATTCTGAATTATTTTTCCATCCCTTCTCCTGTTATTTTGTCGGCCATGTATCCCCTTCACATTTCTAAGCTAGCTGAAAATCAGGTGGCTCAAACTGCTGAGAAATCTGTATTTCTAAAAGAATTGCACTTTTAGTGGTATCATTTAGAAGGGGAAAGGTCCCCAGCCGGGACCAACATCTCCAGTGCTAAGATGCTACAAATAGTGATAAAACGGTGAGAAGAAAATAGTTTGCACTGTGATGCATATATCACCTCGGAGTAGGTACAAATAAAACTGTAAGGCAGTTTGGTTTTGATGGTTTTTCAACAGATGGTTTCCAGAGTTTAATTTATGTGTGTGTGGCTAAAACGATAGCAGTCCTTTAAAGTGACCAGACTATCTGTGCTAACAAAGGGTATACTGTGTCTTTAATTAAATGTGGAACTACTTAGAGTGCTGGCTAGACAGCGGAGGGTGATAGTGGTATTTCTGCTTTACAACAGAGCTTAAGGGCTGCATTGTGGGAGCACTGAAATGAATAGGCATCTAACCCAACTTGTGTGAATTGTCCTCCTACAAAAACTTAAGCTGGTTTTAATTGATCTCATGTTCACTGATTGATCCTAGACCAATTGTTGTGCTTGTTGAACAGTTGGCTTTTGCAAAGGCGATTGATTTAAATTAGTTTTTAGTTTAGTTATTGGATAAATACGATCAGTATTGACAGTTGACTTACTGGCACTGTTTTGTGCTATCACCTAAGGGTTTTGTTTTGTGCTTTGAAGAATGCAGTCTTTTTCAGTTAATAAGTCTAAAGAAGTAAGCATAGCCAGTTCTAAGCACAGAAAGCACCAGCTAAGAATGTATTCAAATTATAATAGATATTTGCCATGACACATCTAGTCTGAAGTAATGCTTTCGTACAGGACCCAAAATTCCAATAATTTCACAATTTTTCCATATCCCATCTGCTAATAATCAGGCAGTCACTGTGGGGTACTGGCAGTTAAAATTTCTCTGGCATTCCGTTTTGTCTGTTACATGATCTCAGATGCTCCATAATATTGTTTTCTTAATGAAATACAATTTTTGGCGTAGAGTCTCCTGTGTGGTAGGAATCAATTGCATTCAGTCTGGAATTATGGGCAAAATATCATGTGTAGCTGATTTTTTTTTAGCAGTGAAATGTACAATAAGTTTTAAGTGTATATGCCTGTATTGGCGTTTGTTGGAGTCGTTGCTCATGTAGAATACTCGAGTAAAGAAGACTTAAGTAAATTTGGGGAGATGTTCCCAGAATTCCTCATTCACCATCTGCTTCCAACGCTTTCCCAAATCAAGGCTTGCAACATTGCAGTAGAAGCAGAATAATAAAATAGGGTTTAGAAAGTGGTTCTTACCTTGCATTGATTTTTGTTTTGTTAGTCAGTGTCACTTCATTAAAATTTTTTGTTAAATATGTAATAATCAAGAGGCTTCACTTATTCAGGGGCTGCTCCTAGTTACATTTTCAGCTCATTAGAATGTTGTTTTGCATAGTTGCTCAGAACAGAGCCTTACTTTCCTTAAAACACTCCACCAAATTTTTCCTCTGGAAGTCACTGCCCTGAGCAGGTAATTATGGCCTTTTTGCCTTTCCTGCAGAAGATATTTGGAAATCTATTTAAGGCTTACCTAGCTTAAAGCTCAGTGGTGTAATATCACAGCTGGTTTAGCCTAATCTTTCTTTTTCTTGTTGAATTGTATAGCTTGATTTTTCTCTTGTAAGCCTTCTTCAACGAAAATTTATGTCTCTTTTTTTGATTTCTCTTTAGCAGTCGGTGTAAGATGGGCATCTTCATGTCTTAGCATTTCACTGAATGGTGCATGAAAGGCCAGTGGTTTTTCTCTTTGAGATGTAATGGAAACAACTTTTCCAAAGAGTACCACAAGTCAAAATGGGGGTGCATAGAAATGAAGACTCTCAGGCTGGCTTATTGGGAGGTGTGATAGTATTCTGCAAGAGTTCTGACAGAAGAGAATATAGGGATAATTATAAACAGCCATCAGAAAACAGGTGCTAACAAAATTCCCCAAGGTACAAAAAGTCAATATGATAGCAGTGCCTGCATTGATGAGAAGACTCAGGACTCTACAGAAAGGTTTTCTACAGTTGGTAAGGCCAACACTGGAGTAATAAAAATGTGAATGGGACACATTCACATAGTTGAACCAGAAGTTGTTTATATCCAAGAACTCGAAACCCGTGGCTGTAAAATACTTGTATTTCCATTTAGTTCCTGTTCATGGAGTGTCATGAGGGCTAAGGTGACTACTTCTCCTAGGTACTTACACTCTGTGTTAGAGGTACATGAAGGTGGAATACCTATGGCAATGAGTGAATAATGAGTGACAGTGGTGGTGGTAAAATAGCCACAGGTGGAAACAGGAGGAATACCTGGGGCAGGAAATTTCCCAAGGGTTTCTCAGACTTCAATACAGCTTTGTGCATAGTGGTTATTGAAGAATATGCATAAATGGAGGGGCACAGTCACTGGGTTCAAAATTACGACAATTAAATCTTTATCATTATAGTGTAAGATGGGAATCTTGACCACAAACCTGTTACAGGAAGCTGTTACATGGATTTTCAACTAGAAGAAAAACCTGCCTGGATATTTGGGATTGTGATTTAGCTTTCCTCACTAGCTACTTACCTGGGATAATCTTGGAACCTGTCTCAGCTAGGTTGTATGGTCAGGCTTTGGGAAAGATAAATGATTTGAGCATTAGGGAAAAAGAAACTATGTTGGAAATGCTTGACTGAAATAAATACCGCATCTACTTTTACAAAGGCTATACTAGCTCCTAAAGAGTAATTTATCTCAAAAAAAAGTCATACTACATGACTTTTAATTGTCTAGCATTAACCAAATATTCTAGCTATTGTTAGCTATTCTGTCCTCCTCTCTTTGAGGTTGAAACATGTTTTATGATTGAAGGATGGTTAACTTTTTATCTGTGGGTTAAGAATTAAAATCCTATGTGGAATATGTACTTTGAGATACTTTTTTCCCTCAGGTGTGACATTAAGCAGTTGTAACAAACCTGTAAAAGACCTGAGATGTGCTAACACATGTGGTAATTTTTCAGACACTCATGATCAGGAGAAATGCTTTTGAGTGTAGCTTCTGTCCCTCAGACCTGTGCTTAGGATACTGTGCTACTAATCATTCTTCATGCATACATCATTACTACAGCAGTTAGAATATTCTAACGCTGTGACCATTGAAAAGTTAAAATTTTTAAACCTTTGGCTATTTACACTTATTACTGGGTGCATCTGAGGAAGTTTCTTAAACTGTCATAAATCAAAATTTCTGTGTGACTGACTGACTACTGAACTAGCTAATGCTGCAGTGGTACTGTGGATAAGCAATGCTCAAAGGGTATGTGAAGATTTGCAGGAGAATGCTCAAAACAGCAAGAGCAGGATTCACTGTCAAAACAGACATCTAAGTTTAGGTTTTTGATTCAGCTTCCCAAAGTTGGTTTGTAATGTTGCTTATAGTATTTTAAAGATCTCCTTCTGGCCTTGGTATGTATGTGACTCTCTTCAGCAACCAGAGGCTGGGCAGGGTAACTTGGGGCAGGTCTTCTGCATCTGACACCTTTGGGTGTCCCAAGACCTGTTACTGGGGAAGCCAGTAATGGGGAGCATGTTCTGGCCCAGTGTTGGTGTGTGCTTTAGGAACCTTTCCTTTAGGTTCCATTATAGGTCACTTGAGGTTAGGATGCTGGGCTAGATGGGTGTGCCTGATCAGACCCTGAAGTCTGTGTACATGCTTTTGTGTTAAAACCTGCTGAAGGATTTGCACTGTGATGAAGAGCTTAGATTTATATGCTTGATAAACTTAACTGTCTCTTTTCCCCTTTTGGAGGATGGAGGGCATACACATTTTCTAAGGCTTGGCTGAAGACTCTCACTAAAGCAGCTCAAAATGCATGACAGGTACTGAAAGTGAGTTTTTACACTAATATAGGGACATTATTGTGATAACAGCAAGAATGCAGTTTCTCAGTTCAATGTGTCATCTACAATATACAAGCCTGCATAATGACTACACTAAAGTATGATAGCGTGGTGTTGTTTACATAAGCTGCCTTTAAAAATATGGTAAATATAAAATTATTTAAAAGGTAGAAAGTGGGAGAGGTGCTTGCTATCAAAATATAAAGAATAATGAAATAAACAATGGGCTGTTTTTTTGTTGTATTTTTTTCTTTCTCTTGCTCTCTCTCCTAAGACTCTGACTATCCCATGGAGGTCTGCATTTCGTTTCTGATCATCTTGCCATTTTTTAATACCAAAAACTTTAGCTAACCAGAGGGACTGTCGAGTCTAACCTGCAGATCATCACAGGCTGAAAGCATTGCCCAGCTTTACTGTACCTCCAGCTTGAACGTTTATAGCTCACCATAACATCCTTTCCAAAAGTGCTTGATTTTGGATTCTGGAGTGGGATTCATGTGACTACAGGGAGCTGTCTGGAACATGAAGGTCTACATTTTCTTTTATAATTGATATAATGCTAATTGGTGCATGAAAGTGATGGTACAATTTCACTCGTCCTACGGTAGGTGCCTGCCTTTGATCAGATAAAGCATACTCCTAACTAAATAAATAGAAGATAAAATTACTTGATTACCTCTACCTGTAATTGAAGTGTAGTTCAGCTGTACATGTCTTCAGTGTTAGCCCCTGAACTAAACTGGAATCAGCCCCCAATGAGAAGGGATCCACCACCTATATTAAAATTAAATGTTGGTGCAGCTCCTAACTTTAACAGATATAGTTCTTGAAAGTTCTAGTATCTCCTGTATTAGAGATTGATTTAGCTTCAGGTATTTTTTCAATAAATTTAATTCTTCAAGCATGCTCTTTCTTTTCACCTTAGAGTTTTGTTCAGGCACAGTTGGAGCTCCTTCTGTATTTGTCTAAGCTCCAAGTATTTGCTAATCCTTTTCTGAGTGAAAAGCATGGCTTCATATGTGTTGGCTGTTGATAATGCACAAATGTAACAGCTTGATCCTTTCATCATGGACTGCTTTAGACACTGAAATTAGGTGCTGCCATGGTTTGTATGCTCATTGTATTTGTAGGATGTGTTTAGCAGATGTACTGCTTTGGTGTCAGTGTGGTGCTGCAAAGTAATTTGGTGCAAGAGGAGTAAATCTATCACTTTTTGGGATGGTACCGGTGGGTTTAAACCTGCTCCCAAGTACTTTTTAGTGTAGAAGATGGAATAGCCTTTGTGTCACTTTTTGATACTTGGCTTCTAACTAATACATGTTGGGCAGTGAGGTGTGGAAGTGTCAGCTGGATCTTGCTTGTGAGCAGCATTAGGCAGGTGCAGAGCTCTCGTTCCTGCCTGCACGGTGGCTTTGTCCTGGCAGTTCCATCCTTACAGACCACTTACCCATCAGATTGAGTGTTACACTCCTTGAGCTTTGCATATCTGTGGGCAGTAAGGTCATTGGTAAGTCTGACTTGAATTCTAGCTGTCACTTTATTCTCTCAATATTTGGCTCCTGTCCATTTTCACTAACACTTTCAAAACTCTGAGGAGAAATGAAGTTGAAAGGGATCAGGGTGCTGTTCTCTGCAGCATCTGCCCCAGAAAGGCAGATGGTAATGCAACACAGTGTCAGGCACAGGAGAGGCAGGAGTGAAAGCATGTTTGCCAACACTCTAATGTCACCTTTCCAATGAAGTTTCTGCAGTGGAGGGGGTGGGTGGGATAGAGGAATTACAAGAAATTAGTATTTATACATAATACTATTTCAAAATACCTGATTGGTGTAAAACCCTGTTCTGAACATGGAATGGACATAAGTGTAACTCCTGTGAAATTATGGAATATAATATTTTCCTCTAAGCCTCAGAGGATTTTAAAGTTTAGTTGGGTGTCTTTACTTTGGGATTTCTGTCTTGGCACTTTGATTTCAAACAGCTACGCAGATCTCTGACCTTTGTCTGTCAAACTGTGGTCCATGGAGCAGCTGCTGGCATCTTCTGGATGTGTAGAGAACACACTCTCATGCTTGTGTTTCTACCTCAAAACCCTTGTATGAAACACTTCAGTGAACTTAGATAGCTCTGCTTTAATCTTATCCTATTTTGATGGAAGTGCTTGTTACTTAAACTCAAATTTAAGCTTAAAATTTCTTTTTAGGGGACAGCATATGAAAGATTGGCAGTTAAATTTTCTGAATTTTTCTCTTGTGGACTTGAATGTGCAAACTGTGAAATGCAAAAGCATATTTAAAAAGGAATAGAATTATAGCATGGGGAAGAGATTAATTTTTACAGGAAAACAGAGAAGCAATTAGTATTTGAAGTACCTTGATTATGTGATCAATGCGTGATTTCTAAGATCCCATCTGTTAAGATCTGGTGAGAAGTACAAAAACCTTTAATTTTCTTTGTTTCAGTAAATAATCTGTTATGTATTTCTGTCTGAAATACAAATTTCAGTAGAGCCAAGTACTTGATGTAGCTCTAAGGTTTTGTCCCTTTATGAGGAAATGTTGTCTCCTTCCTTTTTTGTTGTTTTTGTGGAATGGTGGTAAGACTGTAACTAGGGAAATGTAAGCAATTACAGGTCACAGAGAATATTTAGAAGAGGTGAGCAGTTCTGTAATTTTGTTTCAAACCCCTCCCCCACACTTTCAGTGGAAATCTATGTGTTATCCAAAATATCGAGAAAGTACTTCTACTGTGATTTTCTGTTTGTAAAAATATTTTTTCTCTTTAAGATTTAAATCTAAAAACAATCAAAAGCATATGGTTTAAGGACTGAGTCAATTTACCTTTGTCTATATTTTTTGTGACAATTGTAAAGATTTTCTCCATCTTGATGAAAATCAGACCCAAACATAGCTGTAGTGAGATGGAGGAAGGGACATGGAAGATAAGTAATGTTTGTGATGTTGGCTTTTGGGTTGGTGTTTTTTTTAATCAATGGACAGTTTCATGAGCACTAACTCCAGAGTAGACCATGTGCAGCAATGAAGACAGTGTTTATGTCTTTTTATCTTGGGAGATACTTGTACTGCTTCTACACTGCAAGGGGAGAAGTGTATTTGTGTTAGAGAATTGCAGTGCTGCCATGAAACGCAAACTTCCTGATCCAAGCACATTATTTTCTTTTTTGAGTTGAAATGCTGGCTGGAATATGTTGCACACACACACACATACACTCTGCAGTCATGTATGGTCGTCTCAGCCGTATGGTGGCCACCTTTGGAATACCAAAAACCCCCAGGGCAGCCACATCAGACACAGGGCTGCTGTGCATGCACAGATCGATCTGCACGTGCAAAGCAGTGCTGACAACACCCACCACGTCCATGCTGAAGCTTTATGGGCAAGATGGAAACAACTGGAACAGCAGTCGTGCTTGGTAAACATCGGTGTTACTGATCCGCTCCTCTTTCTGGAATTACTCATATTTTGGTAGACACCGTATGTTCTTATTATAAACCTTCCAACCTACACAATGCCTCCACTGCTGAGCATGTGGCTGTGGCTCTTTTGAATGGGCACTGAAGCTCCATCACCTTTTGCTTTGTCTATATTGAGATGGGTCCCAGCTGAGGTGAGGCCCTGTGGTGCTGGCCCTGCTGAGGTGACAGTCTCTGCACTAAGGTCACCAGAGCAGAAGTCAGAAATCTGTCCTGGGTTCCCTTCCCATAGCAGACAGGTTCTTTGGCCCTTCATGCCAGCTACCTCGGTTTGCCCCTCGGTTTGCACCGATACTGTGAGGGGCATGGGTTCAGTCTGGGCTCAGCAGGAGTAACCTGGCACAGTCACTGCCATGCACACAAGGTGCATTTGGTTGTGGTCACAGACAACACAGCAGCTGCTGGTTTTAGTTTGCTTCGAGCTTTTAGCAGTTATTGTGAAATACTTACAACTAGCCTCTCATCTGAGATGTTTCAGTCTTGCATCAAACCTAAACCAAAGTGCATTTCAGTGAGGGTTTGCTTATTTATCTGTCTGCATCAGGTTACATGTTTTACTTTCACCAGGAGCACTCTCAGGAGGGGGTTTTACCTCTAAATTTGGTTTCCTGTCTTCTCCAAAATGGTCAGCTTTCTCTCCCCTGCTTTGTTGAGTGTAAGGAAAGCTGACACTCAGAGGGACATCTGAGGCAAGGCACCTTTTGGAGTAGGGTAGCTGTGTGCCTTTGCTGTTATGATCTACCCCCGTGGCAGCAGGACACTTCTTCAACTTAAGTTCCTTGCCTGGGAGATGCAAAATACGCTGTACATCTGTCTTGTTCTTTTTAAAGTTGTTTGGCAAATATTGATTGTACATGGGTACAATTATTGTTATACAAGTTTGGTTTTACCTGACATGGTTCAGTGTTGGGAATTCTGCCTCCCTGGTAAGAGGGTGCCTTCAGGATGTCAGAGGATTGCCTTCATTGTTGGTCTTTCTACCTGTCAAGCTTGTGATTCATGTATGTATACATCAATGAAAATGGTAACAGAAAATAAATTCCTCTTTTCTGTAAATGCTAAGCAGCTTTCCAGTGTGAAATGCTAATATTATGGCAGTAGGGATGTAAATAATGTCAGCATCTAATTGAAGTGGTGCTTCTAGTCAGGTGCTTTGGCTTCTGACTGTTTCTTACAGCACTGTTGCAATATGCTGGAGTGCAGCATCTTTGCTGATGCTGAGATGACACTGGGTCATGGTTTTTCTTTTTAGCTATAATGAAACTGCAGAATTACAAATAGTTATCATACTTCTTTTATTAGTCACAGAGTTTGCTGAATTTTGCCTGTGCCCTTTAAAGTTGTTTTGGAATTCAGTTTTAGGAAATGCTTATGGCTGTAGTTAGGTATTCAAAGGATTCTCCAATATTTTTTGTAGTGTTTAAAGTAACTTTTTTTTTTTTTTTTCTGTAAAGCTTACTTTGGCTCCACTTTACTCTTCTTTTTTTTTTTTTTTTTTTTTTTTTTTTTTTTTTTTTTTTTTTTTTTTGTTTTTTTTTTTTTTATTTTTTTTTTTTTTTTTTTTTTAAATTTTTTTTTTTTCCCCTTTTTTTTTTTTTTTTTTTTTTTTTTTTTTTTTTTTTTTTTTTTTTTTTTTTTTTTGGTGGGTTTTTTTGGTAGCATAGATTCTTATAGGAGTAGGAAACTATGACCTTTGATGTAAAATCTGTGGTGTGAAACTGAAAAGCAAATCTGCAAAATCCTTTTTTGGGGTAAACAGAACTTGTAGACCACCTAGTCTAGTGCTGTACAGATGTGGAGTAGTAAAATGATATACAGTTCTTTTGAAGGATTCAGGTTTTGAAGGATTCAGGTAAACAAACCTGACACATGGAGAGGAAGAAGAGGCATAGAATAACCTTTTTATTAGAGGACAAAGCTGTCCTGTAGTTTTGATTCTCAGATTTGTCCATATTCACTGGATTATGTAGCCCCTTTGTGCTGACAGCCTGTACTTGCACAAGAAAAGTATTTCCTCCATTTCAGATTAGTGTTCAGCTTCATCTGTATCTCTTTGAGCAAGAAAGACCATTTTTCTGTCATCATTCTGCATTTGGGCAGTACATGCTCTATCCATTTCTTTTGCATGATCTCTGCAACCCAAGACAGGGACTTGTGTATTGTGTTAAAGGTTAATCTAGTTTTGCTCAGCTTTGAGTACAAGAAGAGGATGATACTATATGTTCTGCTAAAAAGTCTTGTTATTTGCATCTTATGCCAGCAGTATTCTGGAAAATACTCCCAGTCCAAGGGACATCAACAAGCTGGAGAAATCAGGAGAAACCTCACAAAATTCAAGAGGAAGTGCCCAGCTCTGCAGCTGGGAAAGAACCACCCCACACATCACTGTAAGCTGGGAGACAATCAGCAGGAAAGCAGCCTGGCAGAAGAGGCCCTGGGGCATGGTGGATGCTGTGGTGGAGCCAGCAATGCTCCCTGCTGCAAGGAGGGCTCCTGGTGCTCTGAACTGTGATCACTCCCCTTTAGGCAGCAGTGGTGAGACACAGCTGGATGCTGTGGCCTCCTCTGGGCTCCTCAGTACTGAGAGAGTTCAGCAATAGCACTGCAAAGATGCTTCAGGGACTGGAGCATCTCTCCTGCGAGGAAGGGTTGAGAGAGCTGGGTCTCTCCAGCCCAGAGAAGGCACAGAGGGGTTCTCATCTCTGTAGCTGAAAGGGAGGGCCAGGCTCCTGCCTGGTGGTCAGTAACAGAGCAAGAAACAATGAGCACAAACAGAAACACAGGAGAGACCCTCTGAACATCAGGAAGGAGTATTTTACAGTGCAGTGACTGAGGACTGGCAGGTGTTGTCCAGAGAGGTGGAGGCTCTGTCCTTGGAGATACTCAATAGTCCTCCACATTTGGTCCTGGGAAGCTGCATTTGTCTCGCCCTACTTGAGAAGGATAATTGGACCAAGTGGTTCCTTTCACCTCCAGAAGTTCCTTCCAACTTCAGCCATTCTGTGAATGACAGTTTGGAAATGTATTGGGTACCTGGCTTGAGCCTGTTTTTTTTTAATGGCCAGCTGTGGAGAGGAAACAGTCCATTCCCTTTGGAATACTTAGGATAAGTGACAGAATCATGGGCAGTTGCAATCCTCTTAATGTTGTTGGAGTACTAAAATCAGCTCAGAGAAGCTTCTTGGTATTTAACAGTAGCACTGGTTGTCATAAAAATAATATTCTAAAAATAAAATCCTATTTTTATGCCATGCTAAATTTATGTTATGCTAAAATGTCATGCTAATTTTGCATCCCATGAGTTCCTTTCTCCCCCATCTTTCTTCTCTCAAATATTTACAGATACCAAAGAGTGCACTGTGAATGTAATAATTAAGATACTAGACCTAACTCTGGTCTCCCTCATTTTGTTTTAAATTTGGAGGTGATGTCAATCTGTCTCAGGCATTGTGGATATTCCTGAGATGGTGCTTGCTCTGGGATATTGTCGTCAATTTTCTGATGCTATACTTGAGAACTCTTAAATTACTGTAACTCTTTATTCAGACTCCTGGAAAAAGCCTTGCTGCTTTCAAATTTAATTTCAGTTATTGTAATTACCAGTGGCATCAATATATAGGGGTTTATTTCAACTTTGGAAGAGGGCTTTTCTCCAGTAGCTTTCCAAGCAGATGCTAAGTGAAACTACTGCAATATTGAGCCCGATGTAACATGAGGCTCATTGGGTAAAATAACATTAGTCTGTGCTACTTAAACACGCTCTGGAAGGCTTAAGGAGCAAAGGAAGGAAAATATTTGAAGAGATCAGATGGATGTGGTAGAATACGTGTAATGTCACCTGAGCAGAACTAGAATTTGCCAAAGCTTGACCTGAATGAAGACCTCCATTTAGGGCTTGTGGTCCTACCAGATCAACTACATTTGTTTTTCTGTGCACAGTTCTTCACCAGCAGTCATAGAGTGAAAGAGTCCAGTGATGTACTTGGCTTCTGTGTCTCAGCTGTAGTAAGTTTTAAAAAAAAATCTCAGTTTAACATTCCTTCTCCTTATTAGCTGCAGCTGGCTTTTTCTAATTACTAAAGTCAACATTTTTTTCATCTGTGTTCTGTTGCTTTTATCTGTGCTGCGAGCCCAGTGTGTACACTCCAGCTGATAAGCAGCTACACGTGTAGTTCCTATCCATAGATGTGGACAGCAGAAAAAAATACATGCACTGACACTTCAGATTCCCAGAGGAGACCCAGTGGAGTAGTTAGTAGCAATGGTATTTCATCCACCATGATATTTGCTTTCTGATTAGGTGGTGTTAGCAAATCCAGTGACCTTTTTCTTAATAACATGATAACTGGGATTGTGTCTTTGAAAACCATGTGTTCTTCTGTTTCATGGTAGTGTCTTAGAGTGCTCAGGATGCTTTTCCATGTACCTCTCTGAAGTGATGGGTGTCTCTTAGAGGTGTAGAAATAGAGTCCCAGGGTTACAAAATGAAGGAAGATAATGACAACTGAGGATGCTCTGATTTTTCAGATGCCTCTGAAAAAACAAGTCACAAGTTATCTCTTTTTACTCATGTGTGCTACAGAACTGGGATAGAGGTTGAAGAAAATTAAATGTCTGATGGTGCCAGCATCATGCAACTAGACAGATGTTCACCACAGCAGGCCCCTGTAGCTATTCCTGCTAAATCTGAGGTTTGACTATTGAATGGTAAAGTAGGTAATACTTTTACACAGTAATAAAAAAAATACAAATTTCCTATTAAGATTATATGTTTTATAGAGGAGTTACCTTATCTCATGCTTCTAGATACAGATTTGAGTATCACAGTCTGGGAATATTCTTAACTGGGAGATGAATTTACCTTTACCAACAAGAGGTTTCTGATACCTTCCTCTAAAGCATTGACTGCTGCTGCAGTGAGTAATGCTTTTGCTCATTATAAAAATTTCCATGTAAAATTTCTGCTGCAAAATTTCTTTTTCTACACAAATTGCTAACTGAGTCTGTATTTTTGGGCTTCAGCATAGCATGTGCCATTTTGGGCTTGATCTTAAAAATACCTTAAGTTATAGTTAAGTTTGGTGGATATGTAATGAAAAAAAAAGCACACAATGAAAAGCAACGCTGTGGAGGAATAGTGTGTCTCTCAAGAGACTTATATTACAATGATTTAATGTCAGAACTATTTAGAATTAACCTTCTTTTGCATTTACATCTCATACCACTAAATTCTGAAATTGTGATTAAGATTTAACCTTTTTTTTTTAGCCACAAACATAGTTATCACTGCTTGTTATTGTGTTTGTTTCTTGTTTTTGTCATTAATTCTTAGTTTGTAACAGAAACACTGTCCTTGTAGTAATCATGTAGAGATCCCCATGATATTCTAGTGTGTGAAATAATGTTTCTTTTGTTTGAGTATATTTAGCTAAGAAGAAATCTGATTAGTTGAATGCTCTTGATAATATTCAAATACATCCTAGAGCTTTGCATTTGGTGTTTGATGTTCCATTTTACAGCTTTACTTAAATGCTCTGCAGGGATTGTGGTTTAGTGGTGAGAGCATGAAATTTGAATCCAAGGTGCCTGGTTCTCTTACCAACAGAGCTGGTCAGTATGTTTAAAACCAGATTCTTCTCCCCCACCACCCCATAACAGATTTTTGCATGTGTGTCTACAAGTTCTTTTTTTTTCTCCCTCTGTTTTTCTTAAATAAATATTGAGGAGCTTAAGCAGGCACTGCAAGTCTGTCTTTCCCTTCTGTGCCTCAGTACTTCTGGTGTAGAGGGTAGTGTTAAAACACACATCACAGTGTAATTTAAATTATATCAGTGATATGCCTGGCTAACAGGTCCTGGAGTGTTAATCTCTAGGCATTTATATGGTTATTATGAAGGATAATAAGCACATAAATAAGTTTCCTGCCCCCAAGTTTATTGACTGAGCATAGACCAGCATGTAGAACATTGCATTCATGACAATGATTTAGGAACTTCAGAAACTGCTGGCTCTTCTGATGTGAAGACTTTTGTTCTGTCAGTGTCTATCAGAACTGAGACAGCAAAATCTGTTTGACTCTGCATCAGTGCTCTGCAGGGTGCAGAAACTACTACTGCCTGTTTTCTTTACTAGGTAAGTGTCTGAAAATATTTAAATGGGACTTAATCCTGACATTTAAACTTTCATATACAAGGGATGTAGCTCTTCAATTTCAGGCAGGTCTTTCCAATAGTCTGACTTAATTGTTACGTGAAGAATTTATGTATTTGCAAAAAAACCCCACCCCAAATTATGTGTTATTCCCTTCCAAACTGAGGTAACTGTGTTATCAGATACCTCAGAACTGGGAAATGAAGATGTCTCAAAGACTCTCACAGTCAGAGTTACTAAGCCTAGCACCTTATTAAATTTACCTTATCTGAAAGTGGAAACGTAGCTTTTAAAATTTTTAGGCATTTTCAAAATTGAGGAATGTGTATTTCTTGTATTAAGCATATAAGAAAAGGAGATTCTATTTTTGTCTTTGCCTCTTCAGAGCTTCCACTATCTTTTCTTTAATTCTCCAGTCTCTCATTATTCACATTGCAAATATAATCTGTGTAATGTCAGCCAAGTAGCTTTTAGTTTTTTAGAAACATATGGTCTGTCTGTTTTTAAGACTGTATTTGCATTTCCATGAAATCAGGAAAAAAGATCAATAGGCCCTTGCCAAATACTAATTTGTGCTTGACATGTACTGAATGGTAAGCACTCAGAGTACACAGGTAAATATAACACATTTTTATTTTCTTTATGAGGGAATTCTCATTTGAATTTAAAAAAGCCCTGTAGTCATTAAGTGTCATTTTTCAGGATGATACCCAACCTGCTGTGATTTAAGTGGATCTGAAATACAGAAGCTAATATATTTAATTTCATTTTTAATAGTATTCCTGCAGGATGTGGAGATAGCTATATGTATCTGAAAAGCAGATATACTCCATCTGTTCTAGTTCAAGATTTCTAAGTCTGGTCCATCATGTTTGAAGTCTCAGACTCTGATGCCTGGGGTTGACAACAGGGAGGATGACAGAAGATTTGGAGGAGGATTTGAATGTGGCGAGTACAAGCAGGATGTAAAGCTCAGTGATATTGGATTGAATTAAAGTGATGTCCTGCAGCAACGTGTTGGTTTGTATAGTGTGGAAACAGTCAGTTTGAGTTGTCTTTTTAATGTATCTTTTTCTAAATCAGATACTTTCATATTTTCAGAGTTCTAATTTTTCAATCTACTGTTTCTCCATTATGGTTAAAGACAACTATTTTGCTCTTCTACCTTCCCCTTTCTAGTTAAATTGTTTTGCTGCTCCTCTTCTCAGCCATGTGCAGCTATGGTAGCATAAACAGTGTTTATTCTTCCTTCACTGTTTGTCTATAAACTCTTTTATTTGCCTGCAAACCCAGCATTTTCTCAGAGCATATTGCTCTCAGAGCATATATGCATAAGTATATTTATTTGAAATACCACCTTCTTGTCTCCCAACACCCAAAAAACCTGTCCTTATTGAAAGTGGTTTCATTGGTTCATTTTTGTCTTGGAAGATAACTTTGTAGGAATTTTTGAAGTTTCTTAAATTTAGTAATTTAAGAGTCCTATGGTTTATGATTTCACAATGATTATGTTCAGTTTTGCTAAATGTTTAGAGCAGAATAACTGCAGTGATAAGGGTCTCTCTCAGGTGCACAGATGATGTATATTCATTTCCTGATTCTCAACATATGTGATCTTGGTGAAGTTGTTCAAAAAACATCCTATATCCACCTTTCTTTTTCTGGAAGATGGGACATTTGCTCCTTGCATAGTCTTGCAGCAGCTCTACAGTGGTGAAGGCTCTACATCTGAGAAATAAATCAGTTTCTGTTGTCTAGTATTTTGGTTTTGCTTGCATTCTGCTGCATGCTTTTTTTTGTTTGTTTGCATGTTTATAACTTGGAAGATCTGTTCCTTAGCATTACATATTTTCTTATTTTAGTACCTTTATCTGGAATGTTCTTTGGCAGATTTCTTCCTAGAAGCAACAGGATGGTCAGAATCTCATGCTTGGACTTTAGATCATAGTATTTCAGTTTGCTTAAACTGCTTTGCAAGTTCCTTAGGGCAAAGATATTCTGGCCCTGTGAGATGAATTGCTCATCTTATGCTGACCTGGGTGGAATGAGAATATCACCATTGGTTTAGAAGTGTCAGATGAAATGTAACAGTTGGATGTGTTTGTGAAGAAGCTTTACTTGTCCTGTGCCTTTTCTGGGTCCTGGTGGGATTGTTCTCCTTTGCTTATTTTCCCAGTAGTTTTCATGTCTTACATAGATTATAATGAGTCCTTAGGTGCCATAGATGTAGCTGAAGTGAGCTGGAAAACAGGCTATTTCCAGTGCAGAGCCAAGCTTGTTACTAATGCTCAATAAAAATAAGAGAATGGGATTTCCTTCAAGTTTCTGAATTTTATTTACTCAGCTTAGTCTTAGCATGTAAAATCTTATGGGCATGAATGAGATTAAGTAACACACGCTCTAGTTAGCATTGTTTCAGACTTGGCAATAAACAAACTTTGCTCTTTTCAGCCTCTCAGTAGATAAATGCTTCATATTTTATTAGAACAATTTGGCTCCTGACATGAATTGTAAGCCTGTTAAGCCTGTAATATAGTGATTAAAATTGGAAAAATACAGGATGCAAATATGTTCTTCATTATGCACTTTAATGCCAACCAGATATGTAGTGTGCAGTCTAGAACATAATAGTTGAAGTGTACTAAGCAACTAGCAAATTGTTGACAAGGCTCATCTGCTATTGGTTTGTGTCGGGGTTAAGAGCAAAAGACCTTAAGAAATTTCAACTGTTTGACATTATATGTTGATATCTGTTGCATCTGGCTGGACACAGCTTAAATAGACAGGGCCATCACCTTTATTACCTTCAGCTCAGTATTCTTCATTGAAGCAAGAAACAGGGCAAACTAAAGAATATGTGAAGAATTTATCAGTAAATCTTACAGAAGAAAAAGACTCCTCGGTTATGAGAGTAGCTACTTTTTTTTAATATGTGTAATAATAATAAATAGTCATTCTAGTCTGTGAAGCAGTAAATCCAAGCTGTTGTATTTTACCTACCAAGATCTTTTAATACGTGGCTGGTTTTCCTTCCCAAATTTAATCTGAGAGTTGCACAGATCACTTAAAAGGTGAGAAAGAATGAATTCCTAATGATACCATTGCATCTACTATGAGGAGTTTGGAAGTGACAGTAATGTTGCCAATAAATGAGTTGCTCAGTGGGGAAGATGAGCCTCTGAACACTGTTTCCACACTGGATCGTGTGTATCTTATCTGTGGGGAGCATGCACATGGAAAGGAAGCTTGAAAGCATTTTGAATACAGCTTTAATTTTCCTATGCACTGTTTTTCCTTTGGATTTTCAAGATATTATACTTCTGCTTGATATTTGTGAAAGACAGAATATTGATCAAGAGTCCTTATTACGTAATGCAATCATAAGGTCATTCACCTTGGACAGGACCTCTAAGATCAGTGAGTCAAGCTGTTAACCCAGCACTGCCATTAAACTGTGCCCTCAAACACCCCATCTGCATGTTTTCTAAATCCCTGCAGGGATGGGGACTCAAAGGCCTCCCTGGGCAGACAGTACCAATTCTCCCTTACCATGGCTACAAAAAATATGGAAGTTATCATCGGTGGTTCTTCCATTTCTGTTGCTGAACTCAGCAATGCATTTCTGCACTTGTTTGGATTTCCTTGTGTGAGCCACTGTCCAGCAGCTCCCCAGCCTTTTTCCATCTCATGGCCTCACCAGGGAGAGCTTGGAAACATGGCCAACATGGACCAACCTTAACAAAATTTTCACTTGATGCCAGGGACAGCTTAGACCCCTTTTTAGATCCTCTTTGCCAGATTAAATCAATTCAAGCCTCCCACATAGTGCACAAAATGTGTGGGTTGGACTTGCACTTCACAGCTGCTTTCAGGAGATGTTCACTCCTCCAGAAACCCTCCTCTATTAAAAACTGTCCCTCAGCACTGTGCACCTGGACAGGCTCTGCCTCTGGCACAGGACAGGAGGCAGAAAGGGCTCAGCTCAGCCCCTGCCTGCTCTGCAACACTGCAGAAGCCTTAAGCTCCTTGCTGGGCCCATCTCTCTACCAGGTGCCCCAGGAGCAGACCATCCACTCATGGAACTGCTTGCGGTGGTGATTTGTGATGTTTCAAAGGTTTTTGAAGTCCATAAATGGACCTGCTGTCCTGAAATAGGTGCTTTCACCCAGGGTACATCAAACCCACTGTGTGCCATAGAGGTTTGTATTGTTTATACTGAAAGCCATCATGGTTTTTTATAAAACTTCCTTTTCTGCTCGGTGGAGTTTGTCCTGGAGATATTTCTGTGTGTTGGTTTCCAAGCCAGACAGATTTCTAGTACACTCGCAGAAGTGACAGAATAGTCCTTTTATAAAGGGAGGAGACATTATATTGACATTACCAAATTAAAGATAAATTAATTACTGATTAATAATGCAGCAAAATGAGTGTATTGCTTTGGAGTGCTGCTATATTATTTCCTTTCTCTTACAAGACAGCATAGCAGAAATTTCAGGTCTTCACTGCACAGCTTTTGTAAGAATTAGATGAGTTCCATGGCACTGGCCATTGAGCAGTAAGAGACAGTGAATCTGTGCCCTTACTTTGTCCCTTTCTTAATCCTTAGACCTCTCCTTTAGGACCAAAACCACTATGTTTCCACAGCACAGTATGTGGAAAAAGTGAAGGAATAGGTATATTTGGTGGACAAAAGCAAAAAGGTGCTTTCTATTGGTGGTTGAGGTTTGGCAGAGAAATAGGAAAAAAACCCCACCCTTTTTTGTGAAAAGCAGATGACTATCATAGAAAGTATCATTCAGTGAAAAGAAAAAAAAAAATACCAAACAAGATGTCAATCTAGAAGCTTACAAGCCCCAGAAAACAGTGCTAAATTCATTGGTGTGGGATTTTGGGGTGCATTTTTTTATTGGATCTGATAAAGTATGCTGTGAACAATTTGGAATGAGACTTCATAGAACCATATTAACAGCCTGCACACAGATTCAGAAAACATTCCTGTATTTGAAGTGGTTTAGCAAAATTAATTTATCCATTAAATCAAGAATTGTGTTTAGGCTGCAGGACCTGCTGGTCCCCATAATGTGCACTGGGCTCCTACCAGTCATGTGTACACTGCCTAATTGCTTTCAGCTGTGTTGTAACAAATAATTGGAAACTGAATATCCACCAGCAGCCCTACCTGCAACAATAGCAGATATTCCTCTACAGTTCCTTGAAAAAAAGATGAGAACCCTCAGAAAAAGTTTAGTTTTCTTTTTTTTTTT